>OZ018328.1:137448839-137769699 GCA_963969495.1 Ceratothoa steindachneri | reverse complement strand
ACACTGAAAAAGTAGCCCAAAAAATAAGCTAGAATATCCTGTCCGACCATACTCGCAACATTGACCCAGTTTTGAGTCCTGAATACGAATATAACATTTACTTTGGGGAGAAATGAAAGGAGGTATTAAAAGAACAAAATTTAATGTGCACTAGGTTAAAACATTATTCGGTAATACTTCAGTTTGGGGGCGCACAATAGGGGGCGCTGTTTCTGGGCTACAAATTTGGGCCTTATAACATCAGACGTCAAAAGGCGAAGCCCCTCATTTCGAAAGTAACTAAAAATGTTAATTTTTTGGCGAAAAAAGCCAAAAGTAGGCGACACTATCGTCTTTATTATTTCGATAAATTTGCAGAGCCGATAGCACGTTTATCAAAATAGCAAAAACGATAGTGCCGCCTAATTTAGGCAATTGCCGCCAAAAATTAACATTTTTTTTTAGTTACTTTAGAAATAGATTTCATCGGGACCAAGTCGGGTAACACTTCAGTTTCGGGGCGCACGGTAGGTGGCGCTGTTTATAGGCTACAATATATGTTATGACATCAGATGGTAGCGTCAGATGTGAACAATTACGGCATTATAATTTTTTGTATATAACTATATAATGGAGGTCTCCGCCCCCAGATTCCCCCAATTGATTGAAACTCAGGATCATCGCAGGGTGGTCCCCCGCAGTGATATCTCCCCCACAAGCAGTCCCCTTGAATTTACTGAGGGAGGGGGGGGTCCTAATTTTTGTTTCGCTGTGAACGACAACAGCTTTTAGTAATACTTCAGATTAGGGGCGCACGGTAGATGGCGCTGTTAGTAGGCTACAATTTTGGGCTACAATATATCTCTTATGACGTCAGACGGTAGCTTCAGATTTGACCAATCATGGCATTATATATATTTTTTTTTGGGGGGGAGGTGATTTGTAACTTTTAGTCTGTATCATTTACTAAATATCTGCGCCTCTGCTCTTTTTAGTTTTTTCTAAGTTAGGTAAGGTTTCTTGATGTCTTTTATTGTTTTGTCTTTTGTTTTCGTATTTTTTGTTTAGCAGTGAACGATAACAACTTCTTACTGGCAACGTCGTAGCTATAAATAGAACCCGCTTAGTATTTGTTTTTGTTTCGTTATGGCTTTTTCGTGCTCTAGCTGTGCTTTTTCGTTATTCGAATTCGAGTTAATTTTGCATGACCCCGAAAATCTTTTATATTATTTAGAGGCGCATAAACTAATCAAGAAACCTATAAATGTAAGTATCGTTTGTTATTAGGTTAGGTTTTTCTGCCAGTAAAAAGCTGTTGGGGAAAAAACAGTAAATTCGAGGGGACTGCTCGTGTGGGAGATATCACTGCAGGGGGACCCCCCTACGATGATCTTGAGTTTCAATCAATTGGGGGAGGGAGTCTGGGGGGCACAGCCCCCAAGTATATACTCATATACAAAAAATATAACGCCGTAATTGTTCACATCGGACGCTACCGTCTGGCGTCATAAGACATATATTGTAGCCTATAAACAGCGCAACCTACCGTGCGCCCCGAAACTGAATTGTTGGCCCAAGTTGCTTTTATGTTTCGTTCAGATGCGCAGAAACGATTTGTTAAAAAAAAAAAACGTGAGAACATTATTCTATAAACAATTACCCCCCCCCCACCCCAATTGATCGAAATATCAGGGTCATCGTAGGGCGATACCCTTCGCAAGCCGTAACTCGAAATTAGTAAAAAAAAAAAAAAGGTGAAACATATTGGAACATGGACGAAATATTATGCGGCCAGGACCGGGGACAAGCGGAGGCGAGCGCGTGACGCAGGTCTTCAGGTTTACCCTATCTCCACCTTTCACTATTACAATTGAGCCGCGCTTCTTTTAAATGAGACCACGATCTATAGAAAAGTCTATTAAATTCACCGAGGAATTAACACTAGTCGTATTGAAGTCGAACAAACCGTATTCACACGTATCGCGCTCTTTTAACTGCTCGGTTTTAGGCTTGCCAATGTGTGAAATAAGGTTGAATTAAGGGTTGCCAGTGTGGGAAATTAATGTTTTAGTTTCACAAAAATAGTTAAACGAAACATACAAAGTTTAATACATTAGTAATTATAAAAAATCAAGGCATTTCTAAATAATATAATTAAGTAGAAGTGCAGGCATTTATTAAATAATAAAGAAGAAAGGAAAAAACAAAATAACAAAACAAATACAACGCCGTGATTGGCCCCCTTTGAAGCTACCGTCTGATGTCATAAGGCCTAGATTGTAGCCCAGAAACAGTGCCCCCTATCGTGCGCCCCTAAACTGAAATATTACCCATTATTCTATAAACAATTAGGATATATATATATATATATATATATATATATATATATATATATATATATATATATATATATATATATATATATATATATATATATATATATATATATATATATATATATATATATATATATATATATATATATATATATATATATATATATATATATATATATATATATATCTTTTTTTTAGATACTTCCTTCCATTTCTCCAAAAAGAAATATTATATTCGTATTCAGCACTCAAAACTGCATTATTGTCGAAAATTTGTTACAAAAGATACACCTGCCTCCAAACAGAAAAGACCCTGATTTTTTTTTTACCTTTTGTTATTCTTCCGCATGCCAAGACGCTTTGGTTAGCCAGTGCCTCAACTATTTCCTCATTAGTACAGGTAAGGAGTTCTGGAGCATAAATTGATCCTTGTGATTTGTCCAAGTTAACAGCAAAGGCACTGTTAATTGGAATGGAATTTCCTTTACCATCAGGGAAGGTTTTAAGTTCTAGAAGAGCCCTAAGCTGTTACTGATTTGAAGTTTTAATCAAAAGATTACCTGATGGGCAGTGGGCGATAGTTTTTACTTCGCCACAAATGTTGTGGATTTTAGCTGAAAGAATTGCATGTGTGAATTTTGACAGATTAATTCTCGAGTCTGAAGCGGAGAGGAAAATAGAAGATACATATGATGGTATATCTTCTTTGTTAAGAGAGACATTAGGCCTATCTTTTGGAGGCTGAGAGCTGATTGAGATATTTTATTTAAACTTTTTATTTACAATTGAGCGAGAGGATTTAGTGAGAGAGGGTAACATAAGGCTCAGATCAAATTGGTCTGATTCAGGTGATGGAATAGTTTGGTTAAGTTGAGTTAAGATGGAAAAGGAGTTTGAAATAGGTTGTAACAAAAATATGTCAGCGTTATCGTCTATTTCCAGGCTTTCAGCGAGGTGATGGAGTTTGCCACTCCCCTTGGGCGCTAACCCCCGGGACTCCCAAGGCCGAAGCCATGGTCGAACAGGGGCAGCTTAGCTGACCGTCGTGGATGTTAGTATGGGGGCGCTTTACGTTTGTTATTTAAAAAGGTAGTTTACTTATCGGTGTTCCGGATTGAAGTTAACAGTAAAGGTTAAGTTCACAGCTAAGGAAATCCAGAAAAGGCACAACTGCACGCTTTGAAGGGCAAAAAAAAGGCTGCAACATTTAGGCCAGGCCCGGGAAATGACCAAATCGAATACAAGTTTGAGATAGTGCTAGAGAGCACTATCTCTGGGCTACAACTAATGCGATCGGCTCTGTACGTTTATCGAAATAATAAAAACGATAGCACGGCAAATTAGGCTATTTCTGCCAAAAATTAACCATTTTGATAAACATAAAGATCGGCGGTGCGCCCGAGAAAGTGTTTTTTTTGCGTGTATGTTTCATTCACCCGTGCAAGCATATTCATGCGCATTTGGTTAAACAAAAACATTAAAAAAATGTTAGAACATTATTCTATAAACAATTATGATTATATACTGGGGCTGTGCCCCCAGACCACCCCCAATGGATTGAAACTCAGGATCATCGTAGGGGGGTCCCTCTGCAGTGATAAACCCCCCATGAGCAGTCCCCTTGAATTTACTCCAAAAAGGTTAAACATATTTGAGCAGGGACGAAATATTTTGCGCCTCATCGTTCGCGCCGCCGATCTTTATGTTTACCAACAATTTTTTAGTTACTTTCAAACATACCTCTCACTTAATTGTGGGGGGTTGTACCCGACAACTTAAAAAAAAAAACCCTCTTAATATTCCTAATTCGAAAGGCTAACATCAGATTTGAATGTAGAGGGTGATTGCTAAATGTCAGTGGTGTTGTAGCCGACTTAAATTACCTAATATATAATCACTTCACGATAAAAGCTAAACCATCTCCATAATTCACTATTATAATCGAGCTGCGCTTCTTTTCCACACATGAGGCAAATCTTTGCATTTAAAATGAGGCCAATCTATACAAAAGTCTATTAAATTGGCCGAGGAATTAACCAAATTGTATTAGTCCAACAACCCGCATGCAGAAGAATCGCACACTTTTACATCTTGGCTATAGGTTTGCCAATGTTTGAAATAAGTTCGAATTAAGTGTTGCCAGTGTGTGGCAATAATCATTTATTTTAGGTAAACCAAACATAAAAATTAATACATTACCATACATAAAATATCAATGCATTACTAAATAATATAATTGAGTAGAAGTGCAGGCATTTACTAAATAATAAAGAATAGAGACGCAAAACAAATACAACGTCGTGATTGGCCACATTCGAAGCTACAGTCGACGTCATAAGGCCTAAATTGTAGCCCAGAAATAGTGCCCACTAGCGTGAGCCTATAAACTAAAGTATTACCGTTTATTTCAGAAGTGGATGATTTTAGTAAAATGAAGAGGGAAAGGAAAATGGCCCCAAGAAATTGAAAAAGCGTTCTGAGAGCATTGGAGGAGCGTTTTTGATATCTTCCCCCAACGAAAACGAGGATTTCGACGGCGACCACGAAGCAAGAGTAGTAAAAGATTTGGAGCAAGGGATAGAACCAATCACCGTACAAGAAATTGAAAGAACGTCAAGGTTACTAAACAGAAGACACCTGGGACATCGGGAATAACAAAAGAAAACCTAATACGCGCACCAGTCACTTTTTTGTGACACTACTGATAGAGCGAGAGATCGAACCAATCACCCTACAAGAAATTCAAACAACGCTCAAGGCTACTAAACAGAAGGCACCTGGGGCATCTGGGATAACAAAGAGAAACCTAATACGCGCGCCAGTCACCTTTTTGTCATAAATAACAGCAGTATTTAACACCTCTTTTAGTGTAGGATACTTCCCAGATGCACTAAAAAGGGGGAAGATTATCTTTCTACCAAAACCTGGTAAACCACCAAATAACCCATGAAACTTCAGGCCAATCACACTACTGGAGACAGTAGCAAAATTTATGGAGAGAGCCATAAACGATAGATTAGTCAAGCACCTGGAAGAGAGAACACTGATTCCAAACCATCAGCACGATTCAGAAAGAACAGAAATACCGATACGGCCCTGGCCATTCTGGTCGAATCAATTGCAAAGGCCAAATACGATAAAAACTATACAGATATCATACTCAGAGACGTCCAAAAGGCGTTTGATAAAGTTAAGAGAATAAGCCTGAAATATAAAATCAAGAGACTAAATCCGGACCAAAGGCGTTCCTAGAGACTGGCGTGAGGCCGGGGTGACTCCTATCTTCAAGAAAGGAGACCGTAACCAACCGTCGAACTACTGACGTATCAGTCTGACTTCGATAGTCAGTAAACTCATGGAAAGCATCATGGGGGACAAAGTGACGTCGTATTTAGAGTCAAACCTGCTACTGAGGAGTTCCCAGCACGGCTTCCGAAGGCAACGGTCATGCCTGACGAACCTTGTGGAATTCTTCCACTTCGTTTTCAGTGAGCACGATCGGGACAAGGCAGTGGATGTGGTCTACTCAGACTTTCAGAAAGTCTTTGATAAGGTATCACACCGCCGCCTTCTCCGGAAAGTGCGAGCGCTGGGCATAGACGGAAAGGTAGCCGGCTGGATCGAGAACTGGCTAAGTTGCAGACGGCAACGGGTGGTGGTGAGTGGACAGTCTTCTGAGTGGGTGCCCGTTACTAGCGGGGTGCCTCAAGGTTCTGTCCTGGGACCACTACTATTCATCATCTACGCCAACGACATGGACGGTGTCATGGTTGCCAAGATTTCCAAATTTGCCGACGATACCAAGCTTGGTATGAACGTTGCAAAGGATGGAAATACTGCCCGCCTGCAGGAAGATCTTGGGAAGATTGGGGAGTGGTCGGACACTTGGCAAATTCCTTTTAACGTGAACAAATGCAAAGTGATGCATATCGGCCACAGAAACCCCCAATCTCAGTATATCCTTAAGGGTACTGCTCTTGAATCGAGTGACACTGAGAAGGACTTGGGTGTAACAATCACTAGTGACCTCAAGTTCTCGAAACAGTGCATTGAGGCGGAGAAAAAGGCCAAAAGGATGCTAGGCTATATTAAGCGCCAGTTTGGTTATCGGAACCAGGAGATTGTACTGTGCCTGTACAACTCACTAGTCCGACCGCACCTGGAGTATGCCGTACAATTTTGGAGTCCTTCATTGCGAAAGGACATCGTGAGATTGAAACGCGTACAAGCCAGGGCAACCAAGCTGATTCCCTCTATCCGACATAAAAGTTATGAGAGAAGACTAAGGGAATTAGATCTGTTCTCGCTGGAAACCCGTAGACTGCGTGGTCAGCTTATCGAAGTTTTCAAAATACTTCGAGCGTTCGACAATGTTGACTACCGGGATATTTTCACACTGAGTGAGAACAGAACGCGCAATCACGGCTTCAAACTTGAACTGAAGCGTTACAACCGCAATCTGTGTGGAAATTTTTTCACTTACAGTATCTGCGGTAGGTGGAAGGCACTTCCAGTGGAAGTTGTCAACAGTGAATATGTTGATCAGTTTAAGTCAAGACTAGACAAGGTCTTGAAAAGTGGCCGTTTAGGGACGCAAAACAATTGAGCAGCCATGTGCCCGCTCGATTGCTAGTCCAAAGGTACCCTCCTTGAATGGACCGTAAGGTCTCCTAGGGTACCTTCTTTCCTTGTTGTTACTCCTTGTTGTTACCCTCCGCGCTAACCAAATGCCTCTGAGACTATGTAACAGTCAGGTCGGCGTTTATCTCAATAGCAGGCTTCGATGGCCCGGCCTTTAAATCCTCCAAGGTGTCCCCCAAGGGAGCTGTATAAACCCAACATTTTAGAGTATATATACGATGGATTTACCAAGCTCAGTCCACGATACAACAACATATAGCCAATTCGCCGACGACATTACGATAGTGGCGAACAGCATATACAGACATCCCCCAACTATGGCCAGAATCACAGTGGCCGAAATTGCCAATATTAACGAATTTGAGCGAAAATGGAAAATTCGCACCAATCCAGAAAGTTTTCCATTATTCCAGTAGGGAGGCGCTTAACCTCAAGAGTAGAGATAGAAGAGAAGAGATACCGCTATGTAAACGAAGGAAGCGTACACGCGCTAAAGATCACTCGAAATGGCCATAGTAAACACATTGCAGATAAAATTAATCAGGCAAAATCACATCTAGCAAAACTATTCCAACTTAAAAACCTAAAGAGAAAAAACCTAAAAAAAATATACAGCGCTATCTCCAAAGATACGTTGCTGTACCCAGCTATCCCAATGAACCGTCTCTCGAAAAAAAGCGCAATGAAGCTTCAGAAAGTGCAAAATTCAGCGGTATATATAATCACTAATACAAGAAGGAGAGAACGTAAAAGAATAAGAGATCTTCACAACGAGATAGAACTTCCAACTACGAACGTGTCGTTACACAGAAGAGCTTTGAAGGTGTGGGACAAACTGGATCGTATAATAAACGAAGACGAAAAAGAGCGATTGAAATCCCGCATCAGCATAAATAACCGAGGAAACTTTAGAAGCAGTAGACCCGATTCGAGGGAAAAACCGCCCCGAAGATACATTGCAAGGTGAGATTGCAGAGTCAATACAGAAATCATAATAAGGAAATCCGCAACAAAAGACAAAACAAAATATGTGAAATATTGAAGAATTACTGAGGCGCGAGAGTCCCATCAAATAATACAGAAGACTAATAGAGAAAAATTAAAAAATAAGAACCAAAGAGATGGCTGGTCACACATCAACTAATTCTAACTCTCACTCATTCCTCTTCACCACTTTATCCTAAATAACCCTATCCACTATACTATGACTATACACTTTTAATTCTACCCTTTTCAAGACGTAAGACGTAAGGATGATTACTAGTAGCGATTTTCGCTACTTTTTTGCCATTTTTTTTAGTGTTTTTCAGTTATCCCACTGACCAATCAGAGATCAGTACTCAACTCCGTCAGTGGCCAATCAGAAGCGTTTATTTTTTCCAGCCTCCTTTTGTGCTTGTAAGACAAGTAAAAAGTATGGGGGAGTGGGTTATTTTCGGGGGGGGGGAGTTCTGAAGTCGATTATTGATCTCTCCTAAATAATCTATGCCTGACACTATTTAGTATTTTCGTTTAATTTCCATTGTTTAGTGTTCAATAAAATAACCTCTTTTTTGTTAATGAATTGTGTTCGCCGAGTAAAGTCTAAATCAAACATATTTACAACCAGTAACTCCACCTAATCTCAACTATCCACTCATCGCATATCAATCTTCATCTCAAAACTCCTCTAATCTTCACTTTTCACCACCAAACTCTCCAAATCCTCAATCAAATCTTCATTCCTCAAATTCTCCAGTTTTCTCACTTCACCCAACTCAACCACTTTCTCCAAATCCTCGAATTTCCAATTCCCAATCTTCAAGTTCTCACAATCCTTCAAATCCAGCCTCAACTCATCTATCACATCCTTTAAACTAACATCTCAAGGGATAAACGATAAACGGGTCAACATATACCACCTGCACCTCACTTCACTTATTCAGGTATGTCCTCACTTTCGCATTTTGACCCACACTCAATCCTCACTTCATATCGTACCAATTCATTCAGCATGCATACAGTGATATGGCAACACGCCAAAAATCCATTCAACACGTATACAGTGCTATGGCAGCACACCATCAATCTATTCAGCACTCACACAAACTATTGCAACATGCTATTACGTCACTCACACACAGCTATGACAACACGTCATCAATTCCCTCGCACTCACATAGTGCTCTGGCAATACGCTATCAATTCTCTCGCACTCACATAGAGCTCTGGCAACACGCCATCAAACCGCTTGCAACATGTCATTACGTCACTCACACACAACTATGGCAACACGTCATCAGTTCTCTCGCACTCACATAGTGCTCTGGCAACCACTATCACCTCATTCTCTTCCTACTATACCCCTTTATGGTACAATTATCTCCCAAAATAACATAAACCCTACCTTTTTAACTACTGCATCTACAACTCCACCTTCCGTTTTGCTGCCTCCTCCTCCTCCTTTGTTGCAGGAACCCTCGTCGGCAGAAGTGGTTAGTCAGGAGCAAATCTCTCCCCCACTGGTCACTCCGTCAACGGACAACGAGACTCAAGACTCCCACATCCCGCTTGACGCCATCTCGCAAGGAACCAGCAAGCGGATCACCTTCACTCCATCGACCTTCTCTCGTGCCAGTGCCTCGTTTAACGCTAATGGCACTGCCACTGCCACAGCAAATCTGTGTCCTCGTACCCGCAGCCAAACCAATGGCACTGTCACACGCCCCGGTTGCGTCGTCAGGTGGCCTCGTCGGTACTCAGACTTATAATCTCAAAATAGTAGAAAAGGGGGGAGGGTAACCTTCTTAGGGGGGGGGGGGAGTGTCATAGCAATGCCTCCTGGGAAACTTAAATATGTATATACATCCATTATTATGTAAAATTCATTATGCATTACTTTAACTTGTAAATTTAATCATTTAATTATTTTACTTTAACTTTATTAATTTAATCATATAATTATTTTACTTTAACTGTTAATTTAATCATTTTACTTAACTTTGTCTATTTAATCGTCCAAATTAATTTACTTCAACTTTTGTAAATCAAATCATTATGTTAAACTTAAATAATTAATTAATTCATTTATTTTCTTGTCAATTCAATGAACGTATATTGTTTTAAACAACATCTCATAATTTTCACACGCAAACAAACAAACACACGTTCCCAGCTCGACCAAATAAGCACGCGAACAGCTTCCCGCGTCGTTGGACCACTGTTAGCCAGCGGCGAATCCACTCGGCCATCCTGAGTCTCTAAAAAAGACTCATTCAAACAAAGCTTTTAAACCTCTCGCCTGCACTTCTCGTACGCTATAAGACTACCAAAAGAATTAGTAGATAAAAGCCATTCAAGGGGACGGCCTTGACGGTTGTTAACTCTATCACCCCATACAGAGTGTCTGGCATTAAAGTCACCTAGATGTAGAAATGGGGTAGGAAGCTGAGATAAAAAAAATAAAAACTGAGCCCTTTAAGGGGCCTCATCTGGACGAATATAAATTGAACAGAAAGGGTATAGACAAAAGAGGTTTGGGGGTAACGTTCCACTCAGTGCGAGAGGATCATTACTCATAATGGAGGGTGTGCAACCTACGTCTGAAATGAGGTGGTTGGAAGTAGTAGTTCCGGAGGGTTCTTAGGGGACAGGGCTAACGAGAAGGGAAGATGGTGTATAGTCTTGTTCGGAAGGTAGTGGTATGGGTAAAGGTGATTTGGACATATCGTTACCTCCTGGGATTGGGATTCTATCGCTTGAGGTGAAGCCGGATGTTACAGTTGCATATGTCAAAGGTATTGAAGTAGGGGAAAGGGATAGGGTATACCTCAACTGTGGTAGAGAGAGTTTTTATTGAGGTAAATTTCCCGCCTTTATTGGAAGTCCTCAGTCATTACGACATAAGATCGGCGCGCCTCGGTAGATTCGATATAGGCTTGAATATCTTCCATAGTCTCTGGAGTGGCATCTTGGGATTGAGCCCACTTTGCCGACGCGGGGTAAATAAGGGGGGAAATGGGGTATACTAGGAGATCAGACTTGAGTCTCTGTAGAAGAAAAGGGTTATACAGCAGAGGGTGGTGGTGCTGCATCCCGGGATGAGGACTGAAGAGATGTAGTAGTGTACGGGATACGGGGCGAGCGGGGCGAAGGGCCGCTCCCCTGCGTGGACATCGGAGAACCTGACGCTAGAAGAGATGAATTTATCCCGGACTAATCGGCGGGCTTCGTGCATATTCACCTAAGCAGAATCACATACAGCTAAGACCTCTTTTTCAAAGAGAAATATACAACACTTCGAGGAAGAAATACTATGGTACTCTCTACATTTGGTACAGCGGCGGGAATGGTCGCAAGACTAACCATGGTACGCCAGCGCGCAGTCCACGGATGCAGGGGGGAGGGGGAAGGCAGGCAGAGCATACATGACCAAACATATGGCAATTGAAGCAGCGTCTCGGATTGGATATATAGGGTTCGACTGGTATTCGATATAGGCTATCACCATGGCTCCATCGTTACGGATCACATGTGGCGCAGTTCGCTGCACCTTTCATCAAAATCCTTACTGACATAAAAAATATTAAGCTTTGATAGGAGAATATCGGTTTTCGCTCGAAGGACCAAAATTGGTGGTAGTCCAAGTCAGGGTCCAGTTCTGAGGAAAACGGATCTGCCGCGAAAGGGGAGAAGAAATGGAACGAGATTCAGAAGCGCAAGAAGCAGAATTCGATTTTTTTTTGGGGGGGAAGGGGTATATTTCTCCATATACTACAATATTATTTAGAGAAGCGGGGGGAGTCTCAACCAGTGCGGAACCTACCTACGCATCTGCGTCACCCAATGAGCACCCTCGAAGGGAGGGAGGGGCCTGTGTACCCCTCAACCAGTACCGTCGTTTTAAAAACGGGGGGCTGCCTTCGGGATTTTCCCTTCGAGGGCGTAAAGACCATCGCGCTAGGCACCGTGGTCTGGAGACCCACCACAGCCTAAGTTCAGCCACGGAATAGGCAATAGCAGTCACACACTACAACAGACCACACAGATACGCTCAGGCGAAATCAACCACTCTTCAGAAGGACTGGAAAAACAGAGGGGACAGGAGGAGACCACGAATAACATAACAAGGAGACCATAAATAAAGGTCGCGGAGAGACGTATAGTAAAACTACACTTTTTCAGTCCGCTCTAATGAGCGGGATGAGCCCCCTCTCCAACGACAAGGCAAGAGCACTAACGCAGCAAGCCTCTGGAAAGACTGCGGGCGTGGAGGGGACGAATGTTTATTTTCACTTTAAAGTGTGGGTGTCTATAGGCGATTTTGACCGATTTAAGCTACGTGTTTTCAGTTAAAATAGTGAATCAAAGTTTATATTATCTTATCTTTTCAGAATTCGGACTTATATCAATTGGCCGCTAATATATGGTGTTTATTTTCAAGCGAGAGCAATTTTAATAACGTCTTTATAGTATTTGTTTCACAGCTCCGGAATGAACTTTACGGCTATTTGTTGTAATATTTTCCATGTAATGATAGCCTTTTGAAAATGAGAGAAGAACTAATCTTAATTTTCCAGCTGAGGACACCCAATGAAAGACAAAGTTTCTTGCATTATATCTAAGTGTTCTATCAACTTGTTTAGCTATTTGGGCAGTTTCAAAGATTTCAAATCTATCGAAATTCATGCATTTAGCTCACGTTATTCTGATGAGCTCTCGCTATCCAAGTGGATACAGCGATGGATTTATAGTATCGAGGCACAGGTTCTATCGAACGTGGACAGAAAAATTACGCACCAAGGGGTGGCCACACCCATGCAAATACGGTAAATTACTACCGCTTAGAGGATCTTATCTACGATGAGAGGAAGGAGGGCGGAACATATGTTCTTCTGAAGTTTTCTAATCCATGGCCGCATAATGTATTATATATAATTAAAGTTTCCATTTCGAGGGCTGATGTGGATAACCTTGTAGCAGATTCGCAATATTCAAGTTAAGTTTGCTGGTTTCAGTCCTCCTATCAAGCTATGTTGCTTATCAGGCGGACATCAGCCAGAGCAAGCCCAACTCCCCACCGTGATGCCCAGTAACGACGGTAACCTCCCTTAGTAAATAGTATCAGCTTAAAAAGAATCTAGACAGAGATTCGAACTGCCGACCCAGTGATTGCCGGCAAGCGCGCTAACCACTATACTAGCCCATTAAACCGGGTTTTTTTTAAAGGGCCATCTGACGATTCTTATCAAGGGCATAAGACGTCGTAATAAAACCAGCCTATTAATGTGAAACGTTAAAACCAACCAAACAAAAAAGCGACGCAGTCTTCGCAATAAGATGTAAGAGATCGTACGTATAATTAGGATACGTTAAAAACAAAAGGTAGACGGCATGCAGTCATCGCAGTAAAGTGGAGAGGAATGCTGCATCAAATGATGGGCGTCCCGCGAGTGTGCCCAGTTCGACTTTTTAGTACCCATCTAGCGACTGCCTACAATGGCCAGTCGCCGTTCATAATTTCAAACCTAATGTTAGTCTACAGAAAAATGAAATGAAAAACGCCAAACCAAAAATCAATAACAAAACCCAAGAAAAACAAAAGAAAAAAACAAAAACAAAGCCAGGATGGAAGCAGGTTTAGACGGGCCTCCTCCCGGTGCAGGATCACACGACCCACGCCAAAAGAGAATCAAATAAAATGGAGGAGGCTAATATCCTCCAAAAAGCCAGATAATCCACAAGTCTGTAGACACGAACCCGTCAAAAGTACAATGGACAAGGCCCGCTCATTTCGGTCCCGGTACAGGGAACGTGTGCGGAGATCGCCCAGACTGGAACATTCAACAAAATATGCCGGACAGTCCGGCCCGCTAGTGTGCCCAATTCGAAGGCGACCTGAAGCCCTCACGGCAATCGGGATAAATCCATGCGAACAGTCGTGGCGCAATGGCACCCATATTTAAGTTTACCTGGGCCGTCTCGAATGTTTAATGCCAGGCACCCTGTAGTCGGTGAGGAAGAGCAAAACGCTGGTCTAGTCGCCCAGCCATCCCGGACTATTTAGAACCATCGTTCACCGCAATTCACATAATTCCAAGAACACAGCCGAAGATAATCTAGACATCAGACGGTTAAGGGTACGCTTTATGAGTCGCTAAGATTACAATGTGGCCTCCAAACCGTGCACAAGGCGTAATCTTCCGTACGGACCGGTGTATAGTTATTATTTGGGTAGGGTATACGCCCTTTAAATCTAAAAAGATTATGGAACGGCAAGGCATAACAAGATACGAGGCCCTAAAGTAGAAAAGGTGGTAAGGTTAAAATAAAACCGATAAAAATATTAAAAAGAGGGCAATAAACAAATGACATGCTCCGGCATAGGCTAACTAAAATGGAAAACGAAGCTAGGGTGGACCTAATGCCTCGCACCAAGGTAAAAAAAGACCTGCGCATATTAAGATTTACATTTCTATAGTTAATTAAGAAGGTCTATTTAAAAGATATTAAAAAGAGAAAAAGCCAGACAGCATTAGAAATCTGAAGAGGAAATTAGTGCTAAAAGAGGGCCCTCAGCTAAGAGGAAGCGTAGTCTATGGTTATACGGGACGCGTATAATAAATTGGGAAGTATTCTAGAAGGAAGGCAGACAGGGGCTGGCAGTCGACCAAAAGATGACTTACTGATTATGGGAAATGATCAGAGAGTATAGGGGTGATGTGAGGCCCAATGCTACTCATTAAATACCTAGGTGTGATCTTTTGAAAAAAAGAAAAAATAAGAGCCCAGCTGGCGACAGCCTAGTAGGGCAAAAGTTGCCATAATCACGCTACAGCCTAACTAGGCTAGATTGAAAAGGGTAACAAATGTAACAAATAACAAAGATAAAAAAAACAACAAAAGCTAAGGAAAATACAAATATAACTATAAACAAGATAAGCAATAAGGCAATTAATTAGAAGGAAGCGCGCTCAGGTGTTAGGAGTAGGCTCAACTTACCCTGTTGCAGGAAAATACGACCTACAAGAAGAGAGTGAAATAAGATGGGGGAGGCCAGCCTTCGCCCAAAAAATCATAGAGTCCGAAGTATGTGTACACGAATCCGTCCAAGGTATTTTTTTTATTTTGGGAACACATCTGGCGACTGCCTACTTAGGCATAAGTCGCCGTACTCGACCCAGCCTATTATTAGGATATATTAAAAATTAAATAACAAAAACAAATAACAATGTGTAAGTAACAACGACAAAAAAAAACAGGCTAAATAAAAGAAAAACAGCAAAATACCAAGAAGGAAGCGTGCTCCGGCGTCGTAGGTAGGCCCGCCGCCTCTAAAAAATCGTATAGTCCACAAATCAGTGCGCACGAACACGTCCCGAGTACAAGGGACAAGCGGTAGCGACGCGAAGATCGCCCAGACTGATACATTCAAGCAGGAATGTGCCAAACAGCCTGGGGGACAACGCAGTTGTCGCAATAAGGCGCAGACGAGCGCTCCATCAAATGGCAGTGCGTCCCGCGAGTGTCCAATTGGGAGAAGACTGAAGCCGTCGCAGCATTAGTGGTAGGTTGATGGGAACAGGCGCGGCGCAATGACACGTAACTTTAGGGAACATCGACCGTCTCCCATCTTCTTTGCCAAGCAGCCCGAAGAGCTGCCCGTATTCCTACCTTGTAATCGATGTGAGGAAGAGCGAAAGGCTGATCTGGTCGCCATCCTTGTGGACTATTTGGCGCGCTAATTCCTACATGGTCAGGAATCTAGCAGAAGATAATCTCGACATCCGCCCAGCTAGCCAAAACCGTGGCGTCACGAGTATCGTGAACAAGGGGATGCGTAGATTCCAGTGCCCCAAGAGCACTCATGGCGCTCTGAGTCGCTAAAAATTACAATCCGGTCTCCAAACCGGGCACGTGGCGTTATCTGCCGTACCGAGCGGTGTATTGCAACCAGCTCAGCCGTGAAGACAGACGCCAGAGCCTGGCAGAGCTCCAATGTCTTTAAATAGAAGGAATACGGCATGGAAACCGACCCCCTCTTGTTTTTTGTTTATTTTTAAGGGAGCCCATCTGGCGTACACTACACAGCCTACTACTAAGCTATATAAAGAAACGAGTAATAAAAAACAAATAACAAAATGTAAATAATAAATAACGCTGAAAAGGAGAAGGGCTAAAAAAATAACAAGAAAACAAAGCAAGCAGGAGGGGCGCGCTGCGGCGTTGGGGGTAGGCCCCCCCACCAGCGCAGGAACATGAAAACTATATAAAAACAAAGCAAAAACAACAGTCAAATAAAGGGGAGGAGGGCGGACTCCTCCAAAAAGTCGTTAAGTCCACAAGTCAGTGTGCGGGAACCCCTCCAGAGTACAGAGGGATAAGCGGTAGTGATCCACTCGTCCCGGTATCGACAGAGGTAACGTGCGCGAAGATCGCCCAGACTGGGAAATTCAATAAGAATGTGCCGAACAGTCTGGGGTATAACGCAGTCTTCACCTTAGGGCGCAGGCGAACGCTCCATCAAATGGCGGTGTCTCGCTTCGAGTGTGTCCAATACGGAGACGAGAGAAAGCAACTTGAAGCCATCGAGGCATTGGAGGGTAGGTCCATGGGAACAGTCGCGGGGTAATGGCACGCAACCTTAATTTCCACTATACTGCCTCCCATCTTCTTTGCCAAGCAGCCCGTATTCCTGCTATGTAACCGGTGGGTGGAAGAGCGAAACGCTGGTCTAGTAACCCAGTCGTCGCAGACTCTTTGGCACCCTCATCGGTTCGCTTATTCCTCGCAATTCCTACATATCCAGGAACCCAGCAGAAGATAATCTCGACATCCGCCCGGCTCACTAAAACCCTGGCGTCACGGATATCGCGAACCAAGGGATGCAGAGATTCTAATGCCCCGAGAGCACTCAAAGCACTTTGTGATTCGCTATAGATCACAATCCGGTCTCCGAACCGGGCACGTGGCTTTATCTCCCGTACCGAGCGGTGTATTGCAACCAGCTCGGCCGTGAAGACCGACGTAGCGCCCGGTAGAGATCCGCTAACTTCAAATAGAGGGGATACGGCGTGGAAACCCACACCCACTTGGGACTTCGAGCCTTCCGTATACACTGTTACGGGTACAGCTTGACACTAAGTGTGCTCCTAAAGGTTGAACTCAATACTCCCGGCGCTGTAGAAGCTTTGAGAGCAGAGGCGTGGCGACAAATAATCAAAAGTGGTACCCTCCAGGGTGTCGTCCTGGGCAGAACTTGCGGAGCCACCGGCACGAGATCTATACCTAGCTCTCACAGGAGTTTTCTAACCCTAAACCCGAATGGCTTAGGGTATGACTGGTGTCTCTCGGCGGCATAGACACCGTCGAGATCAGCTGTGGATGCATTGAGAACTGTTGGCGACTGAGGGAGGCGCCGAGCTCGCGCATACAGGCGAATAATACCCTGCAAACGGCGCAGAGAGAGTGGCATTTCCACAGCATCCACAAGGAGGGTTTCAATGGGTTAAAGGCAGAAGGCACCGGTCGCCAGGTGAAGGCCGGTGTGTTGGCTCGAGTCCACCTTCTGCAATACACGCTCGGCTGCGGAAGCATAAAACTCGCATCCGTAGTCGAGCTTCAAACGAACAAAGGTTCGATAAAAAGTAAGGCAGTAGCCCTATCACTGCTAGAAGATCTGCACGTCACGGAACGGAGAATATATATGGCGCGGGTACAAGAGACTCTAAGGCTGCTAACATGAGCCTGCCAGGTGAGGAGTCGTCAAATACAAGACCAAGGAAACGGTGCAAGTTCACCACTCCCAGGTGCACCCCAGCGAGAAATAAGTCTGGGTCGGAGTGGAGTCGTGGATGGCAGCAGAACTGCACCACCTTAGACTTAGCAAAAGAAAGCAGAAGACCGTACGCTCCGGCATAGCGAGAGACGCGCTTCAATGCTTGTTGGAGTCAACTTTACAGAGTTGGGATCTAGGCCGCGCCAAAATAGATCGAAAGGTTGTCCACATACAGCGTAGCGAGAACATCTTCCGACAGCACCGAGGTGATGCCGTTGATGCTCAAGGCAAATAGTGTGATACTGAGGAAACTTCCTGGCGGACACCGTTTTCCTGCTCTATTGGGCCACACGTTGACCCGTACGTGGAATAAACGATCTCTTTAAAAAAATTCAGATATAAAAGATTGGGGAGCGTCCCCTCACCCCTATCGTGTGGAGAGTCTCCATGATACAATATCGTCATGCAGTATCATAAGCCTTGTCCGGATCAAAAACACCGTGGCGTAGGGCTATCTACGAAGAAAGGCCTCGCAAACGGTATTTTCCAGTTGGAGCAGAGCATCCGACGTGGAGTGGAACTTGCGGAAGCCGCACTGTGCAGAAGAAAAACGGCATCCGCTCTCCATAAAAAGGCTAATCTAACATTTGCCAATTTCTCCTACATCTTTCACACGCATAAGGTTAGAAAGATTGGGCGGATACCGACCGGGGTAGAGTGATATCTCCCCGGTTTGCGAAAAGCGAGCACAGTAACGATTCTCTAAGAATCTTCGAGGATACTCTCTACCCAGATCCTTTTGAACAAATCTAACAGATAGGCGATGCCTCGCGCACCCAGGTGTCGAAGCATGGCGTACGAGACATCGTCCGGGCCATCTCACACCTGGCTGACCACCACGGGAGCAGTCGGCGTACAAAACGACCAGACGTTCTAGGAATAGTAATTAGGTTCACGGTGATGAGGTTGCCGGAGAAGAACTCAACGGCCTCCTCTCCCGACCTAAACTACACGACTGAGACAGAAATCAGTCATTTCCTGAAATGTGGACCACCGCGCACGCGCAAAGTACCACCGAGGCGGACTCTCAGGCAGCAGGAGCTAAGAAAATCATATTTGAATGGGAAAGCGATCACTACCGTGGAGGTCATCGACCACCCCACACCAAAAATCAGGCTGTGCATCCGGAGAGCACAAAGATAGATCGAGACAGGAAACTGAAGCGGTTCTCGGGAAGTGATCCATAAACTCATCCACATTTAGGACACCTATCTCCAGCTCGTCGATCAGGTCAGCAAGGACTTGACCCCTGGGATTAATTGAGTAGTCTTCCCAGAGGGGGTTGTCTACTCTTCACATATCTGAGGAAGAGAATGAGCCTCCGGAACAGTACCATGACGCGGCGAAAGTCCCCCTCGTCGAAGCCGG
Source organism: Ceratothoa steindachneri (assembly GCA_963969495.1). Taxonomy (NCBI): domain Eukaryota; kingdom Metazoa; phylum Arthropoda; class Malacostraca; order Isopoda; family Cymothoidae; genus Ceratothoa; species Ceratothoa steindachneri. The sequence goes on along the minus strand of OZ018328.1, from coordinate 137,750,559 downwards.
CTGATGGTCTAATGTACGCGGAAATAACAGCATACCTCCTATACAGGTGCGGCTACACAGCTACTGACTGAAAGGAGGTATCTAAATCGAAGATAAGAAAGTAGACACGTTGCCTGGTGTAAATCGCGAATCCTCCCGCCTGATCCCATCCCGTGGTGGTAAGGTCGCAAAACCCTTATACCCCGGGAGGGTGGGCAGAGGGCACGCACCCAGCATGGTCATCTGAAAAAAAGAGAGCTAACGAGGAATGGGAGAACACTAGCCTCCGCAGCTCCTCCCAGTAGGCCGGGAGTTCGCGGCAATTCCATTGAAAGAATATGCCCTTTAGGCCTAGCTTGGAAAAGATGCGGGGTCCTCCTACGAAGAGAATCCCCTCAGGGAAATGGTCGTACGCTTCCCTGAGGAAAAACTCCAGGCGTTGTTTGCCGGATAATGCGCTGTCGCCTTCGACTACTTATCGGGAGAGGTAGATCTCGCCATGCGTGTCTTTTCCTCCCTCCGGTTCGAAACCTTAGACAGGCGGGGGTGCCTCTTTTGGAGGATCCACCGTCCCCAAGCCACCCAGTCTACGACTGGCTGTGGGCAAAGGAGCCGAAGCTCCTTTACTGCTGCCCTCCTTTTGGGGGGCAGCATTAGGAAGCCCGGAAGATGGTCTCACGACTAACTTCTGGGGTGTTGCCTCCTGTGAGTATAACGACTGGGTGGATGCACGCGGCCGTTTCGCCTTACGGGATCCGGTCACGCTGCGGGGAAGTTGCTGGGTGCGAACCTTTATGCCGCTAACTCTACCAGGGAAGCGCCTGGGATGGGTAGAGCCTAAGGAAGAGTTCTGAAGCGGCGCGAAAACGACTGTGCTCGTTGGCCTGGAGTGGCCAGGAGCTGAGGCCATAGGACGTCCCAGGCACCGCTGGGCTCGCCAGGACCAAGCCCTTAGCCTCGCGAAAGGAGAGAGGATCCTGTGCCTGAATGGCCAGGATTTCCTTCTCAAAGAAATACTCACTACATTGCTTAGAAGAAACGTTGCGCGGCTCTCCACAATTGATCCACTTGGCCATAGACGAATTGTACTTATCGTATGCGGCCTGGGAGGATCTTACACATACTTCAAGTAACCTCGATTTTGCACCTCTACATGAGTGATTAGTATGGCAGAGCCGGTGGCACTATTAGCACCTCCGTGGTAGTGGACGAATGCCTTCACCCGGTAGCGATACCAACCGGCACCCACCGACTCAGGAAGCTTGTCACAGGCGAACGTGACGAAGAGTGTAGAGGTGGGTCTCGATGCCCCTCCCTGTTTTCTCATCACACGTTCGACCTTGAAAGCTCCATTTTCGGCCAACTCTAAGGTGATATCATCTATAGAGTAGTTCATTAGTTCCCTCGTATAAACTATTTCTTTCACAAAGTTCATGATAGATTGCGGGGTCACACTCACCGGGGTGCCATCAAATGTCTGAAGAGCATTAATTATGGCCGCCTCGGAAAGATTCGATGCCTTTGTCAGAAGGTTACCGTCCGAGAAATGTGTCACCTTCGGTTCTTTACCAATCACGCTAGCTAACGCTCTCCACTGATAGATCATGTTGCCTTTAGCTAACAGGCAGCCATCAGTGGAGCGAATCACGACGAAGTGTTTGAATCCAGTGGGTTCGAAAACGCCAGGTAACCTCTAAATGAGGGGCCCCGACATAATCGATTCTGCACTCTGCGCACTTTTGGTCTTAGTCTGGCACTCCCCTCCCGTGGAAGCAGCAGAGCCGGATGTGCCGATCTTGGCTTCGTCGAATACCAAAACGACAGTGGCCCCGTCCGTCTCCGTGGCTGCCTCTGGAGGGAAAGAAACCACAAGTCTTTTATTGATTTTTTTCTTTGTAGGATAGAAGGTTAATCAATTAACCTGCTTCTCCCCTCCGCCCGCACGAGCCCCTAGGTCAGATGGACCGGCCTCAGCAAAATCCCTATCTGAAATGTAGAAGGTCTTGGCTGTCACAGGGGCACAAGCAGAGTGAAGAGATCCTTCCTCTCCTCTTAAGGCCTCGGAGGCCCGAGCCGTCTGAGGACCTTGCGCAGGGGGGGGGGGGATTCGGTTTTTAGTGCTTGGCACCGAGCCAAGGTTCGATCCCATGGAAAGTCCTACCGTTTGGAGCTTGGTCACCTTATGGACCAAGTCTATCACAGGAGGGCCGGGGGGGGGGGGGCGCTCCATATCCCCCCCCCCAAGAGATCACTGATCACATTCGAAGTTTTTCTTTGCCTTATAATGCCGGAGAACCGGCATCCGTCGAGGAAGAGAGGGTGACAGGTACACTGACCTGCAAACTAGTCGCACACGCCTGCAGGATATTAATGGGCACGGGCCGACGTGCGCTGCCATCCCTTGCTCCCTTAAGGGGGTAGGCCCTATCGACCCACCTCCACCGGGAGCCGTCAATTATGGGCCGCCTGCTTGCTTTCTTGTCAGTCTCCTTGGAAAATGAAGGGGGAACTGCCGCTGGAAAAAAATTGTGCGACTCCAGAGAAGGGGGTAAAGGGGAGTCCCCATAAACCTGTAGGTTTAGGCGAGGAGTAAACCTCCTCTCCGGTCGGAGAGGTCTGGAGGGTCCCTGGTTAAAGCACAGGGGCGGGAACTCCATTTTTCAGTGGTGCTGCTTAAGGGCGGCTCCGACGATGGTCAAGGGCAAGGTAAGAGACTATTTTTTTTAAAATTCATCATTGGACATAGTGACCCTATAGTTTTTACGGGGCGCAAACACTCATCACCCCAAGCAGTAGCCCGCTCTGCAGGGGATGAACACGGAGCCGTAAAACCAGCTGCTGCCATTCGAGGCCACTCCTTCCGTCTAGTGACCTGGTAGCCAATCGGCATGGCGGCTCCACTTAATGCACGGCGTAAAAATTGATATAGAGTGAAAGAAATTTTATGTGAGGAAGGTGTAGGAGGGGGTAAAGCAGGTTGTTAAAACCCACCACTCCTAAAATGAGCTCAGGGTTGAGGGGGCGTTATCCCCCCATCGTTTTGTCTTGGTTGGGTGAGAAGAAGCTGGTCGGCGTATACCTGTGATATTAGAGGCCGACCAAAAAAAGTTGTGCGAGAGGTTGTATGGAGAGTGAGGAAGCAGGGTAAGAAGACAGGGTTTTAGAAAGGAGGAGAGGAGGCTAAGCTGAGCCACACGGGGCGCCGAGTCACGACTTCGAATGATTCATTAACGTCAAACACATCCATTTTAGAAAATGTGGAGAGGGGGGGGGTCAGATGATGAATTGAGTGAGGGAAGGCTGAAAGGAAAACTGAAGAACGTTTGGCAAGACGACCCTTGCGAGAAGGGAAGTTCTAGGTTTATTACAAGCTATTGCAAATATAATTGACTTCACATTCTCCCTCGGACTCCCCACGACGGTGTCCTACAAGGGGCCGGTGATACTCCAGCATGCATTAGGTGGACTCGGCTTCAGTATCTGATAGTGAGCCAAGATTTGCCCCCAATGAAAGAGCCTGCCATATAGGATAGGATGGGGTCTGCAATCCGCTCCTCCTCCCCCAACCCCGAAGTTGTCGTGTATCCCGACCAGGGACTCGTAGGGCCTTTTTTTATTAGAGTCCATCTGGCAAATGCCAACTAGGGCAAAAGTCATCGTATTCACTTCATAGCCTTATGCAGGCTAGATAAAAAAACATACCAAACGAAATAAAAAAAAGTAAAAATTAGAAGCGCTCCAGCGTCTGGAGGACCCCCCCCCCATCTTCCGTCGAATGAACATGCGACCTACATCAGAGAGAGTCAAATGAAATTGAGGATGCTAACCTCCTCCGAAAGGTAAGATAGTCCATAATTCTCTGTACAACGTAGCCATCCCGATACCGGGACAAGGTAGACATGGGTACTATGGCTCATCACGAACTGCACTGGGGCTCGCATGGCGGGTCTCGTTAACTTAACATACTTCGGTAAGATCCAAGGGACGATGCCGCCACTTACCTCTCTTAAGGAGTGCCGAAAGTGAAGGTTCTTTGCTGCCATAAGCCCCGTCAAAACCACGAAGCCAGTCCACGTGAGCGATGGCCGTGAGAACAGTAGGAATATCGAACTGCTTTCCGCGATAAGCGAGGGATTGGAATCTCAAACGCGCGCTTCTGCCGTCTCCAAAGTCGTTATCAAGAAACCCCCGCGGGAGTACTTCCCAAACCCTCACGCACCGTGTTGGTTTGTGGAGAGATTCACCCACGTCCACCCTTGGCGGAGGCAGTAACGGTTCTGGCTGGTCCCTATATATTGTTGGCCCCAATTGGGCATATACAGTATAGGCCTGCCTTTTACAACGAAACACCCCATTCTCGATCGCGGTCCAGTCCTCAACGAGCCGAAGGCTAGAATTATACCGAAGGATCTAAGCACTAGTTAATTGGCCAATCCTTGGTTTCAGTACATTTTGTTTGTCACGAATACTCCCTCCAGTTAGTGTTACTACTATAGGTTAAAATCCCCGTGCTTAAAGTCCCTCGAATAACCAGCCAATATCGGTTTCATCTCTTAAAGCCTCGAACCCAAGCTAGGCAGATACGAATCATCTGTAGCTACCTGTTCAGAAAAAAAGAGAGGGAAAGAAAGAGAGAGAGAAAGAGAGAGAAAGAGTAACAAGGAGTAACAAGGAAAGAAAGTACCCTAGAAGACCTTACGGTCCATTTAATGAGGGTACCTTCGGACTAGCAGTCGAGCGGGCACATTTCTTCTCAAATGCTTTACGTCCTTAAACGGCCATTTTTCAAGACCTGTCTATTCTTGACTTGAACTGGTCAACAGATTCACTGTTGACAACTTCGACTAGAAGTGAAGTTCCAACTACCGCAGATACTGTACGTGAAAATTGTTCCACACAGATGCAGGTTGTAACGCTTCAGTTCAAGTTTAAAGCCGTGATTTCTTGTTCTGCTATCAACAAGTGTGAAAATATCCCTGTAGTCAACATTGTCGAACCCTCAAAGTATTTTGAAAATTTCGATAAGCTGACTGTCGTAGAAAAGACTCTCGACGATATACCATATATAACTATTCGTTGAGGGAATTATTCAAATATTTCGAGTGCGTGGTTATCTGATTGACCGAGGTTATTTATCTTCAATATGCTTAAGAAGTGGAACTGAGCTCAAGGATAATAATATGGCTATCATTAATAAAATAGAGTTTTATTAATTAAACTATCAACAACACAAAAAAGAAAATGTTTACATAAACGGAGAATGGAAAGGGTCGTGGGAATATCTGACTAATCCGAGGATTAAGATTTGGAGAGATTTAAAAAGGTAAACAAATAAAAATTAAAGGAGGGAATGGTTCGCTAAACCATTTAAAGCACAGGGTAGGGTTGACAAAAAGTTAGATAATTAAAGGTAATGCTCACCTTACGTAATTACAAAGTTGTTGTGCAGAGGAAGACGATGCGTAGGAATCTTCGGTCCACTGGCGATTTCCAGCAGAAGGGTTCTTCGGGGAGTTGTCCTTAGAGAAGGGGAAGGACTGTCTTCGAAGAGTGAGAGCGAAGTGGGACTCGGAGATACGAGCGATCTTTGTGACAGCAAATCGGGGATGTTCTAGATGAACAATGGAGGTTATCGTTGAAACCAATCGTTTTCTTGAAGAACGTTAAAAAGGGGGGAATCAAATTATCCGGACGTGATATCTTGGGAATGAGAATCGTTTCTTGACGAACGGGCTTGAAAAACAATGGCTGTTCTAACGTTGTTCTCTTCTGAACAACAGAGGGGGTGAGAACCGTCTCTTGTCAACGGGCTCAAAGAACAATTGCTGTTCTAACGTTGTTCTCTTTCTGAACAACAGGGGGGAGGGGGATAACCGTTTCTTGTAAACGGGCTCAAAGAAAAATGGCTGTTCTAACGTTGTTCTCTTTCTGAACAACAGGGGGGGAGAAGGGTGAGAACCGTTTCTTGTAAACGGGCTCAAAGAACAATGGCTGTTCTAACGTTGTTTTGTTTCTGAACAACAGGGGGAGGGGGAGAACCGTTTCTTGTAAACGGGCTCAAAGAACAATGGCTGTTCTAAAGTTGTTCTCTTTCTGAACAACAGTGAGGCCTTATTGACTTGGCGTCTCGAAGGCACGAACCTTGACACTCAAGGGATATTGTCCTCTTCTAGACAATAATGGTGGGTCTCGATGTGCACAAGGTGAGACCGGATCGGCGTGATGCCTCGCGAAGATAATCTGGATCTGATCTGATCTTATTGGGAAATGCTCTTGTATAAGTAGCCGAAGCCATCTCCTTGGCGTAGGGGACAATTGAGTGGGAGTCTCGGGGGAATGCTCCGATCACGCCTGGGAAAATACCTTATCTGCCCGTAAGCCTAACTCAATCTGGCGAGATCGACGAATGGAGGCGAAACGGGACGGGGGGGGGGGGAATGACCTCCTTGGTTAAATATTGACTCAGGTGGCGATAAACGCGCCCTGCTTCCTCCCGCAGATGCACGTGGGTAGCATGTGTTCGTTTCTAACATGTGATAGCGGCTGAATTTAAGCGGCCTCAGACCGTTCTATCACACTGACCACGCAGTCTACGGGTTTCCAACAAAAACATATCTAATTCACTTAATCAATCTTCATAACTTTTATGTCTGGTAGAGGGAATCAGTTTGGTTGCCCTGGCTTGCACGCGTTCCAATCTTGCGATGTCCTTTCGAAACCAAGGACTCCAAAATTGTACGGAATACTCCAGGTGCGGCCGAACGAGGGAGTTATACAGACAAAGTACTATCTCCTTGTTACGGTATCTAAACTGGCGCTTTATGTAGCCTAACATCCTTTGGGCTTTCTTCTCTGCCTTGATGCACTGTTTCGAGAACTTGAGGTCACTAGTGATTGTTACACCTAAGTCCTTCTCAGTGTCGGTGGATTCAATAGCAGTGCCCTTAAGGATATACTGAGATTGGGGATTTCAGTGGCCGATATCCATCACTTTGCCTTTGTTCACGTTAAAAGGCATTTGCAACGTGCCCGACCACTCCCCAATCTTCCCAAGATCTTCCTGAAGGTGGGCAGTATTTCCATTCTGTGCAAAGTTTATACCAAGCTTTGTATCGTCGGCAAATTTGGAAATCTTGGCAGTCATGTCACCGTCCATGTCGTTGACGTAGATGATGAATAGTAGTGGTCCCAGGACAGAACCTGGAGGCACCCCTCTAGTAACGGGCACCCACTCAGAAGCCTGTCCATTCACCACCACCCGTTGCCGTCTGCAACTTAGCCAGTTCTAGATCCAGCCGGCTACTTTTCCATCTATGCCCAGCGCTCGCATTTACCGGAGAAAGCGGCGGTGTGGTACCTTATCAAAGGCTTTCTGAAAGTCTGAGTAGACCACATCCACTGCCTTGTCCCGATCGTGCTTACTGAACACAAAGTGGAAGAATTACACAAGGTTCGTCAGGCATGAGCGTTGCCTTCGGAAGCCGTGCTGGAAACTCTTCAGTAGCAGCTTTGACAATAAATGCGAAGTCATTTTGTCCACCATCATGCTTTCCATGAGTTTACCGACTATCAAAGTCAGACTGATAGATCGTTAGTTCGACGGTTGGCTACGATCTCCTTTCTCGAAGATTGGAGTCTCCTCTGCTTCACGCCAGTCTCTAGGAACGCATTCGGTCCGGATTGTGACACTTGATCGCCCACTTCTTTGGGTAGAAACCCATCCGAGCCAGGTGACTTATTCGTCATTAGGTCAGTGACCTTCTTTTCTATTTCTCCCCCAGTCTAGGACTCCTTACGCTCTCCCGTTTCCCGGCTTCTTTTGTGAGGCAGTACCCCTCTTTGCCACATCTAAGAACCTCGTTCCAGGAGTGACACGGGCATACTGTCTTAAGTCCGCCTTCACTTTGGGTCGGACGCTCTTCGGCGTCCGCTCCACGACATCCTGGATTAAGTTATATAGTAAAGCCTTTCCTTTCAATGAAAGGTGCACTCCGTCCATTTGGTAGAGTTCGTTTCGACCGTAAAAGGTGCAGTAAGGGTCCAGAAAGAAGACCCCTTCCGCCGTACAGAGGTCGGCCAGGCGCTGGTTCAAGGTCACGTTCCTTGAGTGAGCTGTCCGGCTAGGACCTCTTCTTGAGAGCATCCCTAAAACGACCCGTCCTCGAGTTCTCAATCCGCAGTCGTCCACGGCTCCCATGACCGTGCTGAGAATTTTCTCAGTGGGGCCTACTTTGCCTCCTCGGAGGTAGAGGTCATTCCCACTCACCATCAGGGCAACGACTGAATTCTCGGAGATCTGAGATTTCTCAGCCTCTACCCTGATGTGGTGGTTTCCCCGTCCTGGCTGGCAGCATACCTTCACGGTTGTGCGAGGGTGAGCCGCTAGCAAGGGCTGCAAAGCTTGTGACTGGGAATCGTCCACAAGGGTAACCCTCGGACAATTCCATGCAGAGGTTTAAGTCTTTCCTTCCGAAAGCAAACTCTCGGTTCCCTCTTTCTTCTCCATCTTATTTTTCTTGCTCTTCTTTTTCTTCTTCTTATTTTTCTTATTGATCTTTTCCCCCCTATCTTACTTTGCTATATACTCTTCTGTTTCTCTCTTTTCTTCTTCTGCTTCTACTTTATCCTCTATTTCAACTTTCTCTTCTTCCTGTTTCTTTCCCTTCTTTTTCTTTTTCTTCGCTGGTTTATTCGTAGCATGCGGACCTAGCTCTAGGGGTAATACTGCAGATGCAGTGTTTACTACAGGGCTTGAGGTTTGCTCTGCTATCCTGACCTCGAGCCTGCAAATCAGTCAAGCGTGTTCCAATTCCAGGCTCTTGATTTTCTCTTCCAACTTCCTAGACCTCTAGTCGGAAGCCCTGCATGTTCCTTTTAACTCCTTAATTTGGCCTTTTAGACTACAGTCGGTACAGGAACTGCCCGGGTGGCATTTTGAATAAAACCCTTTCGGAAAGTCCACGCACCACTTATCTATCTGGCATATTGCGCACGTGTATTTAAGGGGTCCTGGTCCTTTCTTGCCGGTCATTTTGAACACTTTATGACAGTAGAAGCTCTGCGACCAATCAGTAAATAAAAAAGGGGGGTGGCGATTTCGCCACGCGCGAGTCACTCCCGCCTATCCTTTGGAGACTTTTCGGATCTTTCGGGAGGCACGCTCCATGTGCTGTTGTTCGTCCGACGGTGTCGTCAAACCTCGGCATGCCGTGGCTCCCAACCAAGCAGCACTGACAGTCCCCAAAGGGGCCATTGATTTCTCACCAGGTGAACAACGGAGCACGCCCCGTACTAAACTCCTACTAGTTCCCTTCACGACGGCCAAGATCTCGGAGCAGCGTTCAATGGATATCCCGCCACACCAAGAGAGTCGACCCAAGGCTTTTTATTGGCCTAGCAACCAACCTGGGAACAAAGGGCTGTCACCTCGGACCGATGCTACCAGAGGCACCCGTCAACGGTTACTGGGAATGGTCAATAATTACGCGCCAGGGAAGGGGTTAACGGGGCACTACCCTCATCCCATTCATCGTGCCCAAATGCTTAGGAACCTCTAGTCCTAGTCTCTCGCAACCAGTGAGCGTCGATTGGCGTTGTTTATAGAGGTTTCAAAACCTCTCTTCTGACGCATGAGGTAGCTGCCAGGTCCTTATATGTAGATAGAGGAAAAAAAGTGGAAGAGATAGGATAAAAGTAAAAAAAAAGAACAATAAAGTAGAAAAGGGAAGGAAGGACTCACTTAGTCTGGAACCTCGTTTTGGACTAAATCGACAAGGGAAGCCCTACCAGGGGTGCCCAGAAGAGAGGTACCTCCGCCGACATAGCTCGAAAAGCCAAGGGTACACACAAGCTCTCTTTTCCAGCGACAAGGGTGCGTCACCTCTCCCTCTACTTGAGAGAGCGAGAGAGAGAGAGAGAGAGAGAGAGAGAGAGAGAGAGAGCGCGCTAGAGATAGTGTTCGTGTGTGTGTGTGTGTGTGTGTGTGTTACAAGGAGTTACAAGGAATATTAGTACCTCAAAAGACTAGTTTCTCCATACCGAGGAGGTACTTTTTATTCTTTTCCTAACTATTAGCTTTAGAGAAAGTATAGTACAGTTCAAGGCTCTCCCCTCCCACCTCTCCCACCCGAGTCAATCGGGCATAGAAACTATGAAAAGACACCTGCTGTCCGAAGGAAAGTGTACAGTCAGGAATTTTATAGTAAAGCGGAGCCTATCTCTTTATTGTATTATTTAGTTAAGAATCATTTATTTACGCGAAACAAAAAAATATTATCTTAAAAAAGTAATTGTCCTTATAATTTTATACAATCTTTTTTTGAAAGTATTAGCGGTAGGACTCGAGACAATCTCTTCCGATAACTGGTTCTATGCATTTACAATTTTGTACGAGAAAAATTTTCCACATAAATTGAGACTGTACTTTTTCGGAATAAGCTTCATGCTGTTACTTCGTCTGATATTTTTATTGAATTCGAAACAGGTGGTGTAGTATACATTTTCAATTCCTTTTAGGATTTTAAATACTTCAATTAGCTGACCTCGCATACGTCTAGTTTCTAGTTTTTATAGATTTAACTTTTCCAGTCTTGTTTCGTAATTGTATTTTCTTAATGATGGAATCATCTTTGTAGCCGTGGGTTGAACTCTCTCCAATCTTTTTATGTCCTTTCTGAGGGAGGGTGACCATACCTGTGCACAGTATTCTAATTGTAGTCTTACTAGAGCATTGTATAAGTTAATTAATACCGTCTCGCTTTTATACCTGATCTGTCTCTTAATGTATCCAAGTATCTTTTGCGCTTTCTTTCCTTCATCAACACAGTGCTGTGTGAACTTTAGGTTATTAGATATACAAACACCGTGGTCCTTTGGGATTTCTGTTTCTACTATTATATTGTTATTGAGTTTGAATTCTGCTTTCGGATTTTTGTGGCCAACGTGCATTACTTTGCATTTGCCAAGATTTAGTGGGAGATTCCATCTTTCAGACCATTCAGATATGTGGTCAATGTCCGTTTGAAAATCTATTATATCTTGCTCCGTAACTATGCTTTTACCCAGTTTGAAGTCGTCAGCGAATTTGGAGATCTTAGAGATTAATCCCACGTCTATATCATTTACATATGTATATAATAAAAAAGCAAGGGGCCCAAGACTGATCCCTAAGGAACGCTGCTATTTATATTTATCTACTCGGACTCTTCTCCATTGATCACCACCCTCTGCATACGATTACTAAGCCAGTCTTCAATCCGATTTGCTATTTTTCCTCGTATTCCTACGGCTATAATTTTGGACATTAATTTTATGTGTGGCACCTTGTCCAAAGCCTTTTGAAAATCTAAATACACGATGTCGACATATCTCTCACTATCATGAATGGTGTTAATGTAATGTAAGAACTCTAGCAAGTTTGTGAGACAAGATATGTGTTTCCTAAATCCGTGTTGCATGTTTCTTAGCAGTTCATTAGTTTCTAAGTGGCTTACTATTTTTTCTGCTATAATACTTTCGAGCATTTTGCCAATTATTGATGTCAGACTTATTGGTGGATAATTGCATTGAAGATCTTTGCGTCCTTTTTTAAATATTGGAGTGACATTAACTAATTTTCAGTCTTGAGTAACAGTATTATTTTCAAGTGATAAGTTAAAAATGTAGGTTATCTGGTCTATCACTGCATCCTTTACTTCTTTGATTAGTCTTGGCACTATTTTATCAGGTCCTGGGGATTTAAATTTATTCATTTTATCTATTCGTATTTGTACATCCTTGCTCGTGCATTTGAACATTTTTAGAGCGTTATTTCCTAAATACTCATTATATGGAGCGATATTTTGATTTGTGGTGTCGTCGGTGAAAACTGAGGCAAAGTACTCGTTTAGCGCAGTAGCTATATATTTATCCTTAACTTGTAAATTATTGTGACCATCGTTGATTGGGCCAATGATGTTTTTATTGGTTTTCTACTATTACGAGGGTCAGTCAATAAGTTTTACGAATCGGTAGGGCAAAACAGAGGAATGGGGATGGCTGTTTGTGTGGGTGTTAGGATAAGTTATGACAAGTCAGGACCTGCAGCCACACGCTCCTGCCTTGTCTATTTGAGATGAAGTAGCTGATCGCAGATCGTCAGTCACAAATTTTTCAACAATGGAGAAGGTTGAGCACCGCGCAATGATCACATTTTTGACCAAATGAAGGCAAGAATGCAAAAGAGATCCATGAACGCATGGTTGCAGTGTACACCGACACCGCCCCTTCCTATGCAACCATTGCTCGCTGGAATAGGGAGTTCCGCCATGGTCGTGAGTCCCTTGAAGATGACCCCCGTCCAAGACGCCCGTCAGACGTGACCAACGAGGACAATGTGGCCCGTGTGGAGAAGATGATCCTCGAAAATCGACGGGTGAAGGTCGAAGAAATCGAGAGAGAACTTGGAATATCACATGGAAGTGTTATCAACATCATCCACGACAATTTAGCCATGACCAAGGTCTCTTCCCGTTGGGTCCCTAGAAACCTCATGTCCCATGATTGACTTCAACGTCGTTAAAGTACACAAGGCCAGAGTTGCACAAGCTGCCCTGCGCGAGTTCGGATTCAAGGAGCTTAACCATCCCTCCTACAGTCCAAATCTAGCCCCTAGCGACTACTTTTTATTCCGCCAGCTCAAGGCTGCACTGCGTGGACGCCGGTTTAGGGACGATGAAGATGTCCAGCTCGCCGTCCAAAAGTGGATTGAAAGCAGTCGGGAGATTTCTGGTTGTCGGGAATTCGAAGCCTCAGGGACAAGTGGCGCAAGTGCATTGAAATCGAGGGTAGTTATATTGAAAAATAATAAAACACTTTTCCTCATATCTCGTTTCCTTATTTCCAAATTGCAAAACTTATTGACCGCCCCTCGTAACTAGGGCGTAAAGTTCTTTGGGGTTTTCTTTACAATTTAATGCTACCTTCATTTCATGGTTACGCTTTGTTCTCCTAATTCTAGTTTTTATCTTTCTTCTAAGATCAAAATATTTCTTTCTTCTGAGCTGTTCTGGTGGGTAACCCGAACACAAAGGAAGGGCGAGAAACGAGTTGTCGGGCTGCCAAGGCAACTCTACAAAGAGGAGAAAGGGGTAAACACCAAGATGTCAAAAATTGAAAGGGACAGTTGCCTTCTCCGATAGAAGTCTTGGAGGGTCCACTGAGAAAGAAAAAGGGGACTCCTATAAAGGCAAAGGGGAAACCTCTTTGCGGCAATCGGAAGGTAAGAGGGGAAGGGGGGGCACTTCGACCTGTCAATGGTGCAGTCTTTTAACTTCTAGTCACCAACAATGGGTAAGACAGGGATTGAGAGAGGGATGTAGTCACAAATTTTCTAAGACTTAAGTAAACTCGCCAACACACGCGAGATTCTAAATTTTTGACCAATAAAGAAAAAAGATGGGGGTTAGTGGTCTATATTAGGCCCAAATCCGCTACTGTGTCAGGTTTTCGCACATTTTAATGGTCTATATTGGGTGCTTTAACGATGGTGTTCGGAACCCAGGACTGCGACGCAAACCAAATAGAAGTTACTCTGTGGCCGGTCCTTCCCAAAAGGCTGCAGCTCCGAACTAGAGAGAGAGAGAGAGAGAGAGAGAGAGAGCTACAAGGAGCTACAATAAAAATAAGTACACTAGAAGACCTTACGGTCCATACAAGTAGGGTAGTTTTGGCGCAATCCTCGAAGGTGTCCGTTGGCAACCTCGAAGATCACTCGCGAGGATCTTAACGGCGATTTCACAAGACTTTATAGAGCTTGACTTGAACAGGTCAACAGATTCACTGTTAACAACTTACGTCAGAAGTGAGTTCCAACTATTGCAGATACTGTAAGTAAAGAATTTCCCACACAGATCACGGTGGTATCGCTTCAGTTCAAGTTTAAAGCAGTGATTTCTTGTTCTCCCCTCCCTGAGCTTGAAAATATTCCCGTAGTCCAGTCTGTCGAAGCCTTGAAGTATTTTAAACACTTCGATAATCTGACCACGTAGTCTCCGGGTTTCCAGCGAGAACATATCTAATTCCCTTATCTATCTTCATAACTTTTATGTATGATATAAGGAATCAGTTTGGTAGCCCTGGCTTGCACGCGTTCCAATCTCGCGATGTCCTTTTGAAATGAAGGACTCCAAAATTGCACGGCATGCTCCAGGTGCGGTGGGACGAGGGAGTTGTACAGACACAGTACTATCTCCTTGTTCCGATATCCAAACTCTCGCTTTATATAGCCTAACATCCTTTGGTCTTTAATCGCCACCTCAATACACTGTTTCGAGAACTTGAGGTCACTCGTGATAGTTACACCCAAGTTCTTCTCAGTGTCGGTGGATTCAAGAGCAGTGCCCTTAAGGATATAGAGTGATTGAGGATTTTGGTGGCCGATATGCATCATTTTGCATTTGCTTACGTTGAAAGGCATTTGCCACGTATCATACCACTCCCCAATCTTTCGAAGATCATCTTACAGGCGATGAGTATTTCCATCTTTTGCAACGTTCATACCAAGCTTGGCATCGTCGGCAAATTTGAAAATCTTGGCAACCATGTCACCGTCCATGTCGTTGACGTAGATGATAAATAGTAGTGGTCCTAGGACAGAACCTTGAGGCACTCCGCTAGTAACGGGCACGCACTCAGAAGCCTGTCCATTTACCACCACCCGTTGTCGGCTGCCATTTAGCCAGTTCTAGATCCGCCGGCTACTTTTCCGTCTATGCCCAGCGCTCGCACTTTCCGGACAAGGCGGCAGTGTGGTACCTTATCAAAGGCTTTCTGAAAGTCTAAGTAGACCACATCCACCACCTTGTCCCGATCGTGCTCACTGAAGACGAAGTGAAAGAATTCCACAAGGTTCGTCAGGCATGAGCGTTGCCTTCGGAAGCCGTGCTGGAAACTCCTCAGTAGCAGCTTTTAAAATAAATACGACGTCATTTTGTCCACGATCATGCTTTCCATGAGTTTACCGACTATCGAAGTCAGACTGATAGGTCGGTAGTTCGACGGTTGGCTACGGTCTCCTTTCTTGAAGATAGGAGTCACCTCCGCTTCACGCCAATCTCTAGGAACGCATTCGGTCCGGAACGACATGTTTAAGATTTCGCTCAGGTGTCGTGACACTTGGTCGCGCACTTGTTTCAACACTTTAGGTAGAAACCCATCCAGGCGAGGTAACTTATTCATCATTAGGTCAGTGATCTTCTTTTTTATTTGTGCTTCGGTGAAGTCCATATCCTCCAGCTTTCCCTCGAGTAGGAATCCATTGGCTGGGGGATGGGACCACACTCTTCAGTAAACACTGAAGAGAAGTAGTCGTTGAGGAGGTTAGCATTTTCTGCATCTGAGTGCTTTAATGTGACCCTCCTCATTCCTCAAACGGTGAATCGTTCGACGGATTGGTTTACGGCTGTTTACATATTCAAAGAACTCTTTGGGATTCTCTTTACCAAGTTTTGACACTAGGAGTTCCTCAGACCACTTAGCCGCCCTTATGCTGGACTCTACTCTCCTGGCTAGCCCTCGGTATTCGTCAAATTTACCCGAGATCTTCGATTGCCGGTACACAGTTCTTTTCTTCCTAAGCAGTTGGCCGATTTCTAGATTAAACCACTTTGGTTGAACAAAAGACCGACGGGGGCATTTCACAGGGATGAAACGCGATTGAAGACTCATGAATGTGGTTTTAAAACTGTTCCACGAGTCTTCAACAGCCTTGCGTAGACCTGCAAAGTTTCCTTTTCTAAAATCAAGCTTCCTCGATTTACTAGTTGCAGGCTCTACCTTGGGGACTTTGACTACAAATCTAATTAGTCGGTGGTCACTGCCACCGAGCTCTTCGCCAACATAGGTCCTCAACGATTTCATCTTCAGAGGTGAAAACCAACTCGAGGATATTGTCTTCTCTCGGTTGCTCTCTCACTCATTGACCCAGGAACTCGTTGTTCGCGAACTTCAAGAGTAGTGCGTTCTCGCCACAGGGTTCTCTGGTTTCTCACTCAACTTGTGTGTTGAAATTCCCCATGACGATATACACCCTGTCTTCGACAAGTTCCCCTAGTAGCTGCTACAGATATCTGTCCTTTTCAACGAGTTGGGCAGGAGGTCTATAAAGCACCAGGGTCCTGTATTTGGGAGGATCTATCGCTAGGTCAACACCTAGTAGCTCATGGGTCGGATACGATGTTGCAATCCGTCGAGTATCCTTGACATACAACATCACACCGCCACCTTCTCTGTCTGGCCTATCTTTCAGGAAGAGCTGGTAACCGGGAATCGTGAATTCATCTTCAAAATCTCGGCTTGAGGTTTTTATCCACGACTCCGTTATGGCCACCATCTCAGGTTCTTCTGTTGCTACGAGGTCACGGAGCTCAAGAAACTTGTTCCTGATTGACCTCGCATTGAACAGAAGATTTTTCAGGGAGTCCACTAGTGTATGACTTCCTACGCTCTTCCGTTTCCCGGCTTCTCTGCTTTCGTGGTCACACCCATTTTGACGACCTCCGAGAAGGTCGCTTCAGAAGTATAACGGGCGTTCTGGCGCCTGTCTGCTTTCGCTCTGTTTCAAAAGCTCCTTTGGGTGCGTTCCACCACATCTTGAATTAGGTTGGCGAGTACAGCTATCCCTTTCAGGGAAAGATGCATTCCGTCCTTTTCATACAGGTCGTTTCTCCCGTAAAAGCTGCCGTAG
This sequence comes from Ceratothoa steindachneri, assembly GCA_963969495.1. Classification (NCBI taxonomy): domain Eukaryota; kingdom Metazoa; phylum Arthropoda; class Malacostraca; order Isopoda; family Cymothoidae; genus Ceratothoa; species Ceratothoa steindachneri. The sequence continues at coordinate 137,733,857 of OZ018328.1, read as the reverse complement.
GGGTCAACAAAGAAGACTCCTTCTGCCGTGCAGACATCTGCCAACCGTCGGTTTACCTAGACGTTTCTCTCGTGAGCGGTTCGGGATGGACCCTTTTCTCGGAAGCATCCCAACCACGACACGTTTTCGGGTTTTAAGCTCAATGTCATCTACGGCTCCCATCACCGTTCGGATGGTTTTGCCTCTGAGGCCAACCTTACCCCCTCTGAGGTAGATTTCGTTGCCACTCACCATCAGAGCGACAACTGAATTCTCAGAAATCTGAGCTTTCTTTGCATCTACTCTGATGTTGTGGTTACTCCGTCCTGGCAGGCAGCTTACCTTCACGCTAGTGCAAAGGCGGGCCGCTAAAAGCGGCTGCAGATCCTGTGTTTGCGAGTCACCAATGAGGGTGACCTTCGGACACTTGGTCTCTGAAGACGGGGTCTTCCCTTGTGGAGAGAGAGAGAGAGAGAGAGAAAAAAAATAGAGGGAAAGGGGTGACGCCCCCTTATCGCGGGAAGAGAGCTTGTAGGTACCTTTGACTTTTCGAGCTACGTCGGCTAGGGTACCTCTCTTTTGCGTACCCCTGGTAGTGCTTGCCTTGTCGATTTGGTCGGAAACGAGGTTCCAGACTAAGTGCCTCATTCGTTTTTCTACCCTATCCTTCTCCTTCTTCACTTTTTTCCAATCTCTTCAACATACTATACGAAAAAAACTCCAAACCTACTACTATCATGCCACTCTTACCCTGCTTTCCATATTTCTACATATATGGACCTGGCAGCTACCTCATGCATCAGAAGAGAGGCTTTGAAACCTCTATAAACAATGCCAATTGACGCTCACTGGTTGCGAGAAACTAGGACTACAGGTGTCCTAGGCGTTGGGGCAAGATGAATGGGATGAGGGTAGTGCCCCGTTATCCCCTTTCCTGGCGCGTAATTATTGACCATTCCCAGTGACTGTTGACGGGTGCCTCTGGTAGCATCGGTCCGAGGTGACGGCCCTTTGTTCTCAGGTTGGTTGCCAGGCCAATCAAAAGCCTTGGGTCGACTCTCTTGGTGTGGCGGGATATCCATTGAACACTACTCCGAGATCCTGGTCGTCGTGAAGGGAACTAGTAGGAGTTTAGTACGGGACGTGCTCCGTTGTTCACCTGGTAAGAAATTGATGGCCCATTGGTTGGGAGCCACGGCACGCCAAGGTTTGACGACTCGGTCGGATGAACAGCAGCACATGGAGCGTGCCTTCTGAAAGATCCGAAACCTCTTCGATCGATAGGCGGGAGCAACTCACGCAGGGAGAACTCACAAACCCCCCCTTTTTTATCATTGATTGGTCACGAGTTTTCAGAAAGAGAGAAAGCGCTCAAAATGACAGGCAAAAAAGGACCCGTTCATCTAAAACATAAATGTGCAACATGCCAGTTATAAAAGTGGTGCGTTGACTTTTCGGAGGGCTGTTACTCAAAATGCAGCCCTGAAAGTATCTGCACTACTTGCATATTGACGCGAGAGGTGGAGAAACTAAAAGACCTCTATAGAGCCTCAGAGGAAAGTGCTCAAATTCTCGAGAGAAAGTTGGAGAAACTCGAAGCCGTTCATGCAGCCCAGATTCGATGCCTAGAAGAGGCGCCGCCCACTGATGAGTCGGAATCCACCGGTACCCAAGCGGAGATTCCGGCATCACCTGAGGCTAAGCTAGCTGAGGCGAGAGAAAAAGAGACAATGAAGATAGGAAAAAAGAAGAAAAAAGGAAAAGAATAAAGTTGAAACAAAAGAAGAAGAACCAAAAATAGAAGAAAACAGATAAACAAGAAGAAAAACGAGGATAAGAAAAAATAGGATAAGAATTCGGAGGGTAAAGAGTAAAAGGGGAGGCCTCTTCCACAAGGAAAGACCCCGTCTTCAGAGACCAGGTGTCCAAAGGTCACCCTCATTGGTGACTCGCAAACGCAGGATCTGCAGCCGCTGCTAGCGCCCCGCCTTCGCACTAGCGTGAAGGTAAGCTGCCTCCCAGAACGGGGTAACCACAACATCAGAGTAGATGCAGAGAAAGCTCAGATTTCTGAAAATTCAGTTGTCGCTCTGATGGTGAGTGGCAACGACCTCTCCCTCAGAGGGGAAAAGATTGGCCTCAGTGGCAAGACCATCCAAACGGAGATGGGAGCCGTGGATGACATTAGGCTTAAAACTTGCAAGGGGGTGTCGTGGTTGGTATGCTTCCGATAAGAGGTCCATCCCGAACCGCTCCGAGAGAAACTTCGAAGTGAACAGAAGGTTGGTGGATCTCTGCACGGCAGAAGGAGTCTTTTTCCTGGATCCCTATCGTACCTTTATCGGTAGAGAGGACCGCTAACAAAGGGACCGGGTACATCTCTTCTTTAGAGGGAAGGCCTTTCTCGCCAACCTAATTCAAGATGTCGTGGAACACACCCAAAGGAGCGTTCGAAACAGAGCGAAAGCGGACGTGCGCCAGCACGCCTGTGTCAGTTCTGAAACGACCTTCTCGGAGGTCGTCAAAAAATGTGGGACTACGGAAACAGAGAAGCCGGGAAAAGGAAGCGCATAGGGAGTCTTACAAAAGGGCACTTCTTGAAAGTTCTTCTGTCCAACGCGAGGTCAATCAGGAACAGGTTTCTTGGGCTCCGTGGCCTCGTAGCAACAGAAGAACCTGAGATGGTGGCCATAACAGGGGCGTTGATAAAAACCTCAAGCCGAGATTTTGAAGGTGAATTCACGATTCCCGGTTACCAGCTCTTCCTGAAAGATAGGCCAGACAGAGAAGGTGGCGGTGTGATGTTGTATGTCAAGGATACTCTCAACTAGACGGATTGCAACATCGTATCCGACCATTTACTACTAGGTTTTGACCTAGAGATAGGTCCTGCCGAATACAGGACCCTGGTGCTTCATAGACCTCCTGCTCAACTTATTGAAAAGGGCAGATATCTATAGCAGCTACTAGGGAAACTTGTGGAAGAGTGTATATCTTCATGGGGGATTTCAACACACAAGTTGACTGGGAAACCAGAGAACCCTATAGAGGGAACGCACGACACCTGGAGTTTGCCAACAACGAATTCCTGACTCAATGGGCGAGAGAGCCAACGAGAGGAGACAATATCCTTGAGTTGGTTTTCACCTCTGATGATGACATCGTTGAGGACATCTCTGTTAGCGAAGAGCTCAGTGGCAGTGACTACCGTCTGATTAGATTTGTAGTCGAAGAACCGAAGGCAGGGCCTGCAACTAGTAAATCGAGGAAACTTGACTTGAGAAGAGCAGACTTTGCAGGTTTTCGTGCTGGACTGACTGGCGCGAGGCTAGAAGTGTGCGATGCTGTTGAAGACTCGTGGAACAGTTTCAAAACACATTCATGAGTCTTCACTCGCGTTTTATCCTTGTGAAATGTCTCCATCGGTCTTCCGTTCAACCAAAGTGGTTTAATCAAGATATCGGCCAACCACTTAGAGAGAAGATAAATGTGTAGCGGCAAAAAAAAATCTCGGGGGGACTTTGACAAATACCGGAGGCTAGCCATGAGAGTGAAGTCCAACATAATGCCGGCAAAGCGACCTGAGGAACTCCAAGTGGCAAGACTCTGTAAAGAGAATCCCAACGAGTTTTTTGGATATGTAAACAACCGTAAACCAATTCGTCGAACGATTAGCCGTTTGACGAATGGGGAGGGTTCATTAAAGCCTTCAGATGCAGAAAATGCTAACCTCCTCAGTGTTTACTGAAGAGTGTCGTCCCATCCTCCATCCAATGGATTCCTACTCGGGGAAAAAGCTGGAGGATATGGACTTTACCGAAGGAGAAATAGAAAAGAAGATCCCTGACCTAATGACGAATAAGTAACCTGGCCAGGATAGGTTTCTAACTAAAGTGTTGAAAGAAGTGCGCGACCAAGTGTCACGACACCTGATCGAAATCTTCAACATGTCGATCCGAACCGAATGCGTTCCTAGAGACTGGGGTGAAGCGGAGGTGACTCCTATTTTCAAGAAAGGAGACCCTAGCCAACCGTCGAACTACCGACCTATCAGTCTGACTTCGATAGTCGGTAAACTCATGGAAAGCATGATGGTGGACAAAATGGCGTCGCATTTATTGTCAAAGCTGCTACTGAGGAGTTCCAAGCACGGCTTCCGAAGGCAACGGTCATGCCTGACGAACCTTGTGGAATTCTTTCACTTCGTCTTCAGTGAGCACGATTGGGACAAGGTGGTGGATGTGGTCTACTTAGACCTTCAGAAAGCCTTTGATAAGGTACCACACTGCCCCCTTGTCCGGAAAGTGCGAGTGCTAGGCATAGACGGAAAAGGAGCCGGCTGGATAGAGAACTGACTAAGTGGCAGATGGCTAAGTTTGGTGGTGAATGGACGGGCTTCTGAGTGCGTGCCGGTTACTAGAGAGTGCCTCAAGGTTCTGTCCTGGGACAAATACTATTTATCATCTACGTCAACGATATGGACAGTGACATGGTTGCCAAGATTTCTAAATAAATTTGCCGACGATACCAGGCTTGGTATGAACGTTGCAAAGGATGGAAATACTGCAAGCCTGACAGACACGTGACAAATGACTTTTAACGTCAGCAAATGCAAAGTGATACATATCGGCCAGCGAAACCCCCAATCTCATTATATCCTTAACAATCACTAGTGACCTTGAGTTCTCGAAACAGTGCATTGAGGCGGAGAAAAAGGCCCAAAGAATACTAAGCTACATAAAGCGCCAGTTTGGATATCGGAACAAGGAAATTGTACTGTGTTTGTACAACTAACTCACTTGTCTTACCACACCTGGAGTATGCGGTACAATTTAGGAGTCCTTCATTTCGAAAGGATATCGCGAGATTGGAACGCGTGTAAACTGGGCAACCAAACTGATTCCCTCTATCAGACATAAAATCTATGAAGATAGATTAAGGGTATTAGATCTGTTCTCGTTGGAAACCCGTAGACTGGGTGGTCAGCTCATCGAACTATTTACAATATCGAGGGTTCGATAATGTTTCTACAGGGATATTTTCACACTTGTTGAGAGCAGAATAAGAAATCCCGGCTTTAAAATTCAACTGAAGCGTTACAACCGCGATCTGTGTGGACAATTTTCACGTACAGTATCTGCGGTAGTTGGAATGCACTTACAGTGGAAGTTGTCAACAGTGAATCTGTTGACCAGTTCAAATCGAAACTAGACAGAGTCTTGAAAAGTGGCCGTTTAGGGGCGCAAAACAATTGAGCAGCTATGTGCCCGCTCGACTGCTAGTCCAAAGGTACCCTCTTTGAATGGACCGTAAGGTCTTCTAGGGTACATTATTTCCTTGATACTCCTTGAGAGAGAGATAGAGAGAGATAAGAGAGAGAGAGTGTGTGTAGCAAGGAGGAAAAAGTAAAGACGGTAACCTAGAAGACCTTACGATCCATTCAATGAGGGTACCTTTGGATTAGCAGTCGAGCGGGCACATCTCTGTTCAAATGCTTTACGTCCTTTCACGGCCATTTTTCAAGACCCTGTCTAGTCTTGACTTGAACTGGTAAACAGAAACACTGTTGACAACTACCACTGGAAGTGCGTTTCAACTACCGCAGATACTGTAAGCGAAAGATTTTCCGAACAGATCTCAGTTGTAACGCTTCAGTTTAAGTTTAAAGCCGTAATTTCTTGTTCTGCTCTCAACAAGTGTGAAAATATCCTTGTAGTCAACATTGTCGAACCCTCGATATTTTGAATAGTTCGATGAGCTGACCACGCAGTCTACGGGTTTCCAACGAGAACAGATCTAATTCCCTTAATCTATCTTCATAAATTTTATGTCGGATAGAGGGAATCAGTTTGGTTGCCCTGGCTTGCACGCGTTCCAATCTCGCGATGTCCTTTCGAAATGAAGGACTCCAAAGTTGTAGGAATACTCCAGGTGCGGTCGAACAAGTGAGTTGTACAAGCACAGTACAATCTTCTTGTTCCGATATTCAAACTGGCGCTTTATGTAGCCTAGCATCCTTCAGGCCTTTTTCTCCGCCTCAATGCAGTTTCGAGAACTTGAGGTCACTAGTGATTGTTAGACCCAAGTCCTTCTCAGTGTCGGTGGATTCAAGAGTAGTGCCCTTAAGGATATACTGAGATGGGGGGTTTCGCAGGCCGATATGCATCACTTTGCATTTGTTCCCGTTAAAAGGCATTTGCCACGTGTCTGGCAGGCTTGCAGTATTTCCTTCCTTTGCAACGTTCATACCAAGCTTGATATCGTCGGCAAATTTGGAAATCTTGGCAACCATGACACCGTCCATGTCGTTGACGTAAATGATGAATAGTAGTGGTCTCATGACAGAACCTTGAGAACCCCGCTAGTAACGGGCAAGCACTTAGAAGCCCGTCCATTCACCACTACCCGTTGCCGGCTGCCATTTAGCCAGTTCTAGATCCGCCGGCTACTTTTCCGTCTATGCCCAGCGCTCGCACTTTCCGGACAAGGCGGGAGTGTGGTACCGTATCAAAGGCTTTCTGAAAGTCTAAGTATGTAGGCCACATCCACTGCCTTGTTCCGATCGTGCTCACTGAAGACGAAGTGAAAGAATTCCACAAGGTTCGTCAGGCATGACCGTTGCCTTCGGAAGCCGTGCTGGGAAGACCTCAGTAGCAGCTTTGACAATAAATGCGACGTCATTTTGTCCACGATCATGCTTTCCATGAGTTTACCGACCATCGAAATCAGACTGATAGGTCGGTAGTTCGACGGTTGGCTACGGTCTCCTTTCTTGAAGATAGGAGTCACCTTCAATTTACGCCAGTCTCTAGGAAAGCATTCGGTCCGGAACGACATGTTTAAGATTTCGATCAGGTGTCGTGACACTTGGTCGCGCACTTCTTTCAACACTTTAGGTAGAAACCCATCCGGGTGAGGTGACTTATTCATCATTAGGTCAGTGATCTTCTTTTTTATTTTTCCTTCGGTGAAGTCCATATCCTCCAGCTTTCTCCCCGAGTAGGAATCCATTGGCTGGGGGATGGGACCACACTCTTCAGTAGACACTGAAGAGAAGTAGTCGTTGAGGAGGTTAGCATTTTCTGCATCTGAGTGCTTTAATGTCCCCCTCCTCCTTCCTCAAACGGCGAATCGTTCGACGGATTGGTTTACGGCTGTTTACATATTCAAAGAACTCTTTGGGATTCTCTTTACAAAGTTTCGACACTAGGAGTTCCTCAGACCACTTAGCCGCCCTTATGCTGGACTTCACTCTCCTGGATAGCCTCTGGTATTTGTCAGTCACCCGAGATCTTCGATTGAAGGTACAAAATCCTCTTCTCCCTAAGCAGTTAGCCGATTTTTCGATTAAACCACTTTGCTTCAACAGTAGACCGACGGGAGCATTTCAAAGGGATGAAATGCGATTGAAGACTCATGAATGTGGTTTGAAACTGTTCCACGAGTCTTCAACAGCATCGCACACTTCTAGCCTCGCGTCAGGCAGTCCAGCACGAAGATATGAAAAGTCTGCTCTTCTCAAGTCAAGTTTCCTCGATTTACTAGTTGCAGGCTCTGCCTTGGGGACTTTGACTATAAATCTAATTAGTCGGTGGTCACTGCCACCGAGCTCTTCGCCAACAGAGAGATCCTCAACGATGTCATCATCAGAGGTGAAAACCAACTCGAGGATATTGTCTCCTCTCGTTGGCTCACTCATCCATTGAGTCAGGAACTCGTTGTTCGCGAACTCCAAGAGTAGTGCGTTCTCGCCATAGGGTTCTCTGGTGTCCCAGGAAATCTTGTGTGTTGAAATCCCCCATTAAGATACACACTTTGTCTTCCACAAGTTCTCCTAGTAGCTGCTAGAGATATATGTCCTTTTCAATGAGTTGGGCAGGAGGTCTATAAAGCACCAGGGTCCTGTATTTGGCAGGACCTATTTCTAGGTTAACACCTAGTAGTTCATGGTCGGATGCGATGTTGCAATCCGTAGAGTTGAGAGTATACTTGACATACAACATCACACCGCCACCGTCTCTGTCTGGCCTATCTTTCAGGAAGAGCTGGTAACCGGGAATCGTGAATTCATCTTCAAAATCTCGGCTTGAGGTTTTTATCCACAAACTCCGTTATGGCCACCATCTCAGGTTCTTCTGTTGCTCCGAGGCCACTAAGTTCAAGAAACTTGTTTTTGATAGACCTTGCATTAAACAAAAGAACTTTCAGGGAGTCCCCGACTGTAGGACTCCCTCGCTCTTCCCTTTCCCGCTTTCTTTCTCTGTGGCGGGGTCACTTTCCTTTTTGTGACCTCAGAAAAGGTCGTTCGTGGAGTAACACGTGTATACTGGCGTACGTCCTCCTTTACTCGGGGCCTGACCCTTCTTTGGGTCCGCTCCACATCCTGGATCATGTTGGCGAGTACAGCTTTCCCTTTAAAGGAAAGTTGCACTCCGTCCCTTTTATACAGCTCGTTTCTCCCGTAAAAGGTGCGGTAGGGGTCTACAAAGTAGACTCCTTCTGCAGTGCAGAGATCCGCCAACCGTCGGTTTACTGCGACGTTTCTCTCGTGAGCGGTTCGGGATGGACCTCTTCTCGGAAACATCCCACCCACGACACGTTTTCGGGTTTTAAGCTCAATGTAATCCACGGCTCCCATCACCGTTCGGATGGTCTTGCCATGAGGCCAACATTACAACCTCTGAAGTAGAGGTCATTGCCACTCACCATCAGAGCGACAACTGAATTTTCAGAAATCTGAGCTTTCTCTGCATCTACTCTGATGTTGTGGTTACTCCGTCCTGGCAGGCAGCTTACCTTCACGCTAGTGCGAAAGCGGGCCGCTAGCAGCGACTGCAGATCCCGTGTTCGAGTCACCAATGAGGGTGACCTTCGGACACTTGGTCTCTGAAGACGGGGAAGAGGCCTCCTTTTCCTCTCCCCATTCTTATCCTTATTTTTCTGATTCCTCTTTTTCTTCCTGTTTATGCGTTTTCTTCTATTGTTTCAACTTTATTCTTTTTCTCTTGCCTCAGGTGGCTTAACCTCGTATGATTACGGAAGATCCACTTGGGTAAGAACTACGGCACCAGAAGATTCTGACACGTCAGTGGGCGATACCTCTTCTAAGCATCGAATATGAGCTGCGTGAAAGGCTTCGAATTTCTTAACCTTTCTCTCAAGTATTTGAGCTCTCGCCTCTGAGGCTCTATAGAGGTCTTTTAATTTCTCCACCCATCGCATCAATATGCAAGTAGTGCAGATACTTTCAGGGCTGCCTTTTGAGTAACAGCCCTCCGGAAAGTCAACGCACCACTTTTCTAACTGTCATGTTGCAGTTATGTTTTAGACGAACGGGTCCTTTTTTGCTTGTCATTTTGAGCGCTTTCTCTCTCTCTGAAACTTCGTGACCAATTAATGATAAAAAAGGGGGATTGGTGAGTTCGCCCCGCGCAAGTCGCTCCCGCCTATCGATCGGATCTTTCAGAAGGCACGCTCCATGTGCTGCTGTTCGTCCGACCGAGTCGTCAAACCTCACCGTGCCGTGGCTCCCAACCAAGCAGCACTGACGGTCCCCGAAGGGGCCATCGATTTCTCAACAGGTGAACAACGGAGCAAGCCCCGTACTAAACTCCTACTCCCTTCATGACGGCCAAGATCTCGGAGCAGCGTTAAATGGATATCCCGCCATACCAAGAGACTCGACCCAAGGCTTTTTATTGGCCTGGCAACCAACCTAGGAACAAAGGGCCGTAATCTCGGACCGATGCTACCAGGGAACCCATCAACGGTCACTGGGAATGGTCAATAATTACGCGCCAGGGAAGGTGTTCACTGGGCACTACCATCATCCCATTCATCGTGCCCCAACCCCTAGGACACCTGTAGTCCTAGTCTCTCGCAACCAGTGAGCGTCGATTGGCGTTGTTTAGAGAGGTTCCAAAGCCTCTCTTCTGACGCATGAGGTAGCTACCAGGTCCTTATATGTAGATAGAAGGAAAAAGGGGAAAGTGACACGATAGGAGTAGCTTTTTTTTCTTTTCGTATACGTGGGAGAGATAGCATAAAAGTAAAAAATGGAAAGGATAGAGTAGAAAAAGGAAGGAATGACGCCTTTAGTCTGGAACCTCGTTTTCGACCAAATCGACAAGGGGTACCCAGAAGAGGTACCCCCGCCGACATAGCTCGAAAAGTCAAAGGTACACACAAGCTCTCTTCCCGCGCCCAGGGGGCGTCACCTCTCGCTCTACTTGAGAGAGAGAGATAGATATGCTTAGTAGGAGGTAATGATCTTTGACAGGAAGACCAAGCTCTGAAGATGTGTTGTGGCAGACCTAGAGATGGGACCTGACTTTTATTGGTCTTGCACCCAGCAAGACAGTAAAGCCTTCCTCGCCACAAGCTGACCAGCCTTATGCACCCGCGAATGGCCACAGATAGGTGGTTTTCCCATTATAAGTAGGTAAGTAGTTATTGGGACAAAACCTATTTTCCCATTATTTACGCCTGATCTCTTGCGACCTGCGGGCGTTGTTTATAGAGGTTTCAAATCCTCTTCTGACACGGGATGATGTAGCTGGTCAGCTCATTAAGCCTACCCAGAGGGTTGAGGGGATAATTTCAGAGAAAAAGGAATTCCGAATAGAAGCGAGGGGAAAATGCACAAACAACTTTCACAGGCATCATCAGACTTCAAGTCAACGCGTGACAGGGGGCAGTGTTGCCAATTTAACGCATTTTAGCATTGCTTAGCGCGAATTATTTTTATTTGACACTGCCGTGCCTTTAGCGCGTTTTTGCAGTTTTAGATTAGATTCATTTGATAATCCACTTTCCATCGAAGCCAAATGTTTCAGGGCTGGCAAAGTTTGTGCGTACGTACAAAGTTGCTACCATTTACCTCCTAGCTGTTTTACGCTTATGCAGGGCGTCTATGCATCCTTAAAAAGAGAAGTTCCTCATTTGACTGATCAAATATACTCGTGATTCTCTTCAATTTGCAGTGTCTCATGCTGCAGCCAAATGCTTACATAGGCATTTAGACCATGATTAAGGAAACTTATAACTGGTTTTCGCATTCCTCTGTTCGTCAAGCAAAATATAAGGAGCTATTCGCCTCAATAAACGACGGTACTTTACCGTTAAAGCTCGTCTCGCCTAGTCCGACCATATGGCTCCCAATAGAAGTTGTTGTTTCAAGAATGTTGGAACACAGGGTTGCATTTGCGTTGACATTTCAGTATAGCCAGGAATGAAGAAAGATGCTTTACAGCTAAAACTATATTCTTTGTTCAACAAGAAAAACAGTTGTTCTGGTGTTTATGAAACAAATACTTCCTCAGGTTCAAAAGGTTAATAGAATTTTTGAGGCGCAAATACAAGATCCGACAAAAAAGTATAGAGTTATTTCAAATTTCTGATAAATTCTATTATCCTCAATGATTTTAATACCAGGAAAAAAACGCCAGCAAGATGAGTGTCTTCGGGATTTTCTAGACCCGAAACCCTATCTCTGATATCAGTTTGAAAATGAAATTTGGCAATGCGACTTTCCCCAACAAGCAGAAAACGCATACGTAAAAGATGCATTAAATTCGTGATTGAGCTTGTGCAGCGACTACCAGATAATGTAAAAGTTCTAGGATCCATGAAAAATTTGGTACGACTGAGTGCCTTAAACCCATCAAACCTCCAATTGTCCAACTTGCGAAACATTTTTATGAAAATAAGGCCATAACTAAAATAGATTTTCAATGGAACCAGCTACGGAATGTATCCTGGATTGAAGTTTCGAACACCATTCATTCTGGATAGAAGTTTCTTTGTATATGAATTCTGTGGAGAAAATCCGTTCAAAGAACTCTCTGATTTGGCATTAAGACTACTTATTTTGTCGCATTCCAATGTCGATGTGGAAAGACTCTTTAGTGTAATGAACATCGTTCATTCAAAATTGCGCAGCCGCATGAATTTAAAAACATTGAGAGAAATTTTATCCTTAAAATATGGTCTAAAGCGTAGTAATAAATGTTGCTTCAATTATAAATTGCCAAAATGATATCTTGCGGAAAATTGGAATGATGAATGCATATGACGCCTCGACCTCAGAAGAAAAAGTTGACAGACTATGACGATTTGGAAGAGAGCAGTGATTCAGAAATCTTGGATTCGGAATAAATTAAAGGTAAATTGCTTTACATTCATTTGTTTAAAATTGATTCTAGGTTTGAACGTATTGCTTTAACTTTCCTATTTTAGCGCGTTTTAGCACGTTTTGGACCACGATCGAGCGCGTTTACCTTCGAAACATTTGGCAACACTGGACAGGGGTCCCCTAATTTGCACTCAGGCCGGGAGGACATGCAACTTTTCTCAGAACCAAGTGCAACAAGCTACACAGGGTACCTTCCTGTGGGGGGATCTGTTGTGATAGACCCAGAGAGGACCCGAGATTGGCTTGACAAGCAAAAAGGCAGTAAAGACCGCCCGCCATAAGCAGTACATCCTTATGGACCAGGGAATGGCCAGTGTTGCTCTTCCGGGTATCAGGTGCAACAGGCTAGACAGGGTACCCATAGGAAGGCTATTCAGTGGACCACGTCATCAGCTTGTGCTGCGTCTCCTTCAAGGTAGAAGGGCAGCCAACTTTAAATTCGCGGGTGCGACCTTTTATCTTCTTTGCCACTCAGCCGGGCGGATCTCTCAACTAGAGGTCTATAAAGGCAATGCTGGGATCATATTGCACATGGGTCCAGAATAATTAATATAAACATGCACTTTATTGAAAAAATATGAAAATGAATAAAAATAAGTTGAATTTTGGCCCACATACAATATCACTTATCCAAATGTTTTTCTATGATAACTGTGGATCCTGAGGGTTTGTAAATAACTGAAGGATTTTGCCCTGAAAGGGATTTATACGAATCATTTTTGGCTTTCGTTTCGGCCGCAGACCTAGAGTTCGGTTTGACCTTGTTCGAGGTCGGCATATTCACAAAGTTATAATTCTGAGGAGCGAAGCAAAATGGACAGTCCCCAGGGCGCCCAGGAAGAGGAGTACAGTGACATACATGTACGTGGCTTTTGGCTTGACAGGTTTCGTTGTTTCCCGGGAGAGGGCGAGAAAGTAGATTCGCGTTTTGTTTTCTCTTTGTCCCGAGTTGACTCATGATGTGCTTGGTTTCGTTTCTCAGGGATTCAGGAAGGAAGTCCTTGGACCGGGGCCTGGGTTTGGGAGCTGATTTATGGAATCTTTCTAATTCATTATCGCTATGGAACCTCAGAGAGTGACTTCGACCATGACCTTTCTCATTATCATCTGAATGAGATTTGGTACTAATTTTCCTCTGTCTCGCGTCTTTTTTATTTCCCTGGTCTCGGCCCAAGTCGAGGTCAGAGTCAGTGGTGGAAGAAGAATAATCGGAAAGCTGACTCTTCCTCGAGCTACGGAAGCTTTCGCGAGGGTCCGAACTAGAGCCCTCCAAATTGAGGCATCTCAATGCAGTATCCTGGAATGACAACAAATCAATTTAGATATTTACAAAAAAGGGCTACGACGAACTAGTTGGCTGGAAACCACTTATGAACATAATCGAAGTTAAGCCACATTAGATATGGTCAGATGTCGGATGGGAGCACCAAATATACATTGCAGCGATTACCATATATTATAGGGACCCATGGTTCGGTTTCAACATTAAATTGTTAGTCCCCATTGAGATATGCATGAGACAGTGCGAATTAGCATCTTTGTTGTTGTTTTCTTAAGGGGGACCTGCCGAAATTACAAAGCCTAACAACTTTAGTCTATTTTAGAACCATAAAAAGGCACACTAACAATAAAGGGAACTAGGTAACTAACTATAAACAACGCCAGCAAGTAGGGGGTGAGGAAACAGTCATGCCCGGCAAGCTATCAACAATTTAGATAGTAAGGAGGTGCTCTGTCTCTTTCTAAAACAATCGCACCTGAGTTCAGTGTCCGGAAACCGCTCGCAGTAAGTGCTGAGATCATTTTTTTTAACGGTGACCATCTGGCAACTGCCACCAATGGGATAAATTACCTTAAACAATTTTAGCCTATTACTAGGCTACGAAACAAAAGAAACAAACAAACACGCAAAAAAGAAAAAAAAAACAGGGAGCCGGTACGAATGATATGTTTTAGCAATATATATTTTTTTAATTTGCCCATCTGGCGAGTGCCTTCCAGAGCATAAGTAAAATTCTAGCCTAAATGCACACCCTGCCCAAAACTCCCCCGAACCAAAACAAAGAAGCACGTTCAGGGTCGGGGCGTGACCCCCCCCCCCTCCCTCCGTTTAAGAACATTCGGCATTTTTTTTTTAATTTTAGGAACCGACCTGGCGACTGCCTACTTGGGCATTAGTCACCTTACTACTTGGCTGTATTAAACAAGCTCTGCTGACCAAAGTAGCGTGGTCTCGCTTATTCGGATTTATGACCTTACGACCTTCAAAACTTCAATATTCGCGGAGTAACCTTGAGAGGACCTTGATAATTATATCAGTCGAAAGAGAATGTAAAACCACATAAGGGTTTCAAATTTCGTTAGATTCCGCCGAATAGTTACAATGTTATTACCCCCCCCCCCTCCCTCCGAAAAAAAAGAAAACGGACCGACATGGTGAAATATAGAGTCGTACGCAGATAAAAAACAAATAAAAATGATAAAAAAGGCCAAAGGCTAAAAAAAAAGGCAACAAGAAGGAGGCGCGCTCCGGCGTCGGGGATAAGCCCGGCGGAGGAGCATGCAACCCACAAGACAATCAAATAAAGTGGAGGAGGCCAGTCTCCTCCAAAAAGTCGTATAGGAGGCAAGTCCGAGGGCACGAACCAGTCCAAAGTACAAGGGACATGCAGTAGCAAACCCGCTCGTCCCGGTACTGAGGCAGGTAACGTGCGAGAAGATCGCCCAGACTGGGACATATGTTGAATGTCCAAACAGTCTGGGGAACAACGCAGTCGTCGCAAAAAGGCGAAGGTGAGCGCTCCATCAAATGGCGGTACGTCCCGCGAGATTCCAATTCGGAACGACAGAAAGCAACCTGAAGCCGTCGCGGCATTGGGGGGTAGGTCCATGAAACAGTCGCGGCGCAATGCACGTAACTTTAAGTTCCCCTGGGCCGTCTCCAATCTTGTTTGTCATGCCGCCCAGAGGGCAGCTCGTATCCGTGCCATGTTATCAGTGTAAGGAAGAGCGAAACGCTGGTCTAGTCACCCAATCCTCGCGGACTCTATGGCACCCTCATTCCTCGCAATTCCTACATGTCCAGGAACCCAGCAGAAAATAATCTCGACATCCGCCCGGCTCGCCAAAACAGTGGCGTCACGGGTATCGCGACCCAGGGGTTGCGAAGATTCCAATGCCCCGAGAGCACTCAGGGCGCTTTGTGAGTCACTATAGATCACAATCCGGTCTCCGAACCGGGCACTTGGCGTTATCTGCCATACCGAGTAGTGTAATGCAACCAGCGGGGCCGTGAAGACAGACGCAGCACCTGGCAGAGCCCCGTTGCCTTCAAACAGAGGGGATACGTCGTGGAAACTGACCCCTCTTGGAATTAGAGCCATCTGTATACACTGGCACGGTTCCAGCGTGACACGAAGTGTGC
Organism: Ceratothoa steindachneri; assembly: GCA_963969495.1. Lineage (NCBI taxonomy): Eukaryota > Metazoa > Arthropoda > Malacostraca > Isopoda > Cymothoidae > Ceratothoa > Ceratothoa steindachneri. Next base: position 137,718,261 of record OZ018328.1, on the reverse strand, counting down.
TCCAAAAAGGCCGAACGCAATACTCCCGGCGCTGTACAAGCTTTGGGAGCAGAGGCGTGGCGGAACACGGGGCACCACAGGCCTGAGAGCTATACCGAGCTCTCGGAGTTTCCTAGACCTAAACCCAAAGGTTTAGGGAAGAACATGCGACATACAACAGTAAAATAAAATGGACCTCCTCAAAAAAGTCAGTGTCCATAAAACCCGTACCGAGTACAAGGGACAAGCGGTAGCGACCCAGGTTTTCCAGATACCGGGACAAGTAAGGTGCGCGAAGATCACCCGGACTGGGACATTCAACAAGAATTCACAAGAACAGTCAGGGGGACAACGCAGTCGTTGTAATAAAGTACACTCCATCATATGGAGGTGCGTTCTGCGAGTGTGTCCAATTCGAAAACGACCTGAAGCCGTCGCGGCAATGGGAAAGGTCACGGAGCAATGGCACGCAACTTTAAGTTCTCTTCAATTGTCTCTCATCATAATTACCAAGCAGCCCGGAGGGTTACCCAGATTCGTCATGTAATCGATGTGAGGAAAAGCCAAACGCTGGTCTGGTCGCCCAGTCTTCGCGGAATCTTTGGGGGCCTCATCGGTGCCTTCCTTCCCAATGTCCAGGAACCCAGAGCAGAAGATAATCTTGACATCCACCCGGCTCGCGGCAACCGTGGCGTCAGGGTAACCACGAACCAGGGTGTGGAGATTCCAATGCCCCGGGAGCACTCAGGGCGCTTTGTGTCGATAAAGATCACAATCCGGTCTCCGAACCGGGCACGATGCGTTATCCCCCAACTAAGCAAAGAGCTCGGTCCTCAGGATAGACCAACATGGTAGAGCGAGGCTGACTTCAAACACAAGATATAGGGCGTGGAAACAGACCCCATCTTGGGACTTGGAGCCATCCGTATACACTGGCAGCAATCCAGTGACATGAAGTGTGCTCCAAAAGGGCCGAACACAATACTTCCGGGGCTGTAAAAGCTCTGGCAGCAGTGGCGTGGCGACAAATAGTCAAAGGTGGTGTCCAGGTCAGAACCAGAGGCGCCACCGGCTCGAGAGCAACACCGAGCTCTCGAAGGAGTTTCTAAGCACTAAACTAAAATTTCTTAGGGTATGACTGGCGTCTCGCCGCGGAATAAGTACCGTCGAGATAGGCTGTGAATGCAGTAGGAGCCGTTGGCGACTGAGAGAGGCGCCGGCCTCACGCGTAGGGGCACATAATGCACAGTGTACGGTGTAGAGGGAGTCGCATCTCCCCAGCATCGACAAGTAAGCTCTCAATGGGGGACCTGCGGAAGGCACCGGTCGCAAGGCTGAGACCGTTGTGGTGGATTGAGTCCACAATCAGCAATACACGCTCGGCTGCAGATGCATAAACTCGCATCCGTTTTCAAGCTTCGAAGGAATAAGGATCGATAGAAGAACAATAGCCCTATCAGCACCCAAGGTAGTGAAAGTCACATAACGAATAATGTTCATGGCGGGGTTAAAAAATACCTTAAGGCTGCTAATATGAGCCTCCCAGATGAGGCATCGGTCGAAAAACAAGAACATTGAAACGGTGCGAATACAAAACGATAAGGCGAGCCTCGTTTAGAGTCCAGGTCGGGATGGAGCAGTGGATTTGTTTTTAAAGAGCTCATCAAGCGACTGCCTACTAGGGCAAAAGTCGCTGGAATCACATTACAGCCTAATACTAGGCTAGATTAAAATCAAAATATGTAAACCAAATAACAAAAATACAAAAAATCAAACAAACAAGCATATATGAAAGAAGGAAGCACGGTCTGGCGTTAGGGGATGGCTCGCCTCTCCTCGGCGCAGGGACATGAGACCTACAACTACAACGAGATATGGGGACAGGTAACGTGCCCTAAGATGACCCAGAATAGGACATCCAAAAAGAATGTGCCAAACAGACTGGGTGACAACACAGTCGGCGATATAATGTGCGGGCGACCGCTCTATCAAAGGGCGGTGTGTCCCGTGAGTATGCCAATTCAAAGACGACAGAAAGCGACTTGAAGCCGAGCCGACATTGTGGGTTAGGTTCATGGGAACAGACAAGTTCCCCTTGGGCCGTATCTCATCTTCTTCGCCAAGCAGCCTGACCTGCCTAATTCTTGACATCAATAAGTGTGAGGAAGAGCTAAACGCTGGTCTGGTCACCCAGTCCTCGCGGACTCTTTAGCGCCCTCATTCCCACATGTTCAGGAACCCAGCAGAGAGATAATTGAGACATTCACACGGCTAGCGGCCACCGTGGCGTCACAGACACCGAGAACCAGGGTGTGGAGATTACAATGCCCCGAGAGCACCTAAGGGGCGTTGCGAGTCGCTATAGATCACAATCCGGTCTCCGAACCAGGTACGTCGCGTTCTCTCGCGTACCGATCGGCATATTGCAACCAGCTCAGCCGTGAAGACAGACGCACCTGCTAGAGCCAGGTTGACATCAAACAGAGGGAATACGGCGTGGAAACAGACCCCCTCCTGGGACATGGAGCCATGATGCTTATGAACTTGCACGGATCCAGCATGACACGAAGTGCGGTCCAAAAAGAACAAACGCAATACTCCTAGCGCTGTGAAAGATTTGGGAGCATAGACGTGGCTACAAATAGTCAAAGGTGGTATCCTGGGCAAAACCAGTTGCCACAGGCTCAAAAGCTACACTGGGCTCTCGAGGAGTTTCCGAGCTCTAAACGCATGGACTTAGAGTATGACTGGCGTCTTTCGCCAACAGGGATCGTCGAGATCAGCTGCGGATGCATTTGAGCCATTGGCGACTGAGGGATGCGCCGGGCTCGCGCGTATAGGCGAACAATGCACCGTACACGGCGCAGAGCGAGTGGCATCTCCCCAGCATCGACGGGGTGAGGAGGAACCCTTCCGTTTGCGCTGGGGCAAAGGAATGGGAGGAACTGCCGGATATCCTCCAACGTCTCAGCTCGGTCGATCTCACGGTCGGCGACAGAGGAAAAAACATGAGAAGAGATCAAAGGCAAAGGAGAGGGAGCAACAGAGGGACCGCAAGACAAAGGATTGGGACGCCCGGGACAAGAACGCGAACCCGCGCTATGGGAACCTCCACAATTGGCGCAACATTCATGATTCTCACAAGAGGAGCCATGGTACGCATAGGCCACACAGCGACGAGCCTGCCTAGAATTACTGCTCATATGGCCAAACTGGTGGCAATTAAAACGTCTGGGGAGCTCGACATAATGGGACACAGGGACACGAAGATAAACAGCACGAACAAACTGGGGCAGATCCTGATACTCAAAGGTGACGATGAGCGTACTCGTAGGAACCTTAGCGGGACCAACAGACTTAGAAACCCTATAAACGTCCGTAACCCTCTGGGACGAAAGTTTATCCTTTAGTCTCGAGACATCATATTGCAATAATTCGTTGGAGCGAATCACTCACTCCCTTAACAAAATTAAGGCGAGGGTGGGGCACAACCGAAACAGGGACCTCCGAAAGGGAGGACAAATCCCGCACGGCGCCACACTGCTCTCGCGACGATACCTCAAATACTAAATCGCCACTACCACGGGTCCACATACGGCGGGGCGCACCACAGCGGGACTCAAACCCCTCATTCAAATCAAACGCGTCCAATTTAGAAAACCGAGACCCCGAACGGAAATTCAGCACCGGAAAACGAGGATAATCCAAATCAGGATCTATCTCTTCTGCGAAGGGATCTAACAAGCGGGAGAAAGAGGACTTATTGGCAGGCATAGTACGAGAACCAAAAGTCTGCAACTTCTGGGAGACAATTTTTTTATTATTACCCATATAAAGTAGAGGATAAAAGGGGGTGCGAACTCGCGCAGCGCAGTCAGTCTACCGTCGAGACACCTACTCGGAACGCCGGCCCAACCAGGAGGGTAAGCCCGTCGACCCCTGACCCAACCATCGTCTTAAAAATGGCCGGCCAACCTCGGAAATTTACCGGTTGGGAAAGCAAAGAGTGCCAAGAGCGCCACTCCGGCTCAGGCACCCACCAACCAACACAGGCAGGACCCAGCCGTGGGGTCGCGCCCACTGACGGACAGCTCTGATACACCGAGATGGCCAAAGGTAGATGGAAGGACGATGCAGGTTGAAAGAGAATTGGTACAGAACAAATTGGAGAACAAATTGCCGTGCCCCTTATTGGGAGTTATAGTAATAAACAAATATAATACATAATGATAAATAATAATAATGATTACTAACAATATATAATCATAATATAAAATAATAATTCTAATAATAATCATTAATAATACTAATAATAAAATATAAAGAAATGCTGAATGGGGGTGAGAGGAAAGTGCACCAACAACTTTCCAAGGCCCCATCAGAGTTCAAGTCGACGCAGTGATGGGGGCTTCTCTAATTTGCACTCAGGCCGAGGATGTGCAGCTCCTCCATGTACCAAATCTCACAGGCTACACCTCTGCAAGGACCAGTGGGGCAGGAAGGGAGCACAGCTGCACGCCCTTGGGCCAGTACAGGATGCAAGAGGGTGTGTAACTGCAGGCACTGTGGTTTGGAGGATGTGCTGCCCCTTCAGGTACCAGCTGTAACAGTCTACCCATGGGAACCGCAAAGTCTGAGCAATGGCACAGAAATTTAAATTCCAGTCATCTGTCTCTCATTTTTTTATTGGGGGGGGGGGCATGCAGCTCAAAGGGGTGTCTTAATCCCTGCCATATTCTAGGTGGGGAAGAGTAAAATGCTGGTTTATTTATACAAACTGTGCAGACAGTTTATCTCCCTCATTTCCCGACATTTCCAGGAACCCAGGAGAAGACAATCTCGACATCCTCTCAACTCACAGAAACTTAGATAAACAAGTTTTGCTTTATTAGAGAGAGAGGGTGGTTTTCATTTAGCATATGAGAGACAAAGATGAGCCTGGAGTTTTTCCTAAGTGATGGATGTCATTTTTGTGTTTCCACATACAGTATGTGACATTTATGCCTGTTTCACCAATGTAAAGTTTATGAAAACCACCACATGGAATCAGGTAGACACTTTTGTCTGGTTATTTTATTTAATTGTTTGAGCAAAGGGATTGTTTTATTGAACAGGGGTTTGAAAAAGTAAAAAATCCAAAGAGGAAAAACGTTTTCAAGCACACTCGATTAGGTGAATATGGTAAGAAAATGTGTTCGGCTTACAGAAAGATACTTGCACACTTGTGAGCTTTTGCTATTGTCCATAGGGGATATTGTAAATCAATGGATACCTTTGTCAGTTAGCTCAGTTCATCTTTTAGGAAGGGTGGGTCACAAATCTGGTTTGCTTGAATGAATATCGGGCAAATCACAGACCTCTTCATTGAGTAATTGTAGCATGACAAAAAATTAATATAGGATACACAGCCTCTTAGTTAAACAAGTTGTACCTACAGTAGTTGCAAAAAATTTCTAAACCTACCAATGAAAATAAATGGCTCCTCAGTCCTGAAATTAATTCCATTTCAAACTCTATAGGTTGGCAGATAGTTTTCTGACAACAAATGGCAACTTACATTGATGAATGGAGATGACAGGATGGGTACCAGAGAGCTCATGTTTGACAAGGCAATGGAGAGGGTGTATTGCATTGTGTAATGCTCTATCTCAATGCCCAGAATAGGAGTATTTTGTGTTAAGCTGCTCTGTTTAATCCATTTTTTTCACTTATGTTCATAGCCGTGTGACAAGGAGGGGGGGGGGGGGGCTAGAATTTGGGAGTGGAGGGAGGAGAAAGTTACCATTAAGAAAATATGTTGTACTAAGTGAACCAAGTCAAGTGTAATGGCACTTATTGCCACTGCTCATCGCCGCCCAGTAACAGTGGTACCACCTAACAGCATTCTCTGGGCAACCATGAAATCCCACAACGGCTACAGACAACATTCTATGATGAGAGGTGAAGAAGAAGCCACATTCAACAGCATCAAACTGAAAAATAATCATCCTGTGATTCTGAAAGACATCTCCACCAGCACAATCCAACCTCGGATTAAGAAAGACCTTGCAATACAGCTAAGAAACATATTCTCACAGAATGCATGAAGAAACAACGACGTGCTTTCACCAAGAACTATGCACATAGGGACATCAGCAGTAGGGACAACCCCAAATTCACAGTGAGCAGTATTAAATACTCTGAATCTGTAATGGTGTGGGACTGCGTTAGTGAATTGATGGGAGTGATGGGGAGGGGAGAGCTGCAGTTATTACCCAAGAATGTTAAGATTAATGGTGACCACTATATCACCATATTCTAGGACCATTTGCTGCATTATGAAATTCTCAGCTGCACCACCTTCATGCATGATGATGCCCTGTCACAAAGCTAAAAGTTCACCAAGTGGCTTTCTGACCACAATATTGAGGTCCTGGCGTGGCCAAGCAATAGTCCAGACATCAATCCCAATGAGAATGCTTTGAATTTTATGAAATTCGGATATTACTTTCATCCAATATGATACAATAGGATTCATGACAGTATATATATATATATATATATATATATATATATATATATATATATATATATATATATATATAAAATACAAGACAGTTTATGACAAATTATGTGGTGATTCAGACACTAGAAGACCACCTCACCTGGAAGAGCGACAGTGCCTCTGAATTAAGTGCATTGGCACTTCTGAGAAAAGCATGTTTGGTACATTCCTGGTATAAGAGCAACTCCCTTTTGAGTTTCTGGTTTTCTTCAAGAAGTTCAGTCACCTACAAAGATTAAAAATTTAACTTTAAAATAATTATTAAAAATAAAAAACTCGTAGCAGTCTACTAAAGTATGTCTAATCAATAAAAAGGAAAGGAGGATGAAAATGAAAAATGAATTCAATAGCACACCACCTTGTCGTCGGTGAGAGAGCTTGCGTGATCTGCCTGAGTTAAGCTAGCTAAGCTGGGGGACTTTTAGTCCGGTAGGGTCACCCATGCCAGTAAGGTAGCTGTAGTAGGATCCAGACTAATGGTTGTCAAACTTCTCTACTACTTCTTTGATGCGTCTTCTTGCATCCCCCTACCAACCTCTTCGATTCTGTTAGTACTAAGTTTCACCAACTCTCTTCAACTGTCGAAAAATCGAAACAAAAACCCAATAACAAAAAAAAAACCTTCATCTCTATTACACATAATTTATTTATTAATAAGGGCCTCACCAGCTCCCTTATGCCGCGTGAGAAGGGAGGCTTTGGAACCTCTTTAAATAACGCCTTGGAGCACTCATAGGTTAAAAGAGACTGAGATTGAAGGGATCTTAGGCGTTTGGGGTACGATTAATGGAGAAATGCTAGGTACCCCTTAGAAGCTTTCTCCTAACGTGTAATTGCCTGACCAGCTCCCTGTGACCGCTACTTGGTGAATAAAGGCTCAACTGATCTTTGGAGAGAGAGCTTTTGTGCCTTGCTGGTTGCCAGATCAGCTAAAGATCTCGGATGAAGTCGTGGGCACTTAGCTTTACTATTTGCCTCAAGTCTGGCCGTTTTTAGTTGATTAGTAGGGCTTAGTAGGAAGACAGTTACACCTCAAGCACCCCTGTCGAAAAATCAGAGAACCAGTTCACTGGGTCTCTCTGCTGCTCAGTTGGGAGCTGCGGCACGATTGGGGACGTCCGGCCCAGGGGAGACCTTAGGGTTGGTGTGCTTGATCAAAGGGTTTCTGTTCGCCGAACGACCGAAAACCTCCTGGAAATAGGCGGATGTGATTAGTGCGAGAGAAAATCACAACCAAAAACCCCTTTTTTAATGCGTATGGTCCGAGATTTTTGTAAGATGGCGAAGAAGAATGGTCCTCCGTTTCGAAAGCTAACCTGCAAAATATGCAAAGTCTACAGATGGAGTGAAGACTTCGGGGGAAGGAGTTGCAAGGAACTCACAGATGGCGTCAGTGTCTGTGACTTCTGCGAACTCGAGAAGCGCCTGGGCGAGAGCATCGCTCAACTGAGAGAGGAGAACTCCCTCCTTAAAAGGGAAGTTCAACTCTTAAAAACAGAGAGATGCAGATGCTCAGGCGAGAAGGCTCCGGACGTCCAACAGCCGATTTCTTCTGCTGAAGGGCTTCCTCAACGAGCCAAAAAGAAGAAAAGAAAGAAGAAAGAAGAGAAAGTAGAAATAGAAGAAGAGAAAGTAGAGAGAAGAAGAGAAAGTAAAAGGAGAAGAGAAAGTAGAAAGAGAAGAAAAGAAACTGGAAACAGAAGAAGAGAAAGCAGAAGCAGAAGAAGAGAAACGGGAAACAAACGAAGAGATAACAAAGGAAGTCAAGAAGAACTACAGAACTACAGAATCTAGGACCAGCAAAGACCCTAAGGTCCGCTCGAGGCTAGTCCGCTACACTAAATCAAAAACTACGATACACCCTTATCTACGAGTGTATCTCTAACATGCTTTTTTTTATTTTTTTTTTTAATACTATCTACTGTACACACTTATCTACATGTGTACATTATCGTGCAATTTTAACTAATCAAACTAGGGGTCGGGGGAGATAGAAAGTTTTTCTTCTCATCTTCCGCAGCCACTCGACTGCTAGTGGTGAAAAGCTAATTTAGGGATAGAGACTACTTATAGGATAGGCGGAAAAGAAATGGGACATCTAAGCTACACATGCAGAGAATCGCCGGCATCATTTTTAGTCATCATAATTTCATATCCTTAAACCTCCGCTCCAAACTCTCTCTCTGCAAGGACGTTTAAATTCACAGTGCTCAACTACGTTATATTTAAACTATTCAAATGCACGTCGAGACGATTTTTGAACATATTAACCGAAGTGCTATCTCCTACGTGGGTGGGCAGCCGATTCCAATTTTGAGTAACTTTAAATGTAAAATAGTTTTGGGCTATACTAGTGTTAAAACGCTTGTTCACTAATTTTAACCCGTGCTGACGAGTATTTCCCCTATGATCCAGTTCGAACAGATTGCGAAAGTCCACGTTTGAGAAACCCTTTAGTATTTTAAATACTTCTATTAGCTGGCCACGTAATCTTCTGCTTTCTAGCGATGGCAAATCTAAAGCCCTGAGCCTTTCCTCGTATGATCTATTCCTCAGCTCTGGAATTAATTTCGTAGCCCTACGCTGCACTCTTTCTAATTGCGCAATATCTTTCATTAAATATGGAGCCCAAAATTGAACAGCGTATTCGAGAAGTGGCCGCACAAGGGATTTATATAAAGGTAAAATTACATCCTTAGATTTGAAGATGAAATTGCGCGCGATATAACCCAAAACGCGATTTGCTTTTTTACACGCATCCGCGCATTGCTTCGAGAATTTAAAATCGTCTGAGACTAATACTCCCAAGTCTTTTTCTAATTTAACCGCGTCGAGGACTTGGCCTTTCATGGTATAATCTACTCTTAAATTATGGCAACCCAAGTGCATTACCTTGCATTTGCTTAAATTAAATTCCATTTGCCACTTGTCCGCCCAATTGGCAATCGAGTTTAGGTCCCCCTGCAATTTATCGACATCCGATCTTACATAGGCACGATTACCCAGCTTCGTGTCGTCCGCAAATTTCGAAATCCGACTAAGTATGCCTTTATCTAAATCGTTAATATAAATTAAAAACAATAAAGGGCCTAAAACAGAGCCCTGCGGTACCCCAGTACTAACGCTGGCCCAATCTGAACATTCCCCATTTATTACTACCCGCTGCGAGCGATCTTTCAGCCAATTTCTAATCCAGTTTAAAATCTTACCAGTCACCCCAATCGCTTTAACTTTGATTAATAACCTTTGGTGGGGGACGGTGTCGAACGCCTTTTTAAAGTCTAAATATATTACGTCTACAGCTTTGCTTTCATCGTACACGCAAATCATTTTGTGGAAGAATTCGAGCAAGTTAGTCAAGCACGATCTCGCACGCCTAAATCCATGCTGGGTATCGTTAATCAGCTTATTTGCCTCGAGGTGGCTCACTATTCTATCTTTAATTACAGATTCTAAAAGCTTCCCAACTACCGAAGTTAGACTAATAGGCCGAAAATTCGTTGCTTCAAATCTATTCCCCTTCTTAAATATAGGTGTAACGTTTGCTCGCTTGAAATCCAACGGAACTACGCCATCCTCTAATGAGCGATTGAAAATCTCACGCAATGGCTTAACGAGTTCATTTTGAAGCTCCTTTAAATGAATTGGATATACCCCATCGGGGCCCGGAGATTTCGACTTTTTCATTAGCTTAATAAATTTAAGAATTTCCTCGTCCTTTATACTTACATCGGATATACATTTATCAGCACTACGAACTTCCCCAATTAACGATTCCAATTCGGAAGAATCTTCCACAGTAAACACGCTCGTAAAATGCTCATTTAAAATTTTAGACATTTCTGTCGGAAGTTCAGTCAAACGACCATCCTTATCTTTGATCGGCCCTATCGATCCTTTTACGGGTTTCCTATTATTTACGTACCCATAAAACCGTTTCGGTTCATTCTTTGAATCCTTAGCGAGGTTTATTTCATACTTCCTCTTCGCATCTCTGACCGCACGTTTAACTTCCCTACGAGAATCTATGTAATTTTGCCGACTTATAACTGACCCATTGTTTTTATGAATTTTAAATTTTCTATTTCGGTCCCGGATTAAGCGTAGTATTAACGGACTAAGCCACGGAGCTCTCACCGACTTCCCGCTCTTACGCACATACTTAACCAAATCAGAATTCACACGAAGCAGCGTACATCGAAGTTCTGCGTACATCTCTCCTACCGACCTGTTCTCGAATCGTATTCCCCAGTCTATATCCTTAATCCTTTCGCGAAAAATATCGAAATCACAGCTACCAAAACGAGGGATGAGCTGCGAGCTCATTCTAACTTCTACGCAGGTGTTTAGATCGAATCTAATCGCATTATGGTCGCTGGAAGCTAAATGTTCACCCACACGTACGTTTTCTAACAATGACTCATCGGTTGCCATGATTAAATCAAGAATATTGCTATCACGAGTAGGCTCTTCCACTTTTTGTACGAGAAAATTCTCCAACATAAAGTTTAATAGCCTCTCACCCGGTTTATCAGAAGTAAGGTTGCTAAAGTTAACATTAGGTAAATTAAAATCGCCGCAGACTAATGTGGTCCCTTTTCTAATCCAAGACGTAAGCGTATCGAAGAGTGCAGCATCTTCTCTTTCCAATTGGCAAGGCGGACGATATAGCACGACTAAGTTAATTTTATTTATAGCATCTAAACTTAGCTGGACTAATAAAGCATCACTTCGCATATCATCCTTAGACGAGTCCATCGTTATGGCGTTTAGATCCTCTTTTATATACATTAATACGCCCCCTCCTCTACCGGTTTGTCTATTTCTGTAATGAATTTTGTACCCCGCTATATCGAACTCGCAAACACTGATCCCCGTATGAGTGTCTAACCATGTTTCACTTAGGAATACGAGGTCGAAATTACCCTCTAGAATAACGGCTTTTATTTCGGCAATTTTATTTTTTAAGCTACGAACATTCGCATATATGCATCTCAGTTTGCGCTTTACGTTAACTCTTCTATAACACTCAGATCCGTTCCGTTTCCCTGCACCCCGTCGATAGTGCCCTCTTCACGCGTGGGCCGGCCCGGCGCATCGGCATCACGTGGCCGCGCAACTCTCCTACCTAAAATGCTACGTACGGACTCGAAGAATAAGAGGAAGAATAAGAAGAAGAAAAAAAAATAGAGATACAAGAGGAAAGCGGCAAGTCGCCTCCGAAAGGAAAGACTAAGTCGTCCGCAGACAAATGTGCAAGAGTCACCCTTATTGGTGATTCTAAAGCACGGGTTCTGAAGCCCCTGCTAGCGGCCTGCCTTCGCACAAGCGATAAGGTGAGCTGCATCCCAGGCTGTGGGAATAAGCAGGTAAGAGCTGAGGCCGAGAAGTCTCAGATTTCAGAGACTTCAGTCGTTGCCCTTATGGTAAGTGGCAACAACCTCTGCCTCAGAGGAGGTAGGGTAGGCCCTACAGGTGAGATTATGAGGACAGTTATGGGCGCTGTCGACGACTGTGGATTGAAAACCCGCAGACGCGTCGTGGTGGGGATGCTCCCGAGGTGGAGTCCAAGCCGGACTGCCCACTTGAGGAACATGTCGCTAAGCAGGCGCCTTGCAGACCTCTGTACGGCTGAGGGTGTCTTTTTTGTGGACCCGTACGCCGTATTCTATGGTAGAAAAGACCTCTACCAAAGGGACGGGGTGCACCTCTCCTTTAAGGGCAAGGCGTTCCTAGCCAACCTCATCCAGGATGTCGTGGAGCGCACCCAAAGGAGTGTCCGGCCCATTGGGAAGGCGGACGTACGCCAGTACGCCCGAGTCACTCCCCAAACAACCTTCTCGGAGGTTGTCAAAAATGGTGCCACCGCGACAAACAAGAAGCCGGGAAACGGAAGAGTATAGGGAGTCCTACATTAGGGGACTCCCTGAAAGTTCTTCTGTTCAATGCGAGGTCAATCAGGAACAAGTTTCCTGAGCTCCGTGGCCTCGTAGCGACGGAAGAACCCAAAATGGTAGCCATAACAGAATCGTGGATAAAAACCTCAAACCGAGACTTTGAAGGCGAATTCACGGTTCCTGGCTACCAACTCTTCCACAAAGATAGGCCAGACAGAGAGGGTGGCGGTGTAATGTTGTATGTCAAGGATACAATCAAATCTACGAACTCCAACGTTATATCCGACTACGAGCTCCTAGGCGTTGACCTAGAGATCGGTCCTGTCAGATACAGGACCCTGCTGCTTTACAGACCCCCTTCCCAACCCGTTGAGAAGGACAGGGAACTGTACCAGCTGCTGGTTGAGCTGGTTCAAGGCAGAGTGTGCATCGTTATGGGCGATTTCAACAGCCAAGTTGACTGGGAAACCAGAGCAACCTGTGGCGAAAGCGCGCTACTCCTGGAGTTCGCCAACAACGAGTTCCTCACTCAATGGGTCAGAGAACCGACGAGAGGAGACAATATCCTCGACTTGGTCTTCACCTCTGAGGATGATATCGTTGAGGATATCTCTGTAGGCGAAGAGCTCGGTGGCAGTGATCACCAGCTAGTTAGATTTAGCGTCAAGATCCCGAAGGTAAGGTCTGTTGCCAATCAATCAAAGAAACTTGACTTGAGAAGAGCAGACTTTGCAAGCCTTCGAGCTGGACTGACTGACGTGAGGCTAGAAGTGTGCGATGCCGTTGAAGACTCGTGGAATAGTTTCAAAACCACATTCATGAGTCTTCAATCGCGTTTCATCCCTCTGAAATGCCCCCGTCTGTCTTCTGTTCAACCTAAGTGGTTTAATCGAGAAATCGGACAACTGCTTAGGGAGAAGAGAAATGTGTACCGGCAATCGAAGATCTCGGGTGACTTGGACGAATACCGGAGGCTAGCCAGGAGAGTGAAGTCCAGCATAAGGGCGGCTAAGCGGTCTGAGGAACTCCGAGTCTCGAGACTCTGTAAAGAGAATCCCAAGGAGTTTTTTGGATATGTGAACAGCCGTAAACCAATCCGTCGAACGATTGGCCCTTTGAGGAATGAGGAGGGGACATTAAAGCATTCAGATGCAGAAAATGCTAACCTCCTCAACGACTACTTCTCTTCAGTGTTTACTGAAGAGTGTGGTCCCATTCCCCAGCCGACGGATTCCTACTCGGGGGAAAAGCTGGAGGCAATGGACTTCACCGAAGGAGAAATAAAGAAAAAGATCGCTGACCTAAAGACGAATAAGTCCCCTGGACCGGACGGGTTTCTACCTAAAGTGTTGAAGGAAGTGTGCGATGAAGTATCACGACATCTGTGCGCTATCTTTAACGTGTCAATCCGGACCAAATGCCTTCCTAGACACTGGCGTGAGGCGGAGGTGACTCCTATCTTCAAGAAAGGAGACCGTAACGAACCGTCGAACGACCGACCTATCAGTCTGACTTCGATAGTCGGTAAACTCATGGAAAGCATCATGGTGGACAAAGTGACGTCGTATTTAGAGTCAAACCTGCTACTGAGGAGTTCCCAGCACGGCTTCCGAAGGCAACGGTCATGCCTGACGAACCTTGTGGAATTCTTCCACTTCGTTTTCAGCGAGCACGATCGGGACAAGGGGGTGGATGTGGTCTACCTCGACTTTCAGAAAGCCTTTGATAAGGTACCACACCGCCGCCTTCTCCGGAAAGTGCGAGCGCTTGGCATAGACGGAAAGGTAGCCGGCTGGATCGAGAATTGGCTAAGTGGCAGACGGCAACGGGTGGTGGTAAATGGACAGTCTTCTGAGTGGGTGCCCGTTACTAGCGGGGTGCCTCAAGGTTCTGTCCTGGGACCACTACTATTCATCATCTACGTCAACGACATGGACGGTGACATGGTTGCCAAGATTTCCAAATTTGCCGATGATACCAAGCTTGGTATGAACGTTGCAAAGGATGGAAATACTGCCCGCCTGCAGGAAGATCTTGGGAAGATTGGGGAGTGGTCGGACACGTGGCAAATGCCTTTTAAAGTGGGGAAATGCAAAGTGATGCATATCGGCCACAGAAACCCCCAATCTCAGTATATACTTAAGGGCACTGCTCTTGAATCGAGTGACACTGAGAAGGACTTGGGTGTAACAATCACTAGTGACCTCAAGTTCTCGAAACAGTGCATTGAGGCGGAGAAAAAGGCCCAAAGGATGCTAGGCTATATTAAGCGCCAGTTTGGTTATCGGAACCAGATTGTACTGTGCCTGTACAACTCACTTGTCCGACCGCACCTGGAGTATGCCGTACAATTTTGGAGTCCTTCATTGCGAAAGGACATCGCGAGATTGGAACGCGTACAAGCCAGGGCAACCAAGCTGATTCCCTCTATCCGACATAAAAGTTATGAGGATAGACTAAGGGAGTTAGATTTGTTCTTGCTGGAAACCCGTAGACTGCGTGGTCAGCTCATCGAGGTCTTCAAAATAATTCGAGGGTTCGACAATGTTGACTACCGGGATATTTTCATACTGAGTGAGAACAGAACGCGCAATCACGGCTTCAAACTTGAACTGAAGCGTTACAACCGCAATCTGTGTGGAAATTTTTCACCTACAGTATCCGCGGTAAGTGGAACGCACTTCCAGTGGAAGTTGTCAACAGTGAATCTGTTGACCAGTTCAAGTCAAGACTAGACAAGGTCTTGAAAAGTGGCCGTTTAGGGACGCAAAACAATTGAGCAGCCTTGTGCCCGCTCGATTGCAAGTCCAATGGTACCCTCTTTAAATGGACCGTAAGGTCTCCTAGGGTACCTTCTTTCCTTGTTGTTACTCCTTGTTATTAGTTTAGGGTGTGATTGTGTTTTTATAATCTTTAGGAATGTTATACATAAGATCAGGAGGACTAAGGAAAGAACTGAAACACCCCTCATGAAGAATCATTCATATTCCCTTTCTTAATGAGAGTCCTGAACCACAGGGAGCCGCAGAATATGGTGGGTGCCACATTAGGGGTGTGTCAATTTATGGGGTGAAATTAATTTTTGCCAATTCCTTCACTGAGGGTTTCTAAAATTATGTGTTCGGAGATGAGGAATTCAAATCTGCTATTATTTTTGCGATTGCTCAACATTTTGCCTAGAAAATCTACATTTAAAAAACAACTCATCTCTCTCAGAAAACAGCATTTATTAATTTTAGCTTCTCAAAGTGGTGAGTAATGCTATAGACATTTAGTTTCTCTGCATAAAATATATTCTAGTAATCATAAAACATATCTTAGTAATGATAAAATTCAAATCTGCTATTATTTTTGTGATTGGTAAACATTTAGCTTGGAAAATCTACATTTGAAAAAAACAACAAACCAAACTCATAAATTGTCTAGGAAAACAACAGTTATTAATTTTAGCTTCTCAAAATGGCAGGTAATGCTACAGACATTTAGTTTTTCTCCATAAAATATATCCCAGTATTCATAAAACATATACTTGTAATCATACATTAAAAAGTAATGACCAGCAAAAAAAAATTAAAAGTTTCAAGTTTGGCTTTGATTCATTCTTGGCCTCTGATATTGCCAACACAACTCTTATGTGTATACACCCTCCCTGCTGCCTCTGTGACTTGTTTCACAGGCTTGTCAAGGAGCTTCTTTACTTCCGTTATAATCAGTTTACATGTCAAAGGAGGTTCGAATACCCCATCAGACCAGTCTATCAGCTCCAACAGGGAAGAAGCACCGGGGTTAATGGAAGGTGTCTTACTGGGATGTACAGAAAGATCTCCAAGTGCGCGATTATCTCGACCCCTCATATAAAAAATATTTTGGACAGCAGCTTTCCTCTCCTCACTGCAATCTGAGCACAAGAGTATCTAGATTATCATTTTGGTGAATGAATACCATGCTGAGCGCTTGATGGTTGGCAAAACGGCATCCACTACAGCCTTCTTTTGCAGCTTAAGTAGCCACAGCTGAAACAAGATGTGGCACAGGCCTTCCACCCAAGAATGTTTTACTTTGATGTTACACCAACAATGTATTCCAGTATCAGTCATTGGTGAGGGTTTTGCCTTTAAGGCCATGTTTTCCAACCCATATGTAACAAAGCCTGTTTGCTGTTGTCAACTACTTAGAATGGCTCACTGGACTAATTTTAAGAAGGGCCAGATTTGTGGGACGTTCTCCTGTCCTTATGGCCTGTGTGATCCTATACACCTATGCTGGATCAGTCAAGATATCCTTTACGACATTGTCACTCAGTGAAGTAAGAGGCTCTCCAATTGAGTTTAATAAATGAAGGATAGCTTTCAAGTTCGGTTGCAGTGTCTACCATCTTGCCAATATTATCTGTTCACTCGTTATTAGACAAGGTCTTCTCATCCAGTGCTATGACCAAATGACACAAGAGTAACTCGTTAGTGTGGGGGGCACAAACCAACCAGATCAGTTTACAGCCAAGCTTGACTTCTACCCAATAAATGAAAGCATGGTCCCCCAGGCAGTGTTAACATTTGTAGAATCACCTGCAGGCTTTTTATCAATGCCCTTCTTCGTGAAATCTACAAGATTATTAGCAATAACTTTAGCAGGATTTTAACTACTTGAGCCTTTCTCAGGAGTGAAGAAGTAGAGATAACTTAAGCCTGGCTCATTGCACACAGATACAAGCTCTGATGACGCTGGGGAAGTGACAATCTGAATTGTCTAATTTCAGCATACGCTTAGTTGTATCTTGAGTGTCATCATAGAAGATTGTCAATTTCACCCTTCTTACAAGGTTCATCAAAATCTTGATTCTGGGATCTCATAACTTTTTCTTGGGCCCTCAACTTTATTGTGATCAACTATAAGTGTCTTTGCCTCTTCAGCCAATCAGCCCGGAGAGCTGCCCGTATTCCTCTATGTAATCAGTTTGAGGAAGAGCGAAACGCTGGTCTGATCGCCCACTCCACACGGACTCTTTTGCGCCCTCATTCCCCGCAATTCCTACAGGTCCAGGAACCCAGGAGAAGATAATCTCAACATCCACCAGGGTCGCCAAAACCGTGGCCTCATAGATATCGCGAAGCAAGGGATGCAGAGATTCTAATGCCCCAAGAGCACTCAGGGCGCTTTGTGAGTCGTAAAAACCACAATCCTGTCTCGGAACCGGGCATGTAGCGTTATTCCCCGTACCGAGTGGTGTATTGCAACAAGCGAGGCAGGGGAGACAGACCGAGGGCCTGGCAGTCCCGTTGACTTCATACAGAGGTGATACGGCGTGGAAACCGACCCCTTCGTTGGACTTGGAGCCATCCGTATACAACGGCACGGTTCCAACGTGACACAAAACTGTGTCCTCGAAAAAGGCTTAACGCAATACTCCAGCACTTTATAAGCTTGGAGAGCAGAGGGGTGGCTACAAATAGTCAAAGGTGGGACCCACCAGGATGGCATCCTGGGTAGAACCAGTGGCGCCACCTACCCGAGAGCTAAAGCTAGGTTCGAACGAGTTTCCTAGGCATAAACCCGAAGGGCTCAGGGTATGACTGGCGTCTCTCAGCGGAAGAGGCAGCGTCGAGATCACCTGCGGATACGGTGAGAACTGTTGGCGACTGAGGTAGGCGCCGGGCTCCAGCGTATAGGCGAATAATGCACTGTGTACGGCGAGGTGGGAGTGGCATCTCCCCAGCATCAACAAGTAAGCTCTCAAAGGAAAAAGTGCGGAAGGTACCGGTCGCCAGGTAAAGGCCGGTGTGGTGGATCGAGTCCACCTTCGGCAATACACGCTTGGCTGCGGATGCATAAATCTCGCATCCGTAGTCGAGCTTCGAACGAACAAAGGATCGATAGAAAACTAAGGCAGTAGCCCTATCAGCGTCCCAAGCGCTGAACGTCACGGATCGAGGAATATCCATAGCGGGGCTACAAGAGAGCCTAAGGCTGCAAATATTAGCCTCCCAGGTGAGGCGACGGTCAAATAGAAGACCAAGGAAACGGTGAGAGTCCACCACTTCAAGGCACATCCAATTGAAAAACAAGTCTGGGTCAGGGTAGAGCCGTTTTTGGCGACAGAAGTGCAGCACCTTAGACTTGGCCAAGGAAAACCGAAGCCTGTGTGCTTCGGCATAGCGAGAGACGCAGTTAAATGCCTGTTGGAGTCGACGCTCGAGTTGGCATCTTGGCCGCGCCAAAAGAGATCGAAAGGTCGTCCACGTAGAGCGTAGCGAGAACATCTATCGGCAGAAACTGAGCTGATGCCGTGGATGCACAGGGCAAAAGGTGTGACACTGAAGACACTTCCCTGCGCGATACCCTCTTGCTGCTCTACTAGGCCGGAGAGGGCTTCCCCCACCCGTACGCGGAATCGACGATCTTGCCTAAATTCAGATATAGAGATTGGGATACATCTCCTTGCTCCCATCGTGTGGAGACTATGATTCTGTATCGCCATGCGGTATCATAGGCCTTCTCCAGATCTGTTCTCCGTTTGCGAAAAGCGAGCACAGTAGCGATTCGCCAAGTCTGGGAGGATACCCTCTACCCAGATCCTGTTGAACAAATCTAACAGAAAGGCCATGCCTCGCTAACCCAGGTGTCGAAGCATGGCGTACGGGACATCGTCTGGAACAGGGAAGGTCTTCGCCTCTCGAGGTAAAGTCCAGCCGGCAGCCTTCCGCGACATAACGACGCGCATTGAATGCTGGCGGAGCAGCATCCCGGCTAGAGAATGCGGAGAAATGCAGTCGCGAAGGATTCCGCCACGGACGCGTGGTCCGAGATTTTGGCCTCATTTCTTCCCTCCGCTTCGAAACCGTAGGCGAGCGGGGCGGCTTCGATGGCGAGGGTCCTTCTTTCGGAGGATTCACTATCTCTGAGACACCCAACCTACCACTGGGTGTGGGCGAAGGACCTGAAGCTCCTTTAGTGCCGTCTTCCTTTCGGCGGGCAGCTTTAAAAACCCGAAGATGGCCTTACAACCAACTTCAAGGGTGTTACCTGCTCTGAGTCTAACGACTCGGTGAAGGCGCGCGGCCGTTTCGCCTTAGGGCAAGGGGAAGGGAGGGGAGCCCTGGTTTTAGACAGGAATGGGTGTGAACCCTTTGTGCCGCCAGCTTTACCAGGAGAGCGCCGCCATTTGAGTCCGCTCCTCCCACCTAGTGAGCTGCCAGCCCATCGGCATGGCAGCTCCACCTTAAGCACAGTGTAAAAATTGATAGATTGAAAAGAGAAAGAAAGTGGATGTGAGGAAGGTGTGGTAGGGATGAAGCGGGTTGTTAAAAACCTAGCACAGCTTTGCACCATTTCCAGAATGAGAAATGGCACTCCAACGACCATTTCTCATTCTAGTCAGAAACATCGATAGCCACCCCGGACCCAATAACAAATACACACATCCTACAAGTTCCAAACCTGTTGCATCGAGTTGACAGACAAAAGTTCAGTCCAATGCAATTCATGCAAAAACAGGATGCATTTACCTGCAAAACACTTGACTCAAACAACTGGACCAGCTCCTCCTTCCTCCCAAATCTAGCTTATACTCCCACCATGCCAACCCCTGCTCAAACCCCCTTCAGCCTCTAATACACCAAGCGCCCCCCACCCACTCCACCATGTAATAATGTTCAACATACACATCAATATACAATCGAACATAGATGGCATAAATGCACTTCTTAAACACCAAAGGATCCACATTGCCATTTTACAAGAAACCAAACTCAGGGCAACACAAAAAACACCCACAATCTAAAATTACACCACCGTTAGGTAAGAGTGGGGTGAAGCTGGAGGCAGAGGATTCATCACCCAAATACACAAAGCCCATTAATTTCACTGAAACCAGTGTATTCACTATATCTCTATTACCTCCACGGAAATACAGTCAATTAAAATACGCACTGGAAACAAGTTACACACAACAATCACAAACATTTACATCCCATCACAAGACTACCTATCTTAATGAACCAAATCACAAACACCTAATATCATTCGAGGTGGAGACTTGAATACCAACACACCAAACAGCCTGTTATATTGACCACCTTTATACAAACAGAGGGACACTTCCCAGACCGAACACCTGACTATACTAAATAACACTTCCTCCCATCATTACCAGACATCACTTTCTGCTCACCTAATCTTACCCCCACAACATCCTGGAGAGTGGTCAAAACTCTAAGCTCTGAACATCTCCCAATCATCATCACTGCCCAAACAAGACACCTCCCAGCTGTCCACAGATGCACATATACAACATTACAAAAGGGCCAAATGGGAGGCTTTCGCAAATGAAACAGAACAACATATGGAATCACTGAACAGTGCTCTAATCACTAACATTAACTTAACCATCTGCAATTTCTGCACAATTATACAAAATGCAAACAAAAGAAATAGTCTCAGAGGCAACAGAAAATCATAGAATCCCAACTTCAGGCCTAAAATCCAAGCCATCAGATGAGACCAGGGTGGGCAAATAAAAAAACCCAGCCCTAAAAAAACATGGTTTTATTCCCGTTTTGAGGGGGGCTTTTTCAAGTGAAATTTGAAAAAAAAAAAAAAAACAGGTTTTTTTTTCTAAATTACTTCTTTTTTTTTCAAGAAATGAATGCTACTTATAATTATTTTATTCTAAATTCATATTTATGTTTATGTTTATAATTTCAACAAATATGTATCAAATTAAGGTTATTTCTCTAACAGTGACTCATAATAATTCATCTCCTTCTACAGGTTATGGCTATCATGGGTACCCATAATTCTCGATCAGTGATCTGTTCTTACTATAATATAATTATTAAACTAAGTAATTATTAATATTATATAAAAATAGATATAGCTATTCTTTTTCTATGTTATTCTAGTGCTTGTAGCATTTGTTTTTTGAAAAAACCCATAATAAAACCCAGGTTTTATTGGGCTTTTTCAAAATTTGGGGTTTTTTGCCAACCTTGGATGAGACACACTACAGAACCATACAATGCTTCACTGTCAAGATACAAAACACCAAAAACAAGCAATAAACACACAGTATGCAAACAAACGCTAAACTAAAAGAATTATATCCAAACACTTTATCACAAAACAATTACAGCATCACAATAACCAACACCAATGGTACACAATCACATGCTACCATCAAAACAGACACCACCCCCTCCAACAAATAAAACACGCTGATCAATAATCACATGCTACCATCACAATAACAGACACCACCCCTAATGGTACACAATCACATGCTACCATCACAGCAACAGACACACTGATCAATCACTTCTCAAAAATCAGCCACCTACACCCCATTAGAAATTATAAGAAAGTCATCAGAAGCAAATGGGTAATTCCCCACCAATCTAGACTATGCACCATTCACTGACCAGCAGACAAAACACACCATTAATATCCTCATCTGCATGTGGCCCAGACAGCATACACCTAAAACTACAGGGCACACAAGCCCTCACTAACATATTGAACTTCAGCTACTCTCACAAAACCATACCCGATGTCTAGAAACTGGGTACCATTAAAACCATCACTAAACCTAACAAAGACCCCATGATATCCTCTTCCCGGAGAGGAATCACACTAATCTTTGACCCCTACAAAGTAACAGAATGACTCATACTAAAACTAATTGTACCATACATACCACTAGTCACAACACAACATGTTTTCAGATCCTACTCCACAAAGAACACAAATAACATTTGATGGTATGAACTCAAATAGGCGAGGGCATAGAACATAGCATATAGAATGTGTAGGGAGTGGGTAAGGGAGACTAAGAATGCAAAAGTAAACTTTCCAGCAGCTACCAGTCAAAAACAAGACCAAGGAAAAAGTGGGACTCTACCACATTCAGATGAACCTCATTTAGAACAAGTCCAGGTCGGGCGGAAGCAAGGGATGGTTCAGAAGTACACCACCTTAGTCTTGGAAAAAGATAACTGAAGCCTGTGTTCTTCGGTATAGCGAAAGATGCGGTTCAGAAGCTGTTGGTACCGACCTCTAAGGCAGGCATCTGGGTAGCACAAAAAGAGATTGAAAGGGGCACCTTTTGGGACCACCTTTAACCACTCAGATGCCAAATGTCGCACAACATAGTGGTCCCAGGGGTTGAATGTAGAAGAATAGACGTAGAAAAGAAAGAGTAGTGGAAGGGGGGGGGGGAGAATGCAGTCCTTTTAAAAACTGTGGATGTATGGATGGCACCTGGCCAGTGACTTTTAAAAAGAGATTCATATAGAAAGTGGTGATGGAAATTACCTAGGCAGCTAAAGTTTATAAAATTTAGAGAACCATTCTGATGGTTGCCAATGAGGGGACAGTCACCAGGAGTATAGGGTGCTAAGGATTGGAAGTAGGTGCCACTCTCTTCAACCTTACCCCATTCAGTAAAGGTGGCAGGTTCCCTATTACAGAAGAATGAACATAAACTCTCTTGCGAAGATAAGGGCCTTGAAGATTACTTTTGCCTTTTTCTGAAGTTTGGGATGGATGGGTTAGATAGGTTATTTTGTTATTGTGAACTGTTTAAAATAATGGAACTTCAAAATGACCTGTATTAATAAAAAAAGTTTTATTTAAGGCACAGGTGCTATTATAACGTTGTAATTAGGTCATAAAGAATTTGTTTAAAAGAATGAATTCCTTTTATATGAATCTAAACACTAACAAACGCACACAAATATAGAAATAGAATACAAATATACTAACTTTCATTAGAGAAGCACTACGCGCAAATATTTAAATACCGTTAGTGTGAAAGGGTAAATATTTTGAAAATAAGAAAAGACAGTTTAGGAGCAAGGATAGTTGTAGATAGATAGTTAAGGCAAGTTTAAGTACTCATGATACCACTTATTACGTTAATTAGATCGTTTTTAGACTTTGTAATACACCATCAGTACAGTAACACGTAGGAGCACAAGTTACATACAACCTTGGCATTTGGTCTAAGTGTTCGTGGTGGATTTTCACAAATGCGAAATGAATGCAGTTATTTTGTAACTATTCATTGAGTAATGTTTTAGACAATAGTGATGATAGCTTTAGTAAAAGTTGTAGCATTATTTCAAGTGAAAGCAATCAGAATAAAAGTGAATCTTCGGATAATGAGCAGGTAATTTGCAGTGAATATTAGCACCCATTTTAAATTTGATAGAGGCCAAAGTGCTATAAATATATTTTATATTAATTAAGGAATAAACTATTATTGGTGAGTAAACAATTTCTATTTAGTTATAAAAATAAATACAGTTTACATAAACTTGCATCTATAAAGGGAGATTTGGGAGAAAATTCCATTAAGCTTCAAGAGGCATTAGGTTCACCTGGCAAAGGAGGATTTTGGATCCTGAGAAATGTAAATGTCGAATTATAATTTTAAAATATTTTAAATATGTGTAAGAAAGTCTTAATGCTATATCAAGTCATCTAAATTCCCATTTCAGTAGTGGGGAATCAAAAATTTAACTACAGGATAAACTTTGCCACAGGAGAGCAGTTCCTTACCACTGATTTAAGGTGTGGGCTCAATACCACAGCATGAGATTTATGGTTGCATGAACTTAAGATGAGTATAGAGAGATAAACCCAATCCCAGTAACTTGCTTTAACTTGAAATTCTACAGATCAAGTTTATGGCAGAACTATAAACTACCTTACAATAGAAAAAAAAAGAATACTGGTATTGATCATGGCCTTTAATTTCTCTATGGAATGAAAGACAACAATCAAGGGCACAAACTCAGAATGATTATTAAAACTATCATGAGAGAAACATGTAAATCAAACTCAAAACTCAAACCCAAGTATAACTTGAAACTCACCTGAGGATTGCGAGAGTAATTTTGTTTAAGTTTTTCTTTCCATTTTTTTAATGTCTTTTTTGCAAGATGTTTGCGTCGGTATTGGTCCGCAATTGAATGCAGATGGTCCTTTGAAAGAAAACACAAAAGATTTTTAACAAAAAAAATCAATAATATATAGAAGTGAATAAAATATTATAAACATCTTCAAGCAGCATTGAGGTGATATCATTGACCCAAGGCAGAGAGTAAACAAGAGGGCCCTTATCCTCAGGACACCTTTTTCCTGCCTGATTGGAAAGGAAAGAACTACCCCACCCATAGATGGAAAGGAGAATCTCAAGAGATAAATTAGGAGGATTCACTTTGTTCCTATGATACCATATTGTGTGATATTATATAGTGATGTGCCTATTAAGCGGCATTGGTAAGAATCAGCCTTTTTTTTTTTCAAGAATCGGCATCAGCACATGATAAAAATTGCTGATGCCAATTCCTACTAAAAATTAAAAAAATAAAAAAATATTGATGGAGCAAACTGAAATGAAGGTGAATGAACAAACTGAAATGAAGGTGAATGAAACAATTTGAGACACATTTGACTATTAGAGGAACCAATCAATTTACATAACACGTGTCATATACATTCATATCTGAATGATTATTACATTTCTTTATACCTACACAGAACATCTTAATCAGTAGCAGTATGAACAAAATATTTTGAAAAACTGCAATCATAGTGTTTACTGTTTAGCTCATAACACATTGAGCTTCTCTCTGCATGAGTACATCAGTTATAATCTTGTCATCCGTCATGAGTGTGAATTACACTCTTGTGTGAGATCTGTGTGTGTGTGTGTGTGTGTTGTTCCCTCGAAGCATCTTTAGGCTTCTACTTTCAGTATTTTTGTAGTGTGCGGGTAGAAATGCTGCAAACCACGATGTTACAAAAGAAGGTGAAATACTATTATGTCTACATGTATCTGATCTAGCCAAAATGTACTTATTCCAAACCACTCCCTAGTCCAGACTTACTCCCCCATCGTCTCCACAAGCTCCTTCCCCTTCCCGTTGTCCCCCGCTCTACTTATATATTATGTATTTTAGTTCATTGTTACTTGCAAATGAACAATTTACTTTATTGTGCATGAATTTCCTGTTTTCAGATATGAACTATCTGAAAACATGAATGCATCAGATCAGAGATAATTGATAAAATCAGATAAATCCACAGCAAAATTAATTAAATTGGTAATCTGGGGTTCCACTGGACATATATGTTGTTAAGAGGGAGGAGGGGGTAGTGGGGGTTGTTGAGGAGTACAAGGAATACATCTCACATTCAGACGTTTACTTAGAATCTGCCAATGGCATTAGGTAGTCGCACTTGAGTACTACAGTTGACATTGCAGTTAAATAGTTGTGCGTATTGAAGTATTTTCTCAAAGTGTATAACATTATTGATTTTTATATAGAGTAAAGTTATCAAATCTTTGAATATTTAGAGTTTAAACATAGTTTAGCTGATTCAAATGCCCTTGCTACACAAAAAAATAATTAAAATATACTAGCTATATGAAGAGTTCCTAATAAATCTAGCCCTAAAGGCATTCACTAATCTTGTATTTCTCTAGATATTATAATAATTCAAAAACTAAGGATAATTGTAGTTATTTGTTAATTTATTAATATGAATATGAGATTAATGTTTATAATTACAGGGTACGGTGATCACTTTCCCATGAAACATGTGATAGAAGTTTTAAGATATCCATTCTTTTCAAGCAGGATTTTTTCAAGGCAGTTATATGTGGGACCCAGGAGAGCTTTTAGAGAAAGATAACCCCAAGAAATTTACAATGAGGGTCAAATGAGATGGGGGAGCTATACAAAGATAAAGGTTGGCTGTTCCCAGTTAACTTGCCTGAAATTTTGGAAATGAACTGCCTTTGTTTTTGAGGGTGACAGTCGGAAATCTTTTGCAACGGCATTCTTGGCAATGATGTTAATGGGCAGTTGCAATTTACGGTTGACAAATGGCAGCCGAGGCGATATTGATAAAGTTGCCGAGTCATCCACATAAAGAGTTGTCATTACCTCTGCAGGAAGATCAGTAATAATGCTGTTGATAGCCACAAAGAAGCATGTGACGCGCAAAATGCTTTCCTGTGGCACGCCCTCTATCTGATCAACAGGTTCCGATATGGCATTTCCTACCCTAACATGGACTGTGTGTCCAGCAAGAAATTGCTGTATGAACCTAGGAAGATGGCTTTTGGTACCCCAGTCATACAGTCGCTTCAGGATACCATACCTCTAGGTGGTATCCTATGCTTTTTTTTTTCTATAGAAAAAAAAAACAGCAATGGAGTGTTGTCTCTTTGAGAAAGCTTGCTGAATGCAACCCTCCATCCAGACCAGCAGGTCTGTGGTGCATTGTTTCTTTCTAAAACCCCACTGTGAGGTAGAAATAAGGTTGTGTTTCTCCAGAAACCATACCAAACTGGCATTCACCATCCTTTCAAAAAGCTTCCATGGGGAACAAGTAAGCCAATTGGGCGATAGTGGGTCGTAAGTGTCCCTTCTTTTCCTAGTTTACGAAGGGCAAGTATGATTGCTTCCCTCCAATTGGAAGGGAAACAGCCCTTAATCCAGGTATAGTTAAATATATCGAGATGATGTAAAATGAGTGTTGAATGCATATTCCTGATCATATTATAAGAGATACCATCAGGACCAGGTGCGGTGGATCCACATCTTTTAAGAGCACTTCGAAGTTCATGAATGGAAAAGAGCTTATTACATAAGAAAAGAAAAGAACATAAGAAAAGAAGGAGACTGCAAAAGACCATTCATGGCCTACACTTGGCAGCTCCTGTATGGTTCAATATCCATACAAGGATCCATGAAGTTCAAGAGGCACCGTTCTTGTATTTTCCTGACATGTTGAGATTCTAAGAAATAATCGTTAGGGCTGGAAATGTCAGCAAATGTCTTTGCCAGGACATTTGAAACTCTGGACAAGTCTCCCAAAAGCTCGCCTGCTTTAACTATATTGGGGGCCGAGAAACCACTTGCTCTGCCCATGAGCTTTTTCACTCTTTTCCAGACTTTGTCTGGTGGAGTTTGGTGGTTGATAGAATTGATGTACTCTTTTAGGAAATTCTGCGAGCCTGGCGGAGGGTACACTGTCGTACTGCCCTGGTTCAGCTACGAGCATACTTGTTGATGGCAGTAAGGTTTTGATGGTAGCGACGACAAGCTCGCTTACACTGTCACCACTTTGCTGCAGACCTCAGACCAAAAAGGGAGATGTGTCTTGTGGGAAGCAGTTTTGGAGAGGGGCATGGAAGAATTTGCCGCCTGGTTGACATGATCATCGAAGTTCTCCAGGACCATGTCAATGTCGCCCTGAGAAAAGGGGCCAGAATGGTGAGAAAGGTATTTAAACTTTGGATAATTGGCTTTCCCGGTGTTCCACTTATTGCCCAATGGGGAAGGAGGGCCACCCAGGCATGAGGTCAGAACAACTGGGAAGTGAACGCTTCCTCTCAGAACATGATCCACCGACCAGTTGTAGTCTGCTCTACAGTCTGAGGAACAAAGTGACAAACCTACACAGGTAGAGCTGTTGGTCTAGACATGGAAGGATGTTGGAATGCCATCATTAAATAATGACACATCCAAAGTCTCCATAAGTCTCACAATCAGATTTCCCTTGGGGTTGTCATCATAGTCTCCCCAAAGGTGGTGTCTTGCATTAAAGTCTCCAACTAGTAGGAATGCGGTCGGGAGTTGGGAGATGAGATTGGCTAATTTGTTAGCCAAATCTGAAGCAACTACTCCTTCACCAGGAGGGAGGTACAGTGAGCAGACTGTGTATAAACGGTTGGTATATGCACAAATCGCCATTACTTGAAGGTCTGTTTTCAACAGGATTGCTAAGTGAGAACAGTCTTCATAGACAAAAATAGCCGAACCATGAATGGGTTCTGGTGGATTCTTAAAATATCCCACATAGTGGGGAATATTGGGTAATCGACGAATACCCAATTGGGTCTCCTGTAATGCTATACAGCAAGGGTTGTTATCATGAAGCAGGAGTTTGAATTCTTCCCATTTGGAGAAGATCCCTTGTAGATTCCAATAAATAATTGGAAACATATTCATCATTTAAGGGTAATTAATTTTTCTTTGCACCTGGTCAAGGTGACTGGGGTTTTGAACCTTTTTTATTTTTAGGTGTAATTAACACTTGAGGCATAAGTAGTTTGAATGTTTTGGAAATGGCAGTTTTATTAGAGGGTAGAGAACCATCTTTCAGTGGTGAATATGACAGAGTGGTTTTTGCTAGCAAAGATGCCTCTGAAGATATTGGGTCCTCTGTACTGGTAGGTAGTAATGTCGTAAGAGATGGTACTGAGTCATTCTGAGAGGTCGTTGGTGGGTTAGCTGGGGTGGGTAAAGAAAGGGCCACAGCCAAAGCTGGATAAAAAAAAATCCATTCAGCTTCTTCTGCTAATGTTTACCAACTTTAATCTCAGTGTTTAATTTTTAATATTAGTGACAGTGTTATGAGTAAAAAAATGTTTTAAAAAAAATTAAACATTGAAACTAGCTAATTGATTTTCTAGATATAAAAATGAATATATATATATATATGCGGTTAAAAGGCTATTTTTTCGTGTATGTGAGAAGAGCTCCTTCTGAAGGCTTTGAGGAAGACTGGTTTGCAAAAAAATAGCCTTTTAACCGCATAATTAATTGCGTTATTGCAATAATTTTTCTTAATATATATATATATATATATATATATATATATATATATATATAATTAGTGAATTAATGTGAAACTTTTCAAAAGGAATCTCAATTTTCTGAGGGGAGGATTTTCTTCTTTCACTATTAGGGGCAATGTTTTCAAATGTAAAAACTTATTTTAACATGCTTAACCCAGCAACAGGGAAAGGCTAGTGCTTATTATTTTTAATGTAAGAGTATTTAATTTTTGAATCGCACACACACGTGTGACTCATCGGTATCTGATGGAGCGCTCGCTTGCGCCCTATTGTGACGACTGCGTCGTCCCCCAGACTGTTCGGCACATTCTTGTCGAATGTCCTAATCTGAGTGATCTTCGCGCACGTTCCCTCTCCCGGTACCGGGATGGGCGGGGTCGCTACCGCCTGTCCCTTGTACTCGGGACGAGTGTGTGCACATTGACTGGTGGACTTTTTGACTTTTGGGGGGAGGCCGGCCTTCTCTCTATTATTTAAGCAGGGTTTGTTTTTTTTTTGCCCTTATAGGTACGTCCTTATATGGCGTACGGGACATCGTCCGGACCATGGAGGGTGTCCGCGCACGAAGCAAGAGCGGAACGCAACTCACTCAGAGTAAACCTGTCGTTGAAGGGTTCTCCACCTCTTGAGGTAAAGTCCAGTCGGCGGCTTTCGGCCTTCCGCGACATCACGAAGTGCAATGAATGTGGAGGAGCAGCATCCCGGCTAAAGAATGCGGAGAAAGCGGTGACGAAGGATTCCGCCACGGACGCGGGGTCTGAGATTGCGGTCCCATTCTCCTGGAGAACGAGGAGGGTCCTGCGAGAACTTGCCCCGAATCCTTTTGACTCGCTTCCACACCTCTGCTAGAGGGGTCTTCCCGTTAAGTGAAGACACGTATGCCCGCCAAGAAGAGCGGCGGGCGTGCTTCGAAATATACCGAAACCTAGCCCTAGCCTGACGAAATTCACCGACAGTGAAATCGTTCAGGCAGCGCTTATGGCGCATGTAGGCATAGTGCTTCTGTTTGATGGCCGTCTCACACTCTGCTGACCACCACGGAAGTGGTCGGCGTGCAAACCGGCCAGACCTTCTAAGAATATTAGTTAGGCCCGCGGCGATTACTTTGCCGGAGAATAACTCAACGGCCTCATCTACCGACCTAAACACCTCGACTGAGATAGAGATTTCAGTCATTTCTTGAAATGCAGACCACCATGCACCCGCCAAGCACCACCGGGGCGGGCTCTCGGGCGGCAGCAATCCAAAAATTGTTATTTGAATGGGAAAGTGATCACCAATAGAGGTCATCGAACACTCCCCAATCAAAATCAGGCTATGCATCCGGAGAGCACAAAGATAGATCGAGGCAGGAAAATGATGCAGTTCTTAGGCAGTGATGTGTAAACTCATCCACATTTAGGACACCCATCTCAAGCTCGTCGATCAGGTCGGCAAGGACTTGAACCCGGGGATTGATAGAGTAGTCTCCCTAGAGAGGGTGTCTACCGTTTAGATCTCCGAACAAGAGAAAGGACCTCGGCAACCGTGCCACGACTCGGCGGAAGTCCCCCGCGTCGAAGTCGGCTGACAGTGGAATGTACGCGGCAATAACAGTATACCTCCTATCAAGGTGCAGCTGCACAGCTACTGCCTGATAAGAGCTATCTAATGCAAAGAGAAGAACGGAGACATCATGTTGGGTGTAAATCGCACATCCTCCCACCCAGCCCTCATCCCACGGTGGTGGGGTCGCTAACCCTTATACCCCAGAAGGGTGGGCAGGTGACATGTGCCCAGCATGGTCTTCTGCAAAAACACAGCGAACGGCGAACGGGAGGAGACGAGCCTCCGCAGCTCCTCCCGGTTAGCCCGGAGTCCGCGGCAATTCCATTGAAGGAATATGCCATCCAGGCCTAGCTCAGAGGAGATGCCGGTGCAGTCTTCGAACGGAAGACCCTCACAGAATGGCCGTACGCTTCCCGGAGGCAGAACCTCGGGCGCTGTCGCCTTCGAGGACTTATTGGGGAAGTTTGGGCTCGCCATGCAAGTCTTTTCCATCTTCCGCCTCGAAACCTTAGGCGGGCGGGGGGGACTCTTTTCCAGGATCAACCGTCTCCGAGCCACCAAGCCTTTCTTGCTGTCCTCCTTTCGGGGGGCAGCTTTAGGAACTCCGGAAGATGGCCTGGCGACCAACTTCAGGGGTGTTGCTTCCTGTGAGTCTAACGACTCGGGGAGGCGCGTGGCCGTTTCGCCTTACGGGAAACGGTCATGCTGGGGGAAGCCCTGGTTTTAGACGGGGCTGAGTGTTGACCCTTTGTGCCGCCAGCTTTACCAGGAGAGCGCCAGGGGTGGGTAGAACCCGAAGAAGGGTTCCGAATGGGCGCGGAAATGACCGTCTCCGTAAGCTTGGGAGGTGCCAGGAGCAGAGGGTTTCATTTTCGACATTAACGCATAAGCCGGATGTGCCGATCTTGGCTTGGTCGCTTACCTAAGTGGCAGCGGACCCATCCGTCCCCGCAGCCACCGCGGATGGAGAGGAGCCCCGAGTCTTCTTTTTACGAGAGGAGGGCAGGGAATGAACCCGCTTCTCCCCCAGATGGACTGGCCTCAGCAAGGTCCTTCTCTGAGATGGAGAAGGTCCTGGCGGTCGCAGGGGCACCAGCCGGAGGAGGAGATCCCTCCCCTCCTTGTACTGCCTTGGAGAACCGAGTCGTTTGAGGACGACCTTGTATAGCGGTGGACTCGAGTTCAGTGCTTGGCACCGAGCTTGGAATCACCCCCATGGAAGGCCCTACCATCTGAGGCTCGGTTGCCAACAATGTCTATCTCGGGGAGGGAGGGCTCCAGCACGCTATCCCACCCCCAGGAGATCACAGGTCCTAGTGGCTATGGTGTCATGAGTCGAGTCTGGTTAGGTACAGGCCTTGACCGCCCGATAGGTTTCATATTCTAGCTAGCAGGTCTTTTGAGGGAAGAGACCGATGGAGCTTGCTTCCCTCTCCCCCCTAAGGGGGCTTGCCCTATCGAGCCGCTTTAATGGTGAGCGGTCGGCCATGGGCTGCCTGCTGGCTTTCTTGGCAGTCCCCTTGGAAAGTAAAGGGGGGACTGCCGCTGGAAGAGGGAGATGCCCGAAGGCAACTTTAGACAAGGGGGTGAGGGGGAGTTCCTTACACCAATAGGCGAAGGAGAGGAGTAAGCCTTCTCTCCGGTAAGAGATTTGGAGGGTCCACTGCGAGAGTACAGGAAGGGGAGGGGGGGGGACCTCCATTTTTTCTGTGGAGCTGCTCCGTTCATCATGAGGGGAAGATTTTTTTTTATTTGGATTTTCATCATCGGCAATAAGGCGCAGGCGAGCGCTCCATCAGAGGGTGGTGCATCAAGCGAGTGTGTCCAATTCGGAGACGACAGTAAGCAACGTGAAGCGGTCGCGGCATTGTGAGGTAGGTCTATGGGAACAGTCGCGGCAGAAGGCATGGAACCTTAAGTTTCCCCCGATCGTCTCCAATCTTATTTGCCAGGCAGCCCAGGGGGTGCCCGTATTTCTGTCATGTAATCCGTGTGAGGAAGAGCGAAACGCTGGTCTGGTGTGCCAGTCCTCGCGGACTCTTTGGCGCCCTCATTCCCCGCAATTCCTACATGTCCAGGAACCCAGAAGATAAACTCGATATCCGCCCAGCTCGCCAAAACTGTGGCATCATGGATATCGCAAACCAGAGGATGCAGCGATTCCAATGTCTCGAGAACACATAGGGTGCTTTGTGAGTCGCTTTGTCACTGAACTGGGCACGTCGCGTTATCTCACGTACCGAGCAACCAGCCGCTGCGACTGGTAGAGCCCCGCTGACGTCAAACAGAAGGGATATGGCGAGGAAACTGATCCCGTCTTGAAACTTGGAGCCATCCGAATATATGCGCATGGTTCCAGCGTGATGGGAAGTGTACTCCAAAAAGGCCGAACGCAATACTCCCGGCGTTGGAGAAGCTTTAGATGCAGAGGCGTAGCAACAAAGTGGCACCCTCCAAGGTGGCGTCCTGTGCAGAACCATAAGCACAACAGGATGCTAGCCCCAAACCCAAAGGACTTAGGGTATAACTGGCATCTTTCGGCGTCATAGGGAAGGTCGAGATCAGCTGAAGATGAAGTGAGAGTCGTTGGCGAGTGAGAAAAGCGCCGGAAATGTGCATGCAGGCGAATAATGCACTGTGCACGACGCAGAGTGATTGGCATCTCCCGAGGATCGAAAATTGGATTTCAATGGGGGACGAGTGGAAGGCACCGGTGGGTAGGCGAAGGCCAATGTTGTGGATCGAGTCCATATTTCACAATACACGCTCGGCTGTGGATGCATAAAACTCGCATCCGTAGTCGAGCTTCGAACGAACAAAGAATCAATAAAATAGTAAGGCAGTAGCCCTATCGGCGCTGAACGTCACGAAACACAGGATATCAATAGCGCGGGTACAAGAGACTCTAAGGCTGCGAATATGAGCCTTCCAGGCGAGGCATCGGTCAA
The DNA here is from genome assembly GCA_963969495.1 of Ceratothoa steindachneri. NCBI lineage: Eukaryota > Metazoa > Arthropoda > Malacostraca > Isopoda > Cymothoidae > Ceratothoa > Ceratothoa steindachneri. The sequence goes on along the minus strand of OZ018328.1, from coordinate 137,684,694 downwards.
ATAAAAGACCGAGGAAACGGTGCGAGTACATCACTTCCAGTGGCACCCCATTGAGAAACAAGTCTGGGTCAAGTTAGAGCCGTGGATTGTGGAAGAAGTGCACCACCATGGTATTAGCCAAGGAAAACCGAAACCTGTGCGATTCGGCATAGCAAGAGACGCGGTTCAATGCCGGTGGGAGTCGACGCTCCAAAGTTGGCATGTGGGCTACGCCAAAAGATATCGAAAGGTCATCAACGTAGTGTAATGAGAATATCCTGAGGGAGCACCGAGGTGATGCTGTTGATGCTCAGGGCAATGAGTGTTCACTGGACACTTCCCTGCGGGATACCCTCTTCCTGCTCCATTGGGCCGGAGAGGGATCCTACCACCCGTACGCGGAATCGACGACCTAGCAAAAATTCAGATATAAACATTGGGAGGCATCCCCTCGCCCCCATCGTGTAGAGAGTTTCCATGATACCATATCGCCATGCGGTATCATAGGCCTTCTCCAGATTGAAAAACACCGAGCGTAGTGCCGTCTACGAAGGAAGGCCTCGCAGACGGGATTTTCCAGTCGGAGCAGAGCATCCGACGTGGAGTGGAACTTGCGGAAGCCGTACTGTGCAGTAGACAGATGGCCTCCGCTGTCCAGAAAAAAAGTCTAGACTAACATTCACCAATTTCTCCATAAACTTGCACACACTGGAGATTAGAGAGATTGGGCTGAAACTGGTTGGGGTAGAGTGATCTCTTCCCGATTTGCGAAAAGCGAACGCAGTAGTGATTCGCCAGGAATCTGGGACGATACCTTCTACCCAGATCCTGTTGAACAAATCTAACAGAAAGACCAAGCTCGCTCACCCAGGTGTAGAAGCATGGCGTACGGGATATCGTCCGGAACAGGGGCGCTGTCCGAACACGAAGCAAGAGCGGAACGCAACTCACGCAGAGTAAACCTGTCGTTGAAGGGTTATCCACCTCTGGAGGTAAAGTCCATTCGACGGCCTTCCAAGACATCATGACAACAGTAAATGCTGGCGGAGCAGCATCCAGGCTAGAGAATGCGGAGAAAGCGGTCGCCAAGGATTCCGCCACTGACACGAGTGTGGTCTTGCGAGAACTTGCCCCGAATCCTTTTGATTCGCTTCCACAACTCTGCTAGAGGGGTCTTCGCGTTAAGTGAAGACATGTATGTCCACCAAGAATAGCAGAGGGCGTGCTTCGAATTATACCGGAACCTAGCCCATGCTCGACGAAATTCACCGACAGTGAAATCATTCAGGAGGAGCTTATAGCGCATGTAAGCATAACTCTGCTGACCACCACGGAAGTGGTCGGCGTGCAAAACGGCCAAACGTTCTAGGAATAGTAGTTAAGCCCACGGCGATGAGGTTGCACCCTCCCTGGGATAAATCGAGTAGTCTCTTCAGCGGGGATGTCTAATGTTCAGATCTCCGAGCAAGAAAAAGGACCTCGGCAACCGTGCCACGACGCGGCGGAAGTCCCCCGACGGTAAAAATGTACGCGGAAATAACAGTATACCTCCTATCGAGGTTCAGCTCTACAGCTACTGCCTGAAAGGAGGTATCTAAAGAGAGGAGAAGAACAGAGACATCATGCTGGATGTAAATCACGCATCCTCCCGCCCGGCTCCCATCGCGTGGTGGTGGGGTCGCAAAACCCTTATACCCCGGGAAGGTGGGCAGGGGGCACAATCCCAGCATGATCTCCGGCAAAACGATAGCTAATGAGGAATGGAAGGAGACGAGCCTCCGCAGCTCCTACCAGGAGGCCCGGAGTCAGCACGAATTCCATTGAAGGAATAGTCCTCCAGGCGTAGCTCGGAGGAGATGCAGGGGCCGTCTTCCAAGAGAAGATCCTCACGGGAATGGCCGTACGCTTCCCGGAGGCAGAGCTCCGGGCGCTGTTGGCCTGCCGGACAATGCGCTGAAGGCGCTGTCGCCTTCGAGGACTATCGGGGAAGGTTGGGATCGCCATGCGAGTCTTTCCTCCCTCCACCTCGAAACTTTAGGCGAGTGGGGCGGCTTTAGAGGCAGGGCTCCCTCTTTTGCAGGAACCACCCAGCCTGCCACGGGGTGTGGGCGAAGGAGCCGAAGCTCCTTTACCGTGCTCGTAGTCCTGGAGGGGGCATAGGAGATCCAAGGCAGCACCGGGCGCGACAGGACGAAGTCATTAGCGTCGCAAAATGAGACGATCCTGGATTTCCTTCTCATGGAGCTTGTCACAGTCGAACGTGATGAAGTGTAGGGGGCAGGTCTCGAGGTCTCCCTGTTTTCTCATCACATGTTTAACCTTAACAGCCCCATGGTAGGCCAGCTCTAAGGTGAGTCATCTATGGAGTAGTCCACGAGTTTCCTGGCATAAACTTTTTTTTTTTTTCTTTTAAGAGCTGATCTGGCGACTGCCTACTTGGGCATTAGTCGACGTATTAAAACTGGCCTAGTTCTAAGCTACTTTAAAATAAAATTAAAGAGAGAGAAAAAAAAAACAACACCCCAAAAGGGGGAAAGGAAGCAAGCTGGTGCGTCGGGGAGAGGTCCCCTCGGCGCAGGAGCGTGCAACTAAAGGAGAAAAACAAACAAAAAACAAAACAAAAAAACAACAACAAACAAACCTTGCTTAAATAATAGGGAGAAGGCCGGCCTCCCCCAAGAAGTCAACAAGTCCACAAGTCAATGTGCACGAATCTGTCCCGAGCACAAGGGACAGGCGGTAGCGACCCCGCCCATCCCGGTACTGGGACAGGTATCGTGCGCGAAGATCACCCAGACTGGAACATTCGACAAGAATGTGCCGAACAGTCTGGGGGACGACGCAGTCGTTGCAATAGGGCACAGGCGAGCGCTCAATCAGATAGCGATGCGTCACACGAGTGTGTCCGATTCGGAGACGACAGAAAGCAACCTGAAGCCGCCGCGGCATTGGGGGATAGGTCCATGAGAACAGTCGCGGCGCAATGGCACGCAACTTTAAGTTCCCTTCGACCGTCTCCCATCTTCTTTGCCAAGCAGTCCGAAGAGCTGCCCGTATTCCTGCCATGTAGTCGGTGTGAGGAAGAGCGAAACGCTGGTCTGGTCGCAGAGTCCTCGCGGAATCTTTGGCGCCCTCATCGGCGCGCTCATTCCCCGCAATTCCTACATGTCCAGGAACCCAGCAGAAGATAATCTCGACATCTGCCCGGCTCGCCAAAACCGTGGCGTCACGGATATCGCGAACCAGGGGATGCGGAGATTCCAATGCCCCGAGAGCACTCAGGGCGCTTTGTGAGTCGCTATAGATCACAATCCGGTCTCCGAACCGGGCACGTCGCGTAATCTCCCGTACCGAGTGGTGTATTGCCACCAGCTCGGCCGTGAAGACAGACGCAGCGCCTGGTAGAGCCCCGCTGACTTCAAACAGAGGGGATACGGCGTGGAAGCCGACCCCCTCTTGGGACTTGGAGCCATCCGTATACACTGGCACGGTACCAGCGTGACACGATGTGTGCTCCAAAAAGGTCGAACGCAATACTCCCGGCACAGTACAAGCTTTGGGAGCAGAGGCGTGGCGACAAATAGCCAAATGTGGTACCCTCCAGGGTGGCGTCCTGGGCAGAACCAGGGGCACCACCGGCCCGAGAGCTATATCTACCTCTCGAAGGAGTTTCCTGGCCCTAAACCCAAAGGGCTTAGGGTATGACTGGCGTCTCTCGGCGGCATAGGCACCATCGAGATCAGCTGCGGATGCAGTGAGAGCTGTTGGCGACTGAGGGAGGCGCCGGGCTCGCGCGTACAGGCGAGTGATGCACTGCACGCGGCGCAGAGCGAGTGGCATCTCCCCAGCATCGACCAACAGGCTCTCAATGGGGGAAGTGCGGAAGGCACCGGTCGCAAGGCGAAGGCCGGTGTGGTGGATCGAATCCACCTTCCGCAATAAACGCTCGGCTGCGGATGCATAAAACTCGCATCCGTAGTCGAGCTTCGAGCGAACAAAGGATCGATAAAAAAGTAAGGCGGTAGCCCTATCAGCGCCCCAAGCGCTGAACGTCACGGAAGGGAGAATGTTCATGGCGCGGGTACAAGAGACCCTAAGGCTGCGAATATGAGCCTCCCAGGTGAGGCGTCGGTCGAATACAAGACCAAGGAAACGGTGCGACTCAACCACATCCAGGCGCACCCCATCAAGAAACAAATCTGGGTCGGGGTGAAGCCGTGGATGGCGGCAGAAGTGCACCACCTTAGTCTTGGCCAAAGAAAACCGAAACCTGTGCGCTTCGGCATAGCGAGAGACGCGGTTCAATGCCTGTTGGAGTCGACGCTCCAGAGTTGGCATCTGGGCCGCGCCAAAAGAGATCGAAAGGTCATCCACGTAGAGTGTAGCGAGAACATCTTCCGGCAGCACCGAGGTGATGCCGTTGATGCTCAGGGCAAAGAGTGTGACACTGAGGACACTTCCCTGCGGGACACCCTCTTCCTGCTCCTTTGGGCCGTAGAGGGCTCCCCCCACCCGTACGCGGAATCGTCGATCTCGCAAAAATTCAGATATAAACATTGGGAGGCGTCCCCTCGCCCCCATCGTGTGGAGAGTCTCCATGATACCGTATCGCCATGCGGTATCATAGGCCTTCTCCAGATCAAAAAACACCGTAGCGTAGTGCTGTCTACGAAGGAAAGCCTCGCAGACGGCATTTTCCAGTCGGAGCAGAGCATCCGACGTGGAGTGGAACTTACGGAAGCCGCACTGTGCAGAAGACAGATGGCCTCCGCTGTCCAGGAAAAAGGCTAATCTAACATTTACCAATTTCTCCATCAACTTGCACACGCAAGAGGTTAGAGATATTGGGCGGAAACCGGTCGGAGTAGAGTAATCTCTCCCCGGCTTGCGAAAGGCGAGCACAGTAGCGATTCGCCAGGAGTCTGGGAGGAGACCTTCCACCCAGATCCTGTTGAACAAATCTAACAGAAAGGCCATGCCTCGCTCACCCAGGTGTCGAAGCATGGCGTACGGGACATCGTCCGGACCATGGGCGGTGTCCGCGCACGAAGCGAGAGCGGAACGCAACTCACTCACAGTAAACTTGTCGTTGAAGGGTTCTCCGCCTCTGGAGGTAAAGTCCAGCCGGCGGCCTTCCGCGACATCACGACGTGCATTGAATGCTGGCGGAGCAGCATCACGGCTAGAGAATGCGGAAAAAGCGGTCGCTAAGGATTCCGCCACGGACGCGGGGTCCGAGATTGCGGTCCCATCCTCCTGGAGAACGGGAGGGGGGGTCCTGCGAGAACTTGCCCCGAATCCTTTTGACTCGCTTCCACACCTCAGCTAAAGGGGTCTTCCCGTTAAGTGAAGACACGTATGCCCGCCAAGAAGAGCGGCGGGCGTGCTTCGAAATATACCGGAACCTAGCCCTAGCCCGACGAAATTCAGCGACAGTGAAATCGTTCGGGCGGCGCTTATAGCGCATGTAGGCATAACGCTTCTGTTTGAGGGCCGTCTCACACTCGGCCGACCACCATGGGAGTAGTCGGCGTGCAAAACGGCCAGACGTCCTAGGAATAGTAGTCAGGCCCACGGCGATGAGGTTGCCGGAGAAGAACTCAACGGCCTCATCTAGCGACCTAAACTCCTCGACTGAGATAGAGAATTCAGTCATTTCCTGAAATGAAGGCCACCGCGCCCGCGCCAAGCACCACCGAGGTGGTCTCTCAGGCGGCAGTTGCCCTGAAAATGATATTTGAATGGGAAAGTGATCACTACCATGGAGGTCATCGACCACCCCCCAATCAAAATCAGGCTGGCATACGAAGAGCACAAAGATAGGTCAAGGCAAGAAAATGAAGCGGTTCTCGGACAGTGATGCGTAAACTCATCCACGTTTAGGACACCCATCTCAAGCTCTTCGATCAGATCGGCAAGGACTTGTCCCCTGGGGTTTATGGTGTAATCTCCCCAGAGAGGATGCCTGCCGTTCAGATCTCCAAGCAAGAGATAGGGCCTCGGCAACCGTGCCACGACGCGGCGGAAATCCCCCGCGTCGAAGTCAGCTGACGGTGGAATGTACGCAGAAATGATAGTATACCTCCTATCCAGGTGCAGCTGCACAGCCACTTCCTGAAAGGAGGTATCTAAAGAGAAAGGAAGAACGGAGACATCATGCCGGGTGTAAACCGCGCATCCCCCAGCCCGGCCGTCCCGCGGTGGTGGGGTCGCAAGACCCTTATACCCCGGGAGGGCGGGCAGGGAGCACGCGCCTAGCATGGGCTCCTGCAAAAAAATAGCTAACGGGGAACGGGACGAGGCGAGCCTCCGCAGCTCCTCCCACTTGGCCCGGAGTCCACGGCAATTCCATTGAAGGAATATGCCCTCCAGGCCTAGCTCGGAGGAGACGCGGGGGCCCTCCTCGAATTGAAGACCCTCACGGGAATGGCCGTACGCTTCCCGGGGGCAGAACCCCGGGCGCTGTTGGCCGGACAAAGCGCTGGAAGCGCTGTCGCCTTCGAGGACTTATTGGGGGAGGTTGGGCTCGCCATGCAAGTCTTTTCCTCCCTCCGCCTCGAAACCTTAGGCGGGCGCTACGGCTTCGGAGGCGGGGGGCCCTCTTTTCGAGGAACCACCATCTCCGAGCCACTCGCTCCACCTCGGGGCTTGGGCGAAGGAGCCGAAGCTCCTTTGTTGCTGTCCTCCTTTCGGAGACAGCTTTAGGAACCCCGGAAGATGGCCTAGCGACCATCTTCAGGGGTGTTGCCTCCTGTGAGTCTAACGACTCTGTGGAGGCGCGTGGCCGTTTCGCCTTGCGGGAAACGGTCACGTTGGGGGAAGAGGGGGGAGCCCTGGTTTTAGCCGGGGCTGGGTATGAACCCTTTTTGCCGCCAGCTTTACCAGGGGAGCGCCCGGGTCGGGTAGAGCCCGCAGAAGGGCTCCGAATGGGCGCGGAAACAACCGTGCTCGTTGGCCTGGATGGGCCAGGAGCAGAGGGTGCCTTTCGAACTACTGAGGCATATGACGTCCCAGGCAGAGCTGGGCGCGCCAGGACCAAGTCCTTAGCCTCGCGGAATGAGAGTCTATCCTGGGCCTGAACGGCCAGGATTTCTTTCTCCAGGAGATATGCACACATTGCTTCGAAGAAGCAGGGTGCGGCTCTCCGCAATTGACACACTTGGCCACACACGATTTGGACTTATCGTGTGCGACCTTGGAGCAATTTACACAGACTTCGGGTGACCCCGACTTTGCACGTCTACATGAGCGATTCGTATGGCCGAAGCGGTGACAGTAATAGCACCGCCGCGGCAGTGGCACGAATGCCTTCACGCGGTAGCGGTACCAACCGGCACGCACCGACTCAGGGAGCTTGTCACAGTCGAACGTGACGAAGAGTGTAGGGGTGGGTCTCGAGGCCCCTCCCTGTTTTCTCATCACACGTTCGACCTTGACCGCCCCATGGTCGGCCAGCTCTAGGGTGATGTCCTCAATGGAGTAGTCAACGAGTTCCCTCGCATAAACTACTCCTTTCACAAAGTTCATGGTAGAGTGCGGCGTCACACTCACCGGGGTGCCATGAAGTGTCCGAAGAGCACTTATCTTGGCCGCCTCGGCGGGATTCGCCGCATTCGCCAGAAGGCTGCCGTCCGAGAAACGGGTCACATTCGGCTATCTACCAATTGCACTAGCTAATCCTCTCCTCTGATGGATCATGTTGCCCTTGGACAACATGGTGCCATCAGTGGAGCGAATAACGAGGAAGCGTTTGAAGCCAGCGGGCTCGAAAACGCCAGGTAACCTCTGAATGAGGGGCCCCGATGTCATCGAGGCTCCGCCCTGTGCACTTTTGGTCTTTGTCATCGTCAGGAGCTCCGTACCCGGGGAAGCAGAGGGCCCGGATGTGCCGATCTTGGCTTGGTCGCTTGCCAAAGTGGCAGCAGACCCATCCGTCCCCGTAGCCCCCGCGGATTGAGAGGAGCCCCGAGTCTTCTTCGTCTTTTTCGTCCTTTTCTTTTTTGGAGGAGGGCGGGGAATGAACCCGCTTCTCACCCCCGCCGGTAGAAGCCCCCAGGCCAGATGGACCGGCCTCAGCCAGGTCCTTCTCTGAAATGGAGAAGGTCCTGGTGGTCGCAGGGGCATCATCCGGAGGAGATCCCTCCCCTCCTTGTACTGCCTGAGAATCCACAGCCGTTTGATGAGGACCTTGCATAGGGGCAGATTCGGGTTCGGTGCTTGGCGCCGAGCCCGGATTCCCCCCCATGGAAGGGCCTACCTTCTGAGGCTGGTTTTCCTCAAGGACCCTGTGTGTTGGCCATCCCCTCCCAGGACATCGCAGGTCCCCTTGGCAGCGTCATAAGTCTTTAGTGGGGAGGCACAGGCCTTGACCCCAGCAAGGTTTAATATTTTTGCCAGCAGGTCTTTTGAGGGAAGCGACCGAAGGGGCCTGGCTTCCCTCTCTCCCCTAAGGGGGTTTGCCCTACCGAGCCGCTTGTACGAGGGGCGGTCGGCAATGGGCTGCCTGCTGTCTTTCTTGGCAGTCTCCTTAGAAAGCAAAGGAGGGACTGCCGCTGGAGATAGGGAGGTGCCCAAAAGCACCTCCAGAGAAGGGGGTGAGGGGGAGTCCCCTACACCCGTAGGCTTAGGAGAGGAGTAAGCCTCCTCTCTGGTTAAAGAGGTATGGAGGGTCCCCTGCGCAAGCACAGGGGGGGGGGGACCTCCATCTTTTCTGTGGAGCTGCACGAGGGCGGCTCCGTTGTTTTAGGGGGAATTAAGGGGATATGTTTTTTTTTTCATCATTGGGCATGGTGACCCTCTTTGTTTTACGGGACGCAATAGCTCATCACCTCTTGCAGTTGCCCGCACTGCAAGAGGTGCTTACAGGCCTGGCAGAGCCAGGCGCCGCCATTTGGGACCACCCCTCCCGCCTGGTGGCCTGGCAGTCCATCGGCATGGCGGCTCCACCTTAGACACAGCGTAAAAAAATATAGGTTGTGAAGAGGAGAGGAAAAGGGATGTGTGGAAGGTATGGGTGGGGATGAAGCAGTTTGTTAAAAACCAGCCACCCCAGACCGGAGTTCAGGGGTTAGGGAACATTGTCCCCCACCCCCTCAGCCCCGATGCGGGACGGTTGGCTGAAAGGAAGGTCAGCATCTACCCTGTGAAATTAGAGGCTGACCAGAGAAAGTTGAGAGAGAGGATGTGTGAAAAGAGAGGAAACAAGTGTTTTGAAGGAAGGAAGAGAGGCTAAGCTGGGGCCGGACGGAGTGCTGAATCCCGTCAGCACGGCGGCCAGGATGGCAAATCACCGCGCCCCTTACGGGGTCCTGGCATAAACTACCTCTTTCACGAAGTTCATGGTAGAGTGCAGCATCATACTCACAGGCGTGCCATCTAATGTCCGAGGTGCACTAATCAAAGCCGCCTTGGAGGGATTCGACGTATTCGCCAGAAGGCTACCGTCCAAGAAACGGGTCACCTTCGGTTCTCTACCAATCAGACTAGCTAGAGCTCTCATCTGATGGATCATCTTGACCTTAGCCAACAGGCTGCCATCAGTGGACCAAATAACAAGGAAGCGTTTGAAGCCTGCGTGCTCGAAAACGCAAGTAACCTCAGAATGAGGGGCCCCGACCTGTGCATTTCTGGTCATCTGGGACTCTCCACCCGGGGGAGCAAGGGGGCCGGATGTGCCAATCTTGACTTGGTTGCTTCTCCCCTCCGCTGGTAGGAGCCCCCAGGCCAGATTGACCGGCCTGGCCTCAGCAAGATTCTTCTTGAGAAGAACTTGGCTGTCACAGGGCACCAGCTGTTGAATGAGATCCCTCCTCTCCTTGTAAAGCCTTTGATACCTGAGCCGTCTGAGGAAGACCTTGCACAGCGGCGGACTCGGGTTCAATGCTTGGCACTGAGCCCAGGTTCGTCCCCATGGAAGGTTATACCGTCTGGGGCTGCCTCAGGGGCCATGTCCATCTCAGGGGAGGCCTCCATGTGCCCACCCCCCCACATGACAGGTCTCATTGGTCCTAAGTGTCTTTTATCGGGTAAGAGAGGGGGGGCACATACGGTGACCCCCTCTAAGCTCAATATGCGAGGCCACAGGTCTTTATGGGGTAAGAGGCAGGCAGGGCCTGTCTTCCCTCCTACCCCTAAGGGGGTTGGCCCTATCGTGACGCTCCCATCGAGAGCAGTCACTTATGGACTGCCTGCCTTTCTTGGCAGTTCCCTTAGAAAGTAAAGTGGGAACTCCAGCTGAAAAGAGGGAGGCACCCGAGGGCACCTCCAGAGAAGGGGGAGTCCCCTGCACCTGTAGGCATAGGAGAGGAGTAAGCCTCCTCTCCGGTAGAAGTAGTTTGGAGGGTCCCCTGTGAAAGCAGAGAGGGAAAAGGACCTCCATCTTTTTCCGTGGAGATGCCCGAGGGCGGCTCCATCGCTGGAGAAGGAGAAAAGGTTTTTATTTTATTATCATCATTGGGCATGGTGACCGTATTAGTGATACAGGAAGCAAACGCTAATCATCCCACGCAGTAGCCCGCTCTGAGAGGGGGTGAATACAGGGCTGGCAGAACCAGCTGCCGCCATTTTAGGCCACTCCTCCAGCCTAGTGAGCTAGCAGCCCATCGGCATGGCGGCCCTACCTTGTGCACAGCGTAAAATTGATAATGGTGAAAGGACAAAGAAAGGCAAAGGCGTGGGTGGGGATGAAGCAGGTTGTTAAAAACCCACCACCTCAGACTGGAGCTCGGGGATGAGGGAACGTTGTCCCCTCCCGCCCCAAATCATGGATAGTTTGGTGAGAGGAAGCTGGTCAGCATCTACCCTGTGAAATTAGAGGCAGACCAGAGAAAGTTGTAGGAGAGGTTGTGGGGAGAGTGAGGGAGTAGGGTAGAAATGGAGGCTGTCTGGAAGAGACTATGCTGGAGCCAGACAGGGCGCTGAGGCGCATCAGCACGGCAAATCGCCGCTCCCCTTACAGGGTGCTTTCTTGGAAGTCTGCTTGGAAAGTAAATCAGGTGACTGACTCTGGAGAGAGGGAGTCGCTCAATGGGCCATCTGAGAAATACAAGACCCTTGGGTATTTACTTAGAAATGTCATTAGGCCCTGACACTAATAGAGCGAGTAACTTTCTGAGAACTTGGTTGTGTCTGTTTCACAGATGAGTAAGAGTCATTTGAAGCCAGTAGGCACAAATGCCCCCAGAAGCCTCTCAAGTCTTCATGTTTTCATTTTCTAATTTTGTTTTAAGGAGGAGATTGGGATTTTCACCCCTTCTGCTCCCCCGTCTAGAGAGCCACATTAGCTCAATCCCACATTTAGACAATGAAGGACCCACTGGTTTTGTTTTCAGTTTTGGAACGAGCCTTTTTTCAAAGCTGTCCTACTCAGGGAAGGCAGTGGGTTTAAGGCCAGTTTCTAACCATGGTCTCTGAGAAAGCACAGGGTTAAAGCAGGAATGCCTTACATGTAGAGAGAGGAGAGAGGGAAGCCACCTCACAGTAATGAGAATCTGGGAGGGGACTGGGAGAGAACATAGGAGGGGGGTCAAGTCATGCAATATAGTAAACTGTACTCCTTTACAGTTCAGAGGTCGTGGGCTGGAAACACCTTAACCAGGTGTGTTGTTAGCCCCAGCATCAAGGTGAGGTGAGGTTTGACCGCTTTGATACCCTTATGAAACTTTTAAAACCACATGAAAATTATTTTTTTAAATGCAATCACTATGAAAAGAAAGGCTAGTGAGCTATATCAAATGCCTGTCATGCCTACCTATCCCATCTAAGATTTCTGGAACATTTAAGGGTTAGCTCCCTTGGTGTTTTAAAGTGGTGTTTGCACCAGACTCAAAGCTACCCTCCCTGGAACTGAGCCAGTGGACGGTTGTTGTTAAAAACAGTTTTTTTAAAGTTGCAGTTCCCAAATGAGCAGCCACAGGCAGACTAAATTAGGGCGTACCCCCTAACTAAATCTTACTATTCTTTAAGAGGATGGCCAATGGCCAGGATCTCTAAAAATCTATATTTCCCAGGCTCAGAGACTTTTAGTTGGTCCAGCAGCCAACATAATAAGTACAACTTAGGTACCCAAACTCTAAAACCAAAGTATTAAGAATATATTCTTGATTTATTTTCAATTTTTATTCAACAGAATCAAATACTCACCTCATGATCTGATAAAATGTTTTGTTTCTCTCCATGTAATAATTCATTAGCCTTCTTTGTAGCTTCCAGTTTTGCTGCAAGGAACTCCATATCCTACAAAAAAGAGGAACATTTTATACGCTAACAAAAATGTAAACCCAATATTTAAGAGAGAAGTGGTTATATTTAAAAAGAATACAGAATGCACTGATATTCCAATTGTTATAATGCCTAATTGCTGAGCAGTGAAAGGAATCAATACAGGGGGAAAAAGGAGAAAATATTTCCCCTTGAAGCAGTATGAGAGCAGCAAGTGCCCCAAACTAATCTAAGCTTATAGAACACATTTATGGATACATAAAGGAGGGTGATTATGACAACACACCATTAGGTAACTAAGGTTGACACATGCAAGCATGTATGGCACCTTAAAAAATGTTATATTTAGCTGCCTATGATGCGCAAATGACAGGGCATTAGTGATTTTCCTAAACCTGTAGCTTGATTGTATGTGAGAAGAAAGAATACCCAATCTGTCTTCAGCACAGGCTGTAAAAGTGGACTAAACCATGATAGAAACCAATGACCCAGGAAGCTGCAGCCTAAAATGCTTTATTAATGTTTATTTGGTTTTATTTAAGGGGCATCCAGTGAGCAGTTGTCATAGAGGGCATAACTCACTAAAATTAATCTAAAATGACAAGCACCACAAAAATATGGTATTGTTTTTAGAGCATATCTGGCAAATGCATACAAGGGCAAAAGTCACTGTAATCACCTTATAGCGTAATGTTAAGCTAGATTTAAAAAAAAAAAAATGTGCTAAAACCAAATAACACAAAAACAAAAGAAGGAAACACACTCAGGCATTGGGTCAAGCCCCCCTGTAGCAGGTACTAGCATCAATGAAGAGTGAAATGCAATGGAGTAGGCCAGCCTCCTCTATGAACCAGACAAGACTCATTATCTACCATACTGAGTGGTGTATTGCAACCAGCTCAGCTGTGAAGATACGTAGCACCTGGTGGAGACCCGTTGACTTCAAACAGTTTGGATATGGCATGGAAACTGACACCCTCCCTGGTTATAGACTGATCGGGGTCATAATTTTGCCAGGGCCAGGGCAGGACTGCAGTCAAGTTTGAAGGGCTGTGAGTGGTGAGTGATGATGGGAGTTTTGCAAGCCAGCTACCATTCAAGGCATGGACTGGATCCTTGGAAGTGAAAGGGCGAACATATAGATGGAATGGAGGAGGGGACAGATGCGAATGGTGCCTATTGGGGCAGGAAGAATCTATAGAACATTTGATTGTTGAGTGTGTGGGCCACAGTCTCGAGAGGGAGAAATTGAAAATATAATTGGTGATAGAGTTGGGAAGAGAAAAGTGGGATGAGGTGGAGAGAAGGAAGGATTATGGACTGAGTGTGGTGCTAGGATTTGAGTATGGAAGAAAAGATATAGATGACAAGAGAAGAGGAATAGTAAGAGCAACAAAGAAATTTTTGCAGTGTGTGTGGAAGAGAAATGAACAAGGCTAATAAATTATTTCTCCTCTCCACAGAAATACATGCTATATCCCGATACAAAGGGTGGCCCAACAACCTGAACCTGATTAGAAAATAGAAACATTTAACTATTATTGATTAGTGTTACTGAGTGAATAGTTATTAGTCAGTAAAATTACAAATTACTATGCCTACTAAGCGTCCAGTGTCAGCAGTGTGGGACTACTTTACAGTAGTCCATGGATGAGAGGAAGTGGCAACATGTAATATTTGCAACAGTGAAATAAGAAGAGGATCTGCTGGAGCTAGTAGTAAATCTTTTTCTACTAAATCACTGTGGGGACACTTGAAGGCAAAGCATAAAGGTGAACATTCTCTCGCAGATGGATAGCAGGCAGAAGAAAGAAATGAAGAGGAAAATGCAAGAAGATAGAGCTCAAGTTTATGTTCTGCAAGAAAAAGTCTCTACAATTTCAACAACAAAACAGCTAACTCTTAAGGACACATTTGATACTGGAAAAAAAATGGGATTCAAAACACCCTGAACAGATTGAAGGCGAAAAGCTTCTCACTTATTGGCTTTGTGATGGATTGAAGTCCTATGAAACTGTAGAAAATGCACACTTCCAAAGATTTGTAAGCCATCTTTCAAAAAAGTTCAAAGTTCCATCTGAAAAAATAATAAGGACTAAACTTGTACCAGAATTAAATGAAAAAGTTCAGTATGCTGTCAAGCAGTGATTAAAAACTAACTCCAGTGAAAATGGAACTTACAGCATTACAACTGACATTTGGTCATCCGCAAGCAAGGACTCATTCATGTCCATAACTGTCCACTGGATTACAAGGAATTTCAAGAGGAAACTTGCAGTACTGCGATGCATTCGCTAAAATACAGCTCATAAGGCATCAAACCTCTCTTCATCTGTGAAGAATATATGCACGGACTGGGGATTAAGTAATGTGCATGTCATTGTGAAAGACAATGCCAGTAACATCGTTCTCGTAGTAAAAAATGCAAGATATCAGAGCATAGGATGCTTCTGCCACATCCTACACTTAGTCGTCCATCATTCAGTGCTTGAACAAAGTGGAGTTAAGCTGATGATTAACAGGTAATATGGATATGTTTATGTTTATGCAATAAAATAGAACTTAATAATCTTAAATTTGAATCATAATGGTTTGTTGATTTTGAAAAAAATTATCCATCTTGACAATTATTTGTATAACACCAACTAATAATAATATGTATGACTACTGAAGTTGTACAGTATTTGTATTTTTCTTAAACCAGTGTAAGAACTCTTGTAAAGAAGTTGAGGCGACCAAAAATGAAAGCAATCTTCAATATACAAAACAAGCTGGTGTGCCTATGAACAGTATGCTGTCGGACTGCAAAACTCGATGGGGAAGTGTCTACACGATGCTAGAGCGTGCCCTACAACAAAAACAGGCAATAAAACTTGCTGAAGATGACCCAGATCTCAACATTGTTGCTGAGTCAAAGGTAACAATTTTAATAATTATTCATTATTCAGCACTCATATATAATTAATTCTGTGAAGTGCGAATTTATCACCTTATTGCTTATATATATATATATATATATATATATATATATATATTGTATATATATAGTTGTTGTGTAAAGTAGTGGGAGGGGGGGGGCAAAACATCCCACAGATGCTAGCAGGTTTAGATATAATCCTTTGTAAAAAAAATACTGTATAGCTAAAAAGTACTTTTTATACCCGATATTCTTTCAGATACTCCTAATGATTGGGACCTCATCCCATAAAGCTATAGCCCTGCTTGGATCAATCAATGCAGCAACTGAGGCGGCAGAGAGTGACACAGCATCTGTGTCAGACATCATCCCCCTCATGAAGGGGATGAAGTTTGAGATCTGACAAGTTTCAAAAGCAGGAATTGCAACTATGAAAGAGACCCTGCTGAATCAAATTCAACTAACTGTTCGCTAAAATGTGCAACAATTTTCATTTCAAACTTGTTAACCATAAGTTATAATTTTCATCATAAATAATAGTATATTTACTGCGCATATAGCTGCAGCATAGTTACGAAGTATAATAACTGTATTTGGTGATGTGATATTTTTAATTCAGGTATCTGGAAGGTGGGGATTCAAGAGCACATTTTGTTAATGTGGAGCAAAGTCCCTTGATGGTAGTAGCCACTCTCCTAGACCCGAGGTACAAAACTGCTGCTTTCCAAAACAAAGAATACAGCCAAAGAGGAAAGGAAAAGTTGCTCTCTTTAGTTATCTCAGAGCTAAATCAAGTAATTGCAGAATCTGCAGAAACGGTGACAGACAGCTGAACCAAGAGACAATACTCAGTCTGACAAGGTGAGAAAATAAAAATGTCTGATGAATAAGTATTAAAGTATACTGATATGAAACTGTAGCTAAGAATATAACCCAAGATAGCAGCAAGCTAGGTATTAACTTATTCAATTTGAATGACATGGAGTCAAAAGGCAGAAGAGCATAAGCTATTAGGTAATATATAAATTGCTGTTAATTTATTCAGTTTTTTTGTTTGATACAGGAAGCTAGACTTATAATTTTAATTATACATTTTCACTTTTTCAGGAATGTATAGCATCTTCCATGTCATGCTCATGGGATTTTGTTCTCAAGGAGCACTCAAGAGAAGGTTCAGGGCTGTGTCCTAATGTGACTGAGGCAGAAACTACTGAACTCAACAAATACCTAAAAATGAAGCATATCAACATAAGCGATGATCAGCTCACGTTCTGGGCAGCGCACAACAGTGAGCTTCCAAGGCTATCATCTTTGGCAAGAACTTATCTGGGATCACCACCCAGCTCAACAACTAGCGAAAGGGTTTAATGCTGGAAAAACAATTCAGAAGGATTGTGTCAAATTACTGCCAAAGAATGTTGAAACATTTCTGTTTCTGAAATATAACTTTAGAGCCATTGCCTATGAAACTTCATTGCCAAGTGTTCCTGAAGGGTTCATGCACCAAACTCTAAAGAATATGATGTCGATATAGAGATAAACACCGATACTGGTCATTCAGAGGTTGTGTAATGTTAACTCATCAAGTAATTTTTTTTATTACAAAGAAATTGATAAAAGGAAATAGTAAATATCTATTATTACAGTATATGAGTGCTTACAACGTTGAAAATAAAACTATTGTTTCAATACATGATTTTTCAATTTCCACAAATGATTAAGGTAAAAAAAATACAAAGCCCAGCTCCAACCCCGGTTTTGACACAATGGATAGCTGGGGTTAGCCAGGGCCCTAGTCGGTCTATACCTCTGGTACTTGGAGCCATCTGTATACACTAGCACAGATCCAGAGTGAGATGAAGTATGCTCCAAAAAGGCCAAACACAATACTACCTGCACTGTAGATGCTTTGGGAGAAGAGGCATGGTGACAAATAGTCAAAGGTGGTGAAGTATGCTCCAAAAAGGCCAAACACAATACTACCTGCACTGTAGATGCTTTGGGAGAAGAGGCATGGTGACAAATAGTCAAAGGTGGTACCCTCCAGGGTGGTGTCCTGGGCAGAAACAGAGGCAGTACTGGGCCAAGAGCTACACAAGCTCTTGAAATAGAAGCCTAGCCCTAAACAGAAAGGGATAGGGTATGCCTAGCATCTCTCAGCAGCATAGGCACTGTTGAGATTAGGTACAGATAACCATTGGTGACAAGGAGGCATAGCTCTTTGTGTGACAGGCACAGAATGCACTGTGCAGAGCGAGTGGCATCTCCCTGAATGACATGTAGGCTCTCAATGGGGGATGTGCAGAAGGCAACAGAGGTCAAGATGAGTCTGGTGTGGTGAATCAACTTCAGCTTCCACAATACACACTTAGCTGCGGATGCATAAAACTTGCACCTATAGTAGAGATTCGAACATTCACCCTCCCCCTAGAGGCATCACAGATCCCAAATGAGGACTGTCTTGTCGTATTTCTTTCACCCCTGCAGGCGGTTAGGGGCCAAGAATCAAATGGCCTTTCTCTCTCTTGCCCCCATCGGGACACTTCCGCTGGCTGGAAGCAGTCAATTTTCCGCCACCTTCTTTCTCTCTTGGTTGTCTCCTGTGATAAGAAAAGTGACTGTTGTTGGTAGGGACATGGAGTCACCCAAGGACGCCTCCCAAGAAGGGGTGAGAGGACAGCCAGAACACCTGCCGGCATAGAAGAGGAGTAAATCTATTCTCCGGTATAAGAGGGTTAAAGAGGCCCACTGGGAAAACACATAGGGGCCCACCTCCTTTTCAGAAGTGGAGCAGCCAGCGAATAGCTACAAAGAGAGCAAAGGGACAGCCCCTTTGCAGCATGGCAATGGATAGAGGAGAGCCCATCTATCAGTCGAAGGGGTGCCTAAATTTTCCTCATCCTCCATGACACAAGGGACAGGCGGTAGCGACCCCACTCGTCCCGATATCGAGACAGGTAACGTGCGCGAAGATCACCCAGACTGGAACATTTGACATAATTGTGCTGAACAGTCTGAGGTACAATGCAGTCGTCTCAATAAGGCACGGGCGAGCGCTCTACTAAATGGCGATGCGTCACACAAGTGTGCCCGATTCGGAGAAGACAGAAAGCTACCTGAAGCCATCGCGGCATTCGGGGATAGGTTCATGGGAACAGTCGCAGGGCAATGGCACGCAACTTTAAGTTCCCCTGGACCGTCTCCCATCTTCTTTGCCAAGCAGTCCAAAGAGCTGCCCATATTCATGCAATGTAGTCTGTGTGTAGAAGAGCGAAACTCTGGTCCGGTCGCCCAGTCCTCGCGGACTCTTTGGCGCCCTTGTCGGCACGCTCATTCCCCGCAATACCTACATGTCCAGGAAACCAGCAAAAGATAATTTTGACATCCACCCGGCTCACTAAAACAGTGACATCACGGATATCGCGTACCAGAGGGTGCGCAGATGCCAATGCCCCGAGAGCACTTAGAGCGCTCTGTGAGTCGCTATAAATCACGATCCGGTCTCTGAACCGGGCACGTCGCGTAATCTCCCTACCGAGTGGTGTATTGCCACCAGCTCGGCCGTGAAGACAGACGCAACGTCTGGTAGAGCCTCGCTGACTTCAAACAGAGGGGATACGGCGTGGAAATCGAACCCCTCTTGGGACTTGGAGCCATCCGTATATACTGGCACGGTTCTAGCGTGACACGAGGTGTGCTCCAAAAAGGCCGAAGGCAATACTCCCGACGCTGTAGAAGCTTTGGGAGCAGAGGCGTGGCGACAAATAGCCAACGGTGGTAACCTCCAGGGTGGCGTTCTGGGAAGAACCAGGGGCGCCACCAGCCCGAGAGCTATATCTAGCTCTCGAAGGAGTTTCCTAGCCCTAAACCCAAAGGGATTGGGGTACGACTTGCGTCTCTCGGCGGCATAGGCACCGTCGAGATCAGCTGCGGATGCTTTGAGAACCGCTGGCAACAAAGCGAGACGCTGCGCTCGTGCGTACAGGCGAGTAACGCGCTGTGCACGGCGCATAGATAATGGCATCTCTCCAGCATCGACAAGCAGGCTCTTAATAAGGAAAATGCGGTCCGGTCACCAAGCGAAGGCCGGTGTGGTGGATCGAGTCCCACCTTCCGCAATAGACGTTCGGCTGCGGATACATAAAACTCACATCCGTAGTCGAGCTTCGAACGGACAAAGGATCGATAAAAAAGTAAGGCACTAGCACTATCAGCGCCCCAAGCGCTGAACGTCACAGAATGAAGAATATCAATGGCGCTGGTGGTTAGACCGGAGTGCCCAAGGAGTTCGACGACGGGAGAGGGCAGACGAGATAAGGTGGAGCCTCGAGGTTTAGCGCCTTGTAGGTGATGATAAGAATTTTATAGTGGGTAAGGAAGCGAATAGGTAACCAGTGTCGCTCCTGTAACAGAGGCATCGAAGGAGAGAACCGGAGGCGACGAAGGAGGAGCCGGGCAGCATAGTTTTGAACTAGTTGTAGGGGGCAAAGTGATGAAGAAGGGAGACTCACTAGAAGAGAATTGCAGTAGTCTAAGCGTGAGTTGACGAAGGTATGAATAGCAGTCTCAAGGCTTCGTCGATCAAAATGGGATAAAAAACGTGAGAAGTTGGGGAGGAAACTGAGGGAAGACTTACAGATATGATGGATGTGCGGTTTAAACGACAGTTGCTCGTCGAAAATAACACCAAGATTATTGACGGTATCAGAGAAAGCGACATTGGTTTCCCTAAGGTTAAGGGAGGGGAAGAGAGCTTTAGATTTCTCAACCATGAAAGTGGTACCAACAAGGACAACCTGAAGCCGTGGCGGCATTGGGGGGTAGTTCCATGGGAACAGTCACGGCGCTATGGCATATAACTTTAAATTCGCCCTGGCCGCGTCCCATCGGTGTGAGGAAGAGCGAAACGCTGGTCTGGTCACCCAGTCTTCACAGACTTTTTGGCGCCTTCATCGGCTTGCTCATTCCACGCAATTCCAACATGTCCAAGAACTCAGCAGAAGATAATTTCAACATCCGCGCGACTTGCCAAAACCGTGGCGTCACGGATATCGCGAACCACGGGATGCAGAGATTACAATGCCCGAGAGCACTCAGGGTGCTCTTGAGTGGCTATAAATCACAATCCGGTCTCCGAACCGGGCACGTCGCGGTATCGCCCGTACCGAGGGGTGTATTGCAACCAGCTCTTTGGTGAAGACAGAGGCAGCGCATGGCAGAGCCTCGCTGTATTCAAACAGAGGGGACACGGCGAGGAAACCGATCACATCATGGGACTTGGAGCCATCCCTATACACTGGCACGGTTCCAGCGTGACACGAAGTGTGTTCCAAAAAGGCCGAACGCAATACTCCCAATGCTGTAGAAGCTTTGGGAGCAGAGACAGGGTGAAAAATAGTCAAGGGTGGTACCCTCCTGGGTGGCGTCAAAGGCAGAACCACGGATACCACCGGCCTGAGAGCTATACCTAACTCTCGAAAGAGTTTCGGTATGACTGGCGTCTGTCGGCGGCATAGGGCTCGTCGAGATCAGCTGCGGATAGTGAGAGCTGTTGGCGACCTAAGGAGGCGCTGGGCTCGCCTGTACAGGCGAATAATGCACCTGTGCATGACGCAGAGCGAGTGGCATTTCCCTAGCCTCGACTCTCAATGGGGGACGCGCGGAAGGCACCAGTCGCCAAGCGAAGGCCAGTGTGGTGGATCGAGTCCACGTTCTGCAATACACGGTCGGCTGCTGATGCATAAAACTCGCATCAGTAGTCGAGCTTCGACCAAACAAAGGATAGATAGCAAGGTAAGGCAAGAGCCGTATCAGGGCCCCAGTCGCTGAATGTCAAGGAATGAAGAATATCTATGATGCGGGTACAAGAGACAATAAGGCTGCGAATAGGAGCCTCCCAGGTGAGGTGTCCTCAAATACAAGACAAAAAATACGGTGCGAGTCCACCACTTTCAGGGGAACCCCATTTAGAAACAAGTCTGGGTCAGGGTTTAGCCGTGGATGGCGGCAGAAGTGAAGCACCTTAGTCTTGGCCAAGGAAAACCAAAGCCTGTGCGCTTCGGCACAGCGAGAGATGCGGTTCAATGCCTGTTGGAGTCGAAGCTCCAGAGTTGACATCTGGGCTGCGCCAAAAGAGATCGAAACATCCTAAGGCAACACCGAGGTGATGCCGTTGATGCTCAGGGCAAAGAGTGTGACACTGAGGACACCCTCTTCCTGCTCATTTGGGCCGGAGAGGGCTCCCCCCACCCGTACGCGGAATCGACGATCTCGCAATGTGGAGTGTAACTTGCAGAAGCTGTACTGTGCAGAAGACAGATGACCTCCGCTGTCCATAAAATAAGGCTAATCTGACATTTACCAATTTCTCCATCAACTTGCCCATGAAGGGGGTTACGGAGATTGGATGAAAACTGGCCGGGATAGTGATCTCTCCCTGGTCTGAGAAATGCGACCACAATAGCGATTCGCCAGGAGTCTGTGAGGATAGTCTCTACCCAGATCTTGATGAACAAATCAAACAGAAAGGACATTCCTCATCTAGGTGTCGAAGCATGGCATACGGGACATCGTCCGGACCAGGTACGGTGTCCGCGGATGCAGAAAGAGCGAAACGCAACTTACTCAAAGTAGACATGTCGTTGAAGAGTTCTCCGCCTCTGGAGGTAAAGTTTGGTCGGCCTCACAACCAGCTTCAGGGATGTTCCCTCCTGTGAGTCTAACGACTGGGTGGAGGCGCGCGGCTGTTTGGCCTTACGAGAGACGGTCACGCTTGGGGAAGGGAGGGGAGCCCTGGTTTTAGCCAGGGATCAGGGTGAACCCTTTGTGTCACTAGCCTTACCAGGGGAGTGCCCTGGGTGGGTAGAACCCGCAGGAGGGTTCCGAATGGGCGCGGAAACAACCGTGTTTGTATGCCTGGAAGGGCCTGGAGCAGAGGGTGGCTATCTTAACATTGAGGCATAGGACGTCCCAGGCAGCGGCGCGCGCGCCAGGACCAAGTCCTTAGCCTCGCGAAATGAGTGACGATCCTGAGCATGAATGCCAGGATTTCTTTCTCAAGGAGATGTGCACCACATTGCTTTGAAGAAGCAGGGTGCGGCTCTCCGTAATTGACACACTTAGCCATACACAATTTAGACTTATCGTTTTTTGCCTTGGAACAACTTAAACAGAATTAGGGTAACTCCGACTATGCGCATCTACAGGAGCGATTAGTATGGCCGAAGCAGTGAAAGTAGTAGCACCTCCGCAGCAGTGGCACGAATGACTTCACGCAGTTGCGATACAAACCAGAACTCACCCACTCAGGGAGCTTGTCACAGTCGAACGTGACGAAGAGTGTAGGGGTGGGTCTCGAGGGCCCCTCCCTGTTTTCTCATCACACGTTCGACCTTGACCGCCCCATGGTTGGCCAGCTCTAGGGTGATGTCCTCAATGGAGTAGTCAACGAGTTCCCTCGCATAAACTACTCCTTTCACAAAGTTAATGGTAGAGTGTGGCGCCACACTCACAGGCGTACCATCAAGTGCCTGAAGGGCACTGATCATGGCCACCTCGGAGGGATTCGATGCATTCGGGTCACCTTCGGCTCTCTACCAATCACACTAGCTAGAACTATGCTCTGCTGGAACATGTTGCCCTTAACCAACATGAGGGGCCCGGAGATAATCAACGAAGCTCCGCACTGCGCAGTACTGGTCTTCGTCTGGGACTCCCCACCCAGGAAAGAAACGGGGCCGGGATGCCGATCTTGGCTGGGTCGCTTACCGAAGTGGCAGCAGGTTCTGTGCATCACCGGGGAGGGAGAGGAGCCTTTATCCTTTTTAGGAGAGGATGAAAGAGAATGAACCTGCTTCTTTCCTCCGCTGGTAGGAGCCCCTAGGCCAGATGGGCCAGCCTCAGCAAGATCCTTCTCTGAAATTGAGAAGGTCCTGCCCATCACAGGAACACTAGCCGGGGAAGTAGACCCCTCCTCTCCTTGCATAGGGCCAGACTCAGGTTCTGTGTATGACGAGCCCGTGTTTGACCCCATGGAAGATCCTATCATCTAGACCTGGGTCATCTCAGGGACCATGTCCATCTCAACGCAAGCCTCCATGTGGCCATTCCCGCCCTCTCGAGACGTCACAGGTCCCATTTGAGGTATCTTTGGTCATCTTGTCCTTGTCTTTGGCCAGCGAACCGGCATCCTTTGGGGAAGAGAGGGGTGTGTGTACGGTGCCCCCTTCTAAGCTCATTATGTGTGCCTGAAAGCACACATAATTGAGCACGTTGGGAGTGCTCAATTATGGACTGCCTTCCTGGCATTCCATTTGGAAAGCAAAGGGAGGACTGCCGGTAGAAGAAGCGAGTCGCCAAAGGATGACTCCAGAGCTGGAGATGAGGGGAAACTCACTTGGACCTGTATGCAAAGGAGAGGTAAGGCTCCTCTCTGGTACAAGAATTTTGGAGGGTTCCCTGTGCAAGCACAGAGGGAGGGGGGGGGGGAGACTGCATTTTTTTCATACAGTTGCCTGAGGGAGGCTCGGATGATGGTCAATGGGAACATAGAGAGGGAGTTTGTTTTTTTTTCAAATCATCATTGGGCATGGTGATTCCTTTTATAGCACAGGATGCAAACACTCATCACCCCACACAGTAGCCCTCTCTGCGAGGGCTGAACACAGGGCCGGCCGAACCGGCAGCCACCATTTTGAGGTCACCGACAGCCAATCAGCACGGCGGCTCCGCCTTGGGCACAGCAAAAAATTTATATAGATAGAAGGGAGAATGAAAGGGGATGTGAGGAAGGTGTGGGTGGGGATGAGAAGGTGTTTAAAAAAAGACCACTACAGGCTGGAACTCAGGGGTGAGGGAAAGTTTTCATCCCCCCCCCTCCCATCAGCCCCGATCCAGGATAGTTGGGTGAGAGGAAACTGGCCGGCCTCTACTCTGTGAAATTAGAGGCCATTCAGAGAAAGTTGTGGGAGAGGTTGTAGGGAGAGTGAGGAAATAGAGTGAAAAAACAGGCTGTCAGAAAGAAGAGGCTAAACTGGGGCCAGATGAGGCACTGAGCCCTGTCAGCAAGGCTGCCAGGTAGGAAAATTGCAGAGCTCTTATGGGGTTGAGACAGTCGAATGTGACAAAGAGGGTAGGGGTGGGATTCAAGGCCCCTCCCTGTTTTCTCATCACACTCAACCTTGACCACTCCATGGTCAGCCAGCTCTAAGGTGATGTCATCTATAGAGTAGTCCACGAGTTCCCTCGCATAAACCACTCCTTACAGGAAGTTCAAGGTAGAGTGCGGCATCACACTCACCGGGGTGCCATCAAGTGTCCAAAGGGCACTAATCATGGCTGCCTCAGAGGGATTTGGTGCATTCACCAGAGAAATGGGTCACTTTTGCCACTCTATCAATCACACTAGCTAGAGCTCTCCTCTAATGGACCATGTTGCCCTTAGCCAACATGCTGCCATCAGCGGAGCGAATAACAAACCATTTGAAGCCAGTGGGCTCAAAAACAGCAGGTAGCCTCAACATAAACGAGGCTCTGCTTTGCACACTTTTGGTCTAAGTTGAGGACTCTCCGCCTGGGAAGCACTGTGACCAGACATGCCGATCTTTGCTTGGCCACTTGCTGAAATGGCAGTGGACCCATCCCTCCTCCCAGGCTCCTGCAGAAGGAGAGTAGCCGTTAGTTGGGAGTTTTTTTTTTCTTGTTCCTGTCTTTTCTTTTTAGGAGAGGATGAAATGGACCTACTTCAACCCTCCGCTGGCAAGAGCCCCTAGGCTAGATGGACCCTGCCTCAGCAAGCAGAGCTGGCCAGGATTTAAATACAGTTGTGGATTTAGAACTGTATTTATAAATATATTGGTTTTTATGTATTTAAATACTACTCAAAATATAAATCGAAAATACTTTTTTTACTAGTTAATTGGCCATAAACCCATATTTAAATACTCATTAAAGTATTTAAATACATGAAAACCATGTATTTATAAATACTGCCCAGCTCAGTCAGCAAGATCCTTCTTTGAAATAGAAAAGGTGTTGGCTGTCACAGGGGCACCACCAGGGAAAGTAGATCCCTCCTCTTCTTGTAAGGCCTCGGGGGCTTAAGCCATCTGAGGAGGGCCTTGCACAGGGGCAGACTTGGGTTCAGTGCTTGGCGCTGAGCCCAGGTTTAACCCCATGGAAGGTCTTACCATCTGAGGCTGGATTACCTCAAGGGGGCATCCATGTGCGCCCCCCCCCACACCCAAGACATCACAGATCCTATTTGAGGGGGTTTTTACCTTCTAATGTCGGCAAACTGGCATCCATCAAGGAAGAGAAGGGGGCAGGTACACTGACCCCCTGCAAACTAGTGCATGCCTGGAGGAAATTAAAGGGCACAGTTCAATAGGTCCTGCTTTCCTTTGCTCCCCTAATGGGGTTGGCCCTATCTATCCGCCCCACTGGGAGTGGTCAATTATGGGCCATCTGCCTGATTTTTTGGCAGTCCATTGTTAAAGAAAAGGATGGACTGCTGCTGGAGAGGGAGGCAGGAAGGGTGTGAGGTTGAGTCCCATACACCCATAGGCACATTAGAGGAGTAAGCCTCCTTTACGGTAGAAGGAGTTTGAAGGGTCCCTTGCAAAAACACAGGAGAGGGGACCTCCATTTTTTTTCCATGGAGTTGCCTGAAGGTGGCTCTGTCGCTGGGGAAGGGAAGAGGGAGAAAGGTTTGTTTATATTCTCATCATTAGACATGGTGACCCAATTAGTGATACAGGAAGCAAATGCTAATCACCTCACGCAGTAACCCACTCTGCGAGAGGTAAATACGGGTCCGGCAGAACCAGTTGCTGCCATTTGAGGCCATTCCTCCCACCTAGTGTCTTGGCAGCCCATCAGCATTGATAGACATTGAACAAAGAAAGGGGATGTGAGGATGGGGATTAGGCAGTTTGTTAAAAACTCACTACCTATGAACGGGGTTCAGGGGTGAGGGAACGTTGCCCCCTGCCCCCTCAGCCCCAATCCAGGATAGTTGCATCAGTGTAGTAGTGTATTATCCTTCACCTCCCCTCCCTCCGTCTCTAATCCCTTTCTTCTTTTCCAGGCTGTGTGGATCGCAAGTCGGGACGTCGTAGCTCCGGGTGGGGGGAGGGACTTAATAGACTCCTATCGTGCCCCCCCCCCAGCAATATATTTAAAACAAAGCCTAATTTCAAAGCGTGATTGACGAGATAATGAGACTTGCGATTACAGAGTGAAATACTGTGTGCAATAAACTTGGTTGTTTTGGAAGTGAAAAGAAGCCAGCTGGATGTAAAATAGGCGAGTATAACTCCTGCGTGAAAGTGTGGTTGTGTTAGGTCTAAGAATGATTGAGTGTGGCAGTGAGTCAGTCACTGACAAGGCCTTCTCTTTTCCAGCTCTATGGTGCCAGTGATAATTCAGTTGTATCACCTGAGAAAGGGACTGATTACAAGTGTGGGCCCTAGAGAGCGCCTCCCAGTCTCTAGGCTGTAATTGGAGTTAGCGCCCAGAAACTCCAACACAGTGGTTGGAACCAGCGTGTCCCAGGTCCGTGAAGTTGGGACATTTCACAGAGTACCAGGCCTCACTCATCCCTCAGAAATCCCCGCCCCCCCCATCAATCCTGGTAATAGCACACTCGGATCCGATACATTTTGGACAGACTTACATCTTGGCATTGGGCAATCAATTTGTAAAGCCCTAGACTTTTCACTTTGCGAGTGCAGCTGTTGGCCAATATAATTGTAAGGCCACTTATATAGTAGTTTAGAGTGTATGTATATATATAATCATTTTGAGTCTACGTTATAAGGTATATTTATTTTAAAGGTTTTGGGGCTGTGATTTTGGTTTAGCTTGCATTATTTATTGGTTTTTAATCAAATTTAAAAAATACTCTCTCCTTGAAACACCGAGCGGGCCTTGTCTGGGGGACAGGAAGAATGGGTGAGGGACTTGCGGTCCTGCTGCCACAAGAGGAAGCTGGTCAGTGTCTATCCTGTGAAGTTAGAGGCTGACCAGAGAAAGTTGTGGGAGAGTTGTATGCAAAGTGAGGAAGTAGTGTAAAAACACAGGCTGTCAGAAAGATGAGGCTAAGCTGGGGCCGGACAGGGCACTGAGTCCCATCAATAGGCAGGCAAAATGCTGCTGCAACCCCTTAAAGGAGGGGTTCCATAGGATCAGAAATTCCAGAATGTGATCATTTGCACATACTCGGTCCAAGGGTTGAGCGTTGATGGGTTTTGCCAACCCAGATCACCATTCAGGAAAAATTATCCATAAAGGATGGTGCTGGCATAACCACCTTCCATGTGGACTGGAAGAAAGTGAGCAGAGTTGATGGCACAACACACCACATACCTAATACTTGCCCTTGCAAGTGGTCTTTCAGCCTTTGCAGCAGGTGGGGACCTCATGGTATATACTGCCACTTGACTAAGGCTAATAAGAGGATGAAAATGTGCCAGGCAGCCAGAAACTCTGTGGATAGAAGAGCAGTTCCGAAAGTGGTAGTCAGGTATTAATAAAGAGAAATAGAGATAGGCAGGTCCACTAATGAATAGGGTGGGTCATCACCATGCCTAGATGGCATGCAGTCCACCAAAGCACCATAGCTAAAAGACTGAACTCTGACCAGATGAGAATGGTCTTGATAAAGAGTGCAGTTAGAGTAGGTTGAGAGGATAGCGATAATAATGATTATAGATAATAATAATAAACAATAATATTAATAGAATAATAATACACAATAAATTTAATACATAATAGTAATATTAATGCTAATAATAATAATAATACTAATAAAAAGGTGGAGCAGTTTTGAGTGAGGGGAAAGTGCACCAACAACTTTCCCAGCCCCCATCAGAGTTTGCCAACTCAGTGACACGACTTCCCTAGTTTTCATTTAGGCCAGAAGGACATGCAACCCCTCCAGGTACCAAGTATAGATCCACCAGCTGTTTATCATCAAGACAGTGACTATGTGAAGTAAACATCATGGAAGGGTTACCATTGGGTGCTTTGGCAAATGTGCTCATAATTCTTGAGGGACCAGAAGCTGAAGGTGATTCCCTCACCTGAGATATATAGGAAATCCCTCCCAGGTCATAGACAGTGCAACCTGACCAATTTCTTAGCCTCTCAAAAAGAGATTTCCTCTCTAGGTTAAATGGCCAGGACCACTTCCTCAAGAATATACCAGCCACATTACTTCAAGGAATCAATACATACACTTGGTCCTAGATGATATAGAAAATGTGTAAGGTTTTAGAGAAATGTGCACAGATTTTTGGTTAATACAATTTGTGTAGCCGAAGCAGTGGCAGCACCTCTGTGGGTATGGCATAAAAGCCTTGAAGTGTAGTAATACCAACTGGCATGCACCAACTCAGGGGTCTGTCCCAATTGCACCTGACAAACACTGTAGGGGTGGGTCTTGAGGCCTTTCCTGTTTCCACTCCACATCACACACTTACCTTGACTGTATAGGTGAGCCCTTGAGTGTCTAAAGAGCACTCACAATGCCCACCTAGACAGGGTCAATTGCATTCAGCAGAAGGAACCAATCTATGAAATGGGTGACCTTTGGTTGTCTGCCAAGTATCCTAGCAAGTGCCTCACTGATGGAATGTGTCCTTTGGACAATATGCTGCCATCAGTGGAGTGAATAAAGAGGGTATTTGAAGCCGGTAGGCTTGGAAACACCAGATAAAACTTTCAATGAGGCTCCACTCACCTTAATGGTGGGCTTTACTGAATCAGACTTACCTACCCCACCTGAGGAAACCCTAAGGTCAGATGTGCCATCCTTGGACTAGTCACCAGCTGTGGTGATTTTTTTTACTAACTCTCTCTCTCTCTTTTCTTAAGCCAATTGTAGAATCTTGATGTGTGAAATACATCACCTGCTCTCGTTGAAGGTAGTATGCCTGTTATTATCATATTATCATATCTAACCTCTTCTTTGAAGTGTCTATTCTCTATATTGCCTTGTAATGTTTTGTTATTTCTCTTGCTAATCAATTAAAGCAAAAAGTTACTTCGAGTTTTCTTAACCTTGTGACAGTCACAACAATTTAATTAACTTCAAGAAGGCAGACTGGGGCAGGTGTTCAACATCACTTGCTATGTGGAAACTGTGGATAATGCGTCAAACTCTGCAAAGCTGGGCGTCCTAGCTAGCCTAGTTTCTCCTGGGAACTTTGAGGTAATTGCCAAACGTCAGACTTACCCCAAACCCCTTGAAACTCTAAAGAATGTCTTTATCCAGCCTGCCAATGAGGTTGTTGCTCACCACTAACTGGCCACTCACAGGCAGCCCCAATTTGAGGCTATTGATGAGTTTTTGCTATCCCTCTGATTGTAAAACCTCCTGCTGCCTTGTAGGATTTCCTTTTTAGGAAAACTCTTATTGTAAATTTAAAAACCTCCTGCTGCCTTTTAGGGTACAGCATTTTTAGGCAAAGGCTAGGCACTAAGACAATACCAGGGGTGGATGTCAGCAAGAGCATGTGGCCCATGAAAATTTGCCACTGCTACCTATTTGGCGGCTTGAGGGGGCAGTGGTGAGTGGACCCTCTAGTCATAATGTGTATGGTTGAAGCTGGGGCCCTGGGACTTCAGTGTGTCAGAGGGTATAGGGTACGTTTTTTTTTTCAGGATGCCATTCCGCCCAATAGTTGTGGGTCTGAACCTAGAAGTAGTGCCCTAGGAGGCTGCCCTGCCAGTGGGTGAAAAAGGGCGGGATAGTTCCAGCACCATGTGCACGCATGGACAGGTGTCCCTGTAGTTGTCCCGGCGGGGTGCTCTGAGGCCACTGATACAGCTGTAGATTAAGGCTTGTGGGAATGGGACTTTGTCTCACAGAGGTCACTGTGACAGTAACTTTGTTTGTTACAAAAAAAAACTTGTTATTGGTGAAATTTGTCCAACAATATGTTTCATATTTCACGTTGAAGTAGTCACTTAAGTGTCTTAATTGTTGATGATTTCATATATCTTTGGATGACATCTCTGTAGATTGCTTTCAAATTTGATATCTTGCCAGTCATAGTCAGTCTTTTTGAATCAGAGCAGGTAGTGCTGCTTGTAGTGATCAAGGAACTAATTTTGGTTCCACAAAATTGTTCATCATCTTTCTTGCAATGGCAAATAAAATGTTTACCATCATTTGAGACAATAAAATACTCAAACACAGCAGATCTTGCTTTTGTTTGAGATGTAGTAGCCATTTTAATGGGGTTTAAGAAAAAAATTATACAAACTAAGCAAAAACAAGTTTCATAAGTTACAAATTAAAACAATTATAGATTATTAGGTGAAAGAAAAAAGAAATAACTAATTAATTTATTTGGGAAAATATGGTTTAATTTTAATAGATTATGATATAATGAAAAGGATTTTTCAAAGTGATACATTTATATTATTATTGAGAAAGAGGAAAATTTTCCTAAATGATCTGGCTCCAGCTCCAGCACCAAAAATTCTTTCAAGCTCTAGCTCTGGCATGGAGTGAGATGGTGATCCTGGGAGGAGACTTGAATGGACATGTGGGGCTGGAGGCACTGGGGTATGAAGGAGTGTATGGAGGTTGTGGATTTGGCACTAGGAATGTGCAAGGTGAGCGAATTCTGGAATTTAGGGAAGCAATGGACATGGTCGTTTGTAACACCCTGTTCAGAAAAAAAAGACAAACTGATCACATATACATCTTGGAGACAGCAGTAGTAAGATAGACTATTTTATGGTTAGAAGAGAGAGAAAATTAGTGAAAGTGAAGTGTGTATATGGCAATATAAGTTACTGGTGTGTGACCTTTGGCTAGGGAAATTGCAAGCCAGGAGGAGGGTGTTTGTGCCTGGGAGGAAAGTGTGGAAGCTTTTTACCAGGGCTGTGGAGCTGATACCTAAATCTTAAGCTCTAGCTCCGGCTCCAGGTCCAACAGTTTGAAATTTACTGGCTCCAGGTCCAACGTTTTGAAATTTCTGGCTCCAGCTCCCAGCTTTATTTCATCTCACTATATATTAATGATTAATATAGCTTACTGAAATTGTACTTTGCTCAGTGCTATTCATAGGCCATAATAGATAGCTATTAATCTAAATTCTAATGACCATACCTCAGATTTGCTAATCTCCTATTATTGATTAGAAAGTTGTAAAATAATAGCTAATTATTGATAATATGAAGTTCACAACATATATTTTTATTTATAACAACTATCCTTTGTTAATTATAAGTCCAATGTTAAAATGAAAATTATAAAGAAATGTATAAAAAAGTTTTATACTTACTTGGATGAGTTTAAAATCTTTATTTTATATCAACTTTAACAAAAAAATTAATTTTTATTAACTTGTCTTATACTTTTACTCCAATAAAAATTAATATTTTTTAGTTTTAATAATGACATATTTGACTGTTAATTTTAAATTCTCTTTAAAATTTAAAATTACTTTCTCATATTATTTATTTTTAATTCATTATTGTTCTCAAGAATAAAACTGCTTCTGCCAAGTCCTTTCATTGATGCTCTTAAATCTGATTTTATAATTCTGGGTGCTGACTTGGGTGGGAGGCATTACTGTTACAGTCCTAGCTACATTTCTTATAATCTCTGGATACAGGGTAGAGTGTCCCAAAATGCAAAAGTTTGGAAATGTTGCACGCTTGTGTGTTATTCCAGTTCTCTCATAGTAAAACAGTATTGCGTTGAAATTTGGGGTGAATTGAGTAATATTTAGGGGTCCCAACAAAGTGAACATTTAGGTGATGTTACTCAAAATTCAGGATTTTTCTAACTTTCTACTTTTTTTCTCCCTCAGGTTATAAACATGGCAACAAGAGCCGCTAGTAATCTTTGGCTGATCGACAAGGCTCCAATCGAGGCAATCACTGGAGCCCAGCTACAATCAAAGGAGCAGGTACTCCTCCCCTACTACCACCACCACCAGGAGATGGGGAAGACAGCGAGTGGTGGTGGAAGAGGTTCTCCTCTTCTGGTCACGCGTCAGGATTCCGACAACTATACGAAGCTGTCAAAGCTTGTAAAGGCATACAATGACCTCAAGAAGAACAAGAACAAAGACAGGCCGAAACATCGTATGGATGAGGAGATTTTCAAGGAAGACCTCCAAGAAATCTTTGACCTCGTACACTACTCCTCTCTTCAACAGGCAGACGTGAAGGATGAGGACAAGGAGTTCCTACAGTCAGAAAGAAGACAAAGGGGAATCATCCATGGATGGAATTGACCTTGTGACAGCGAAGAAGGTGGAGAAGCAGGTCGAGTGCGGAAATTGACTCAAGCAGCTCCGGGAATGTGAAGACAGCAACATTGCCAGGCTGACTGAAAGGGCAGAAATCCCGAGCCAAAGTAGTAGCAGCAGTCCTGTTTCGACGTCATCACCATCTCGTGGATCCCGAAGCCCGAGGAAACATCTTAAACAGTCGCCACCGATCTCCGTGAAGGATCTTAACCTCATTTCAACTTGGGATCGAGAGAAGTTGTCAGTGCCGCAAGCAAGGTCAACGTTTGCAGCTATCGCTCAAGTTCTTGGAATCGACATTGAGAGTATAGCGGTCTCGAAGAACACACGGTCCATCGAGCACGAATTGCGGGGAGAGAGCAAGCCGCCGAGAAGATCGTGGAACTGCGGAACCAGGTTTTTGTCCTACATTGGGACGGAAAACTCCTCCCGTCCCTCTCTGGCGAAGCGGGCGTCAGGGACAAGACCATCGCCTTCTGTTTCGACACCACGGCTTCGAACACTGGCACGGTGCAAGGTGCTTGCATTCGGATTGAGCAAGAACTCAGACGAAGCTTGCTTTGGGTGGCCTACCACCATCATGTCCACGAGGTGATCCTCAAGGATGTATTCGAAGCCAGCCTCGGCTCTTCCTCTGGTCCTGAAATTGGAATCTTCAAATGACTCCATGATCGATAGTCCTTCGTGGATTCCTCGCAGAGTGAGACGGTGGAAACATCGGAGGACCTTGTAAAGTTCTTTGCACCAATGACACTGCCAGCAAGCTGAAGACGACGCATTGGTCTTCCTTTAGGAGGCTCTGATGTCGAAGAACCATCCCAGGGAGGACTATGAAGAACTTCTCTGTCTCTTCTACCTGTTCCTCGGTGGTGAAGGTCCAGCCAAACCATTTCGCCGTCCTGGAGCTCTCCATCAAGCCTGGTGGATGGCCAAGGCCATCTACTGCCTCAAGCTTCAGATACTGAAATCCCAGCTGTCGCTGACTGGTCGAGAGAAGGCCGAAGTGGAACGAGTGGCCCTCTTTGTTGCACTGGTGTATTGCAAACAATGGCATGAGGCACCAATTTCTGTGAAAGCTCCGTTGAACGATGAGCTCTTCCTCAAGATTCTCAAGACATACCCCCACCAAACTGTTGCCAAGGCAGCAGAACAAGCCCTGCGACGCCACTTGTGGTACATTTACGATGAAAACGCGAAAATGGACTTCTTTGACTCAAGGATTGATGTGGAGGAGAAGAAGCAGATGGTCAAGACATTGGACAAGCCCGCCTCGAAGAAGGAAATCAAGTGATTGCAGGAAAAAAGATGATGTCCACCTCCCTCTCGTCATTTCCGATGAAAACGCGAAAATGGACTTCTTTGACTCAAGGATTGATGTGGAGGAGAAGAAGCAGATGGTCAAGACATTGGGCAAGCCCGCCTCGAAGAAGGAAATCAAGTGATTGCAGGAAAAAAGATGATGATGTCCACCTCCCTCTCGTCTTTTGTCACTTCGAAGACACGGTCCTTCTTTCAGAAACTCAACGCAGATAAGGGCTTCCTGGCAAAGGACCCAGCATTGTGGGAGGATGACACCGATTCAAGGATGCTCGGAAATGGGCACTTGGCCTCTGAGTGGTCAACGATGCCGCAGAGGGGTTGGGCTACCTGGGGTCTTCAAAGTCGGCTGGACAAGAGAAGTATCTCCTCCAGTTAGTCCACCACCATCGGAAACTTGTAGGATGGGAAAAAGAGGAGGACCTTAAAAAGAAGGCTTTCTGAATGGAAACAATGATAACTGTCTGTTTTGGTTTCCTTATAAGTTTCTTTCTAAAACATAGGATCTTTTCAATTTTTTCTTTGTTTTTGAAGGATATTAGAAAATTGTTCAGTTTGGCACGACCCCTAAATATTCTCCAAATTTCATCTAATTTCACAGGAACTCTTCTTATGCATGTGTGAACAGAAGCAAAACATGAGCAAGTGAAAAAAAACATGTTTCATTTTTCCCTCTAGGATCTTGGGATACCTAAATACAGGGGTAGGACTTCTTCTATAGCCAGCCAGCTTTGATGAGCAGTTATATTTTTACACTTCCTTTAACCCTATCAAAAAATCTTCTTTAAATTTATTAGTTCTTTCTATATTAAGAGGTTTGTCTCCATCTTCATTGATGCGCTGTATATTTGCCTTTTCAATTCTGTCTAAATAATTTGAAAAATCTTTGTTATCATTTGAAGAATCTGATTGGCTGCTTATAATTGGATTTTCTTTTTCTTGGTCTTCTTGATTTTCTGATCTCAGTCCTCTCATGCAAATTGCTATTTCATAAAGTGCTGGTTTTCCTTTAGCCTTTTGATCATCATTCAATAGGAGTCTGTTCATTGGGTCTACATAAATGGCAGCTAATAGGATTGTATTTTGAAAAAGTAGCTCCTCGCTTTTCTTCATTGAAGATACAATTAATTCCATCAGCAAGCAGTCCACCAGTTTGACCAAGGTGATATAATAATTCCTTCCAGGCCAGCAAGAATTCTCCCGGGGTTAAATCTTCACTTTGAAATTTTTTGTGGTGGAAAAAAGAAAGTGAAGCAAAACTTCTAATTCTGATAATTGCATCCATTCATATTCACTGAGTGAGACATCTTTATTAGCTAGGTCCATTTCTAGACAGAGGACCCAATAGGCTTGTCGTCTACAAGATACACCATCAGGAAAATGTGAAGGGTGGGCATACCAGCTCCAAGCAAGATCACAAATACCAATGAAGAAGTATGTAGGGAGAGAGTAGTAAAAAAAAAATATGTGCCAGATATATAGCCACAGCTCCATAGGGAGGGAAAGGCATTTTTTTTTATATCAAAAGGTACTCCCATCTGGCAACTGCCATCAAAGGTATAAGTTCCCAAAATTAAATTAGCCCAGATTAAAAACAAAAAAAATGAGATAAAGAAAAGCGACGACACAAAATCCAACTAAGTCAGCAGGGAGAGAAAACTGTGAGTGTTGGGGCCAGGAGGGCAAAATCTTTCAGGTGTCAGCCATATCATGGTTGCTCATGATACACCTGACATCCCTTTGTAGTGCATAAAATTATAGATAAGGAAAAGACTGAGATGTATAAGGAGAAAAGAGGGGCGAAGAGCGGAGGCTTGTTAAAAACCAAAACCACAACCGGAGCCAAGGGGGAGAGGTGAAGCAGCCACTTCCAGGGATGAATGGACGAAAGGTGGTCAGCGAGTAGCTACCTTGTGAAATTAGCCACCCTCCAAGAAAATATGAGTAGGAGAGTGTAAGAAAAGTGGTGAAAAGGGGGAGGTTAAAATGGACATGTCTAGAGGGAATAAAACCAAGGAAGTTTCAATCTAGTTTGAGACTGCCAGGGGCACTGGAGCCAGGAAGGTGTGTTCCTCCTCCAGGTACCAGTCTACACAGGACAACCCCTTGCTAGAAGAAATGAATGGAAAAATACTAGTTGGTGACTAGCCTGCAGAATTAGCCTCTGGCCAAGAAAATAAAAAAAATGCCAAAAAAGGGGCAAAATCAAAATTAATACAAGGAATAAAGCCAAGGAAGTCTCAATCTAGTTTGAGACTAGCTGGGAGCACTGTTGCAGGAAGAGTGCCACCCCTCCAGCCTCCAGTGTAGATAGTTTATACAATCCCACCCACCCCTTTTGAGGAATGTTTAGACAAGAGTGATTGGATAGTTTACTTAAAGTGTTCCTCCTAAATGTGTGACACTTCTATGTCAGCCTGAGGGACTCCATTATGAAGCCTTTTCTCTCTGGATTTTTTAATGTATCCCTTATTTAAGTTCATTAACTTTCATAATTAGATACTTCAACATAATCATCAAGACTTCACTCAGTACAGGCTATGGATTAGCTGAGTGGAAACACTGGTTCTGATTTTAGCGATGTTAAGCCACATTGAGTGAGGTTAGTCACCAGATGGAGTCTGATTCTGGTTGCTGTCTGGGTGGCTGCCATATGCTGGAGATATCTGTGGTTCAAATTCCCTACAGAGAAACAAAGGTGGCTTAAGTGAGCAAAACCCGTACAATAAAAAAACAACAACACTCAGTACACATCAATTGTGTGTAGGCATATGTTATTGCCAGACATTGAAGAGAAACCACTAACAGAAAGAATAAAAACAATGATTACCTTCTTGTACCTTCCAGCCACAGGCTCTCTCGACATTTTATGACACCTGCTGGATTGCATATCTCTCAGGCCACAATACCCACAGGTGGGTGGATCTATCTGTGGCTTTACATTTTCCACACATCTTTACTTTCTTTACAGATAACTCCTTACAAACTTTCTGGTAGTTACCCTTATTGCACTTTGTTTATTTGTTTTAACTAACACCAACTAAGTCAGAGGCTTCATTGGTTGTGGAAAATAAAGCTAAACATCCCATTATGTTGGGTTCAGGCCCAAGCATCAGTACTTACTTTCTTCATTTCATTAATAACAGAATGACACTTCTCTTTTTCATCGCTGCATTTCCTTAAAGATTCTTCAAGTGACTTGATGTGGATTTCATATGACTTTTTCTCAGACCTTAACTGCTTCAGAGAGCCACGAATTTCCTGAATACCACTCTGTAAAGATGAAATTTGAAAGATCCAGGTGTTTACACAATAAGTTTTTCTTTGACTCCAGTTTCATTTTAACTATTTTTATAATGTAAAGATATTTAGTACTGCAGCATTCACAGAGAGATGCAGTATAATAATAAAGAATTACAGTGTTCAGTAAGGATCCCAAGTACCATGTATGGTCCAAATATTATTTTCAAGGAACTATGTGCACTTTCTGATTTTTCTATGCAGGATCCAACTCTGCGTCACACCTCAAAAAAGGGGGGAAAAGCTAACTGGGCAAAATACTGGCCTCTTGGACTGACCAGGGAGCAGACTGGATGTAAATCCAATCAAAAGCTGTTGGGCGTATATGAAAGAGAAGTTTGCCACCAACAACACTTCTACTGTTCCACATCTGATCAAGGAGCCAAGATTGCTCTAGACTTCATTAGACAAGGATTACCTCACAAAGTCTTTGGCTGCCTCAATGCCTGAACAACTCAGATTGGTCATTAAGCTAACTTACTTTCCAGCCCTCCTTCCCCGTACCTCTCCTTTGTGAAGTGGGGAGCCCCTAGAAGGTCGCCAACAGGCTGAACGCAATACTAACAGTCCTGTGGAAGCTCTGAGAGCAGAGGGATGGCAACAAAAAGTCAAAGGTAGTACCTCAAGGTGGCATCCTGGGCAGAAGCAGAGGCAAAACCACCCCAAAAGCTACAGCAAGCTCTTGAAGGAGTTTCATAGCCCTAAACCCAAAGGGGTCTCTCACCGGCATAAGCACCATCGAGATTGGCTGTGGATGGAGTGAGAGCAGTTGGTGACTGAGGACTGAGGGAACATTGGGCTCGGACATACATGCACATAATGCATGGTCACAAAGTGAGTGGCATCTCCCCCAGCCCCCCTAGCATCAACAAGTAGGTTCTCAATGTAGGACATACTGAAGGCACTGCTCACAGGGCGAAGAACTGTGTGCCTCCGCAATATACGCTCGGCTGTGGATGCATCAAACTTGCATCCGTAGTTGAGCTTTGAAGGAACAAAGGATTACTAGAAAAGCAAGACAGTAGCCCTATCAGCACACCAGGTGCTGAAAGCACAGAATGAAGAGAACTGAAAATCCACAACTTCCAGGCAAACCCCTTTAGGAACAAGTCTGGGTCGGGTTGGAGCTGTGGATGATGGCAGAACTGCACCACCTTAGTCATCATTAAGGAAAACCGAAACCTGTGGGCTTCAGCATAGATGCAATTCAATGCCTGTTGTCCATGTAGAGTGTAGCCAGGATATCTTCTGGCAGCCCCCAGGTGATACTGTTGTGTTCAAGTCAAAGAGTATAACACTGAGGACACTTCCATGTGGGACACCCTCTTCCTGCTCCATTGGGCCAGAGAGGGCTCGCCCCAACCTTAAGCGGAATCAACGATGTTGAAAATAAAGATTGGTAGGCGCCGCCTCACCTCCACATGTACAGTCTCCATAAAATATATTGCCATGCAATATTATACGCCTTCTCAAGATCGAAAAACACGGTGGCATATTGCTGTCTATGAAGGAAGGCCTTGCAGATGGCATTTTCTAGTCGGGAGAGAGAATCCGACATGGAGTGAAAGTTGCGTAATCTGCACTGTGCAGAAGTCAGGTGGCCTCCACAGTCCAGGAAAATGGCTAGACTAATATTTACCAATTTATCCATCAACTTGCACACACTGGGGTTTAGAGATTGGGTGGAAACTGGTCGGGGTAGAGTGATCTCTTTGGGGTTTGCGAAAAGCGAGTACAGTAGGCTTTCAGCAAGAGTCTGTGAGGATAACCTCTGCCCAGATCTTGTTAAAGAAATCTATCAGAAAGGCCATGCCTCGCTCACCTAGATGTCGAAGCATGGCATATGGGACAACATCCAGAAAAGGGTTGGTGTCTGCACAGAGCGGGAGCCAAATGTAACTCACTCAAAGTAAACCTGTTGTCAAAGGGTTCTCCACCCCTGGAGGTAAAGTCCAGTCAGCGGCCTTCAGTGACATCATAGTGAGCATTGAATGCTGGCGGAGCAGCATCCTAGTTAGAGAATGCAGAGAAAGACTCTACCACAGATGCAGGGTCCAAAATTGTGGTCCCATTCAAATGGACAACCACAACACTACTCACCAATCTCACACAAACAGTTAAAGATGGCATCAACTCCGGATGACCACCACACAGAACACTGCTAGTAATAATAGACACAAGTAAAGCATTTGATGCTATCTCCAGACCACTCCTCATTAACAAAATTTAGAAAATAACACTACACAACAAGAGCAAATGCTGGCTGCCAACTACCTATCAGGGAGACACTTATTCGTATACTACAATGGTGAGTCATCCACTATTAGAAAATTCCCTAATGGAGCCCCACAAGGCTCTGTCCTAAGCACCACACTTTTCAATTTATACATGCATGACATACCAACACCACCAAACAACGTACACATATCATCATATGCAGAGACCTAACAATCATATCAATACACAGTGATGTAGACATGCTCCACACAAGTACACAACTACATTACACACCTAGAAAACTGGTTAACACAAAACAGACCTAAACTAGCACCCACCAAGTCCACCAGTACTCTTCTCACAAGTCAGAACAAAGAACATCAACCCAGACCAACAAAAACAACATTGAACAGCTCCATGATACTCCACATACATGAAGCAAAAATACTTAGAATCACATAACGCATCTATGTCATTTGCACCACGCATAAACATGATCACAATCTGCAGGCCAAGAATTAATGCACTCAGAGCACTAACAAGCACAACTTTTGGACAACACAAAGAAACACTCACTCTAGTATACAAGCAACACATACGGTCCATAATAGACTATGCCAGCCTTGCCTGGACCCCTGTCATATCCAACAGACAGCTAAAAAGTTACAAATCACACAAAAGACTGCACTTAGAATCATACTTGGTAGCATACAAACAACACCCATAGAACACCTACATGCTGAAACCAAGGTACTAACTATAAAACAACATCTGAACATGAGAGAGAGACAGTTCCTAGCATCTGTCATAAACAACGCAAACAGCCCCTGTCATTATCTACAAAACCACCCACCCACCCACAGACAAATAGTAAACACACCACATAGATATTACACAAGCATCCTACATACCATACCACAACCAGCAAATGTAACACAGTATAAAAATAATTCACACACACCTCACAGGCAAGCACTGAACAATCTCCCTGGACAACAAAATACTTACCCCTCCCACACACACACACCTCTGACATAAGCAGCACAGAAACAACTCTCAAAAGGTCGGAGAGAGTACATCTTACACAACTTCACTCTCGACACCACCAGCAACTAAACACCTAAAAAACACTGCATAGACAACACCCAGACAGATCTCTGTCCGATCTGCCAAGTTAGACCCCACACAGTTGCACATCTCATAGCAAATTGCCCTAACTTGGCAGCTCTCAGACAACAACACAGCATTTCACATGATAATCAGTTATGGTCAGATCCAGTCACTGTGGTGTCCTACCTGAGTGGGGCAGGCTTCCTGCAATGACAGAGCCTAGGGAACCACAACAACAACAGGAGGGGGTTCCTGCAAGAACTTGCCCTGAATCCTTCTGACAAGTCTCCATACTTATGCTAGAGGGGTTTTCAGGTTAAGTGAAGACACGTATACCTGACAGGAAGAGCGGCGGCCATGATTCAAAACAGTGTGTAAACTAGTTTGATGAAATTTACCAATAGTAAAATCGTTTGGGCAGCACTAATTGCATATGTAGGGATAACACTTCTATTTTAGGGCGCTCTCACATTAGGCTGATCACCACGAAAGTGATTGGAGTGAAAAACAGCCAGAGGTTTTAGGAATAGCATTTAGGCTCACAATGATGAGGTTGCTGAGGAACTCAATGGCCTCATCCACTGACCTAAACTCGAGTGGGACAGAGAAATCGGTCATTTCCCAAACTGTGGACCACCATGACCATGCCAGCACCACCAGAGTGAGGGTGGAGGTTCTCTCAGGTGGCAGCAGTCCAAAAAATGATATTTGAATGGGTATGATAGCACAACCATGGAAGTCATCTACTATCTCACACCCAAAATCAAGCTGTGCATCTTAAGATTACAGGGATGGGTAAAGACAGATAAATTAAGCAGTTCTCAGGCAGTGATGTGTAAACTCATCCACATTTAAGAGACCTGTCTCCAGCTGTTCAACTGGGTTGGCAAGAACCTGATTCCTAGGATTGATTGAATATTCTCCACAGAGGGTGTGTCTACAATTCAAATCCCCAAGCAGTAGGCTGGGCTTTCTTAGACCATGCCACAGTGCGGTGGAATTCAGCTCAGGGTCGAATGTATTGCAGTAATAACAGTATTGCTGCAATCCAGGTGCTGCTGCAGTATTACTGTCTGAAAGGAAGTATTTAAAGCAAATATAAGAAAAGAGACTTCATGCTGTGTGTAAATCTTGCATCTTTCTGCCCAGCCTCCATCCCGTTATGGTGTGGTCAAAAATCCTTTATACCCTGGAGATTGGGCAGGGAGCATGCACCCAGCATGGTCTACTGCAAAAAGATAGCCAACTGGAGTCTGTGGCAATTCCATTGAAGGAATAACCCCTCTACACTTAGTGGAGGAGATACTGAGGCTATCTTTGAAGAGAAGACCCTCATAGGAATGCCCATACGCTCCCCGGAGGCAGAACAATGTGTGCTGTAAGCCGAACAAGATACTGTTGCCTTCAAGGACTTATCAGGGAAGGTTCAGCTCGCTATGCAAATCTTTTCCTCCTTCTGCCTCAAAATCTTTGGCAGACAGGGTAGCTTTGGAGCCTTGGGCGGGGCGTGGGAGCCAAAGCTCCTTTGGTGCTGTCCTCCCTTCAGCAGATAGCTTTAAGAACCCCAGAAGACAGCCTCACAACCCCCTTCAAGGATGTTGCCTCCTCTGAGTAATGACTAGGTGGAGGCACATGACCATTTTGTCTTATGGGAAACGGTCACGCAGGGTAAGTATGGGCGAGCCCTGGTTTTAGCCGAACTGGTTATGAACTCTTAGTGCCACCTGCTCTCCAAGGGAAGTGCATGGGGTGAATAGAACCTCCAGAAGGGTTCTGAATGGTCATGCAAAAGACCATACTCTTAGGCCTTTAGTGGCCAGAACCAGAAGGTGCCTATTTTAAAATTGAGGAAGAAAATGTTCCAGGCAGTGCCGGGTGCAACAGGACCAAGTCCTAAGCATGGTGAAATGAGAGATCTGTAGCCTGAATGGCCAGAATTTCTTTCTCCAGGAGATGAGGACCACATTGCTTCAAAGAAGGGGGTGTCTCTCTCCATAAATGACACACTTGGTAATACACTATAGGGATTTATCGTGTACAGCCTTGGAGCAACTTACACAGACTGGTTAAACCCTACTTTTCACATCTACATGAACAATTCATTTGCCCAAAACAGCAGCAGTAGTAGTGCCTCTGTGGCAGTGGCATGAATGCCTTCACGTGTTAGTGATACCAACCAGCACGCACTGACTCAGGGAGCTTGTCTGAGTCAAATGTGATGAGTCTAGGGGTGGGTCTAGAGGCCGTTCCCGATTTTCTCATCACATGTTCAATTTTGACCGCTCCATGGTCAGCCCTATATAGAGTAAGTAGTCCATGAGTCCCTTGCATAAACCAATCCATTCACAAAGTTCATGGAAGAGTGTGGTGTCACACTCACCAGCATGCCATTAAGTGTCCAAAGGAGATTAATCATGGCTGCCTGGAGGTATCCAGCAGATTTGACACAAGGCTCCACTCTGAGAAATGGGTCACCTTTGACTCTACTAATCAAGCTAGCTAATGCTCTGGTCTGATGGATCATGTTGTCCTCAGCCAACATGCTGCAATCAAGGGAGGAAATAACCAGAAATCATTTAAATCCAGTGGGCTTGAAAATGCTAGGTAGTCTATCAATGAGGGGCCCTGATGTAATTGAGGCTCCAGTAAGTGCACTTGCAACTTTGGTCTTGGTCTGGAACTCCCACCCAAGGATGCCTCAAGGGCGGATATGCCAATCTTGGCTTGGTCCATTGCTGAAACAGCAGTGGACCCTCCCATCACCGGATCCTACGGAATAAGAGAAACCCTTAGTCTTCTTTGTTTTTCTCTTACTTTTCTTTTTAGCAGAGGGTGGGGAATGAACTATCTTCACTCCTTTGCCAGAAGGACCGGCCTTAGCAAGATCCTTCTACAAAATGGATAAGCTTTTGGTTATCAAAGGGGCACCAGTCAGGGTAGGAGGCCCCTCCTCTCCTGATAAGTCTTCAGGGGCCAGTGCTGTCTGAGAAGTTTGCACAGGGACGGACTCGGTTTGGTGCTTGGCACTGAGCCTGAGTTCAACCCTTGGAAGATTGTGGTGTCTGGGGCTGGGTCACCTCCGGGGACCATGTCCATCTCAGGAGAGGAGTAAGTCTCCTCTATAGTACAAGAGGGTTGGAGGGGCCACTGAGAAAACAGGGGAGGACCTACCTCCTGTTCAGAGCTGGAGCTGCACAAGAGTGGCTCCAAAGATGGCAAAGGGGAAACCCTTTTGCCACATACAGATGGTGAGAGGGGAGCCCCTCCACAAGTCAAAGGGGTGTCTCTTGTTACCTCATCCTCCCCGAAAGCTAGGGAGGGCAAGGCGATGCTTGAAAGTCGATCCCCATGCGCAATCCCACTATTCTTATCACTTGTCACCATGATTGGAATAAAAAGAAAAAGAGCTCATGGAAAGTAGATACTTATAACCTTCCAATGAGCTGGAAGGTCAAGAGAAGTCTCTATAGGATCAGAAATTCCAGGATGTGATCATTTACAGTCCCAGTCATGTTAATGCACTTTACCAATGCAGCCTGCCATTCAGGCAACATTGTCCTAAGCTTTAACCATAAAGAATGGTGTTGGCATACCAACCTTATGTTTACTGGAGGAAGGTAAGCAGAGTTGGCAGCCCAGCATACCCTGTACCTAATACTTGCCCTAGCCAGCGTGCTTTCTGTCCTCACAGTAAACTAAGGCTCTTAAGAGGATAAAAGTGCGCTAGGCAACCAAAACCTCTGTGAATAGAAGAGCAAGTGTGGAAAGGGGTAGGAGGGTATGTAGCTAAGAGAAATAGAGATAAGCGGGGCCCTTAAAGAGTAGTGTGACCAGCTACCATGTGCTGTAGATACCCGTGTTTGGGGTCCCATGTTAAACAGTAAGTCCCCACTGAGAAATAAGAGGCATTTTAAATGAGTTGAGATCAGTGAGAAAACCCCTACCAATTTCTTTTTTTAACTGGGGTCATGAAAGATTCCTGCTTCCTAGTTGGTAAGTTGGGAGCAAAGCACAAACTGCCTCTCCTTTTGTACCTTTCTCTCTAATGAGGACCAAACCTTGGTACTCATAGCCTTGCCAGCAAATGTCATTCTGTCCTTTCTGAAAATTTCATATAATGTTGGAGGAGCTTGTGTATAATTGAAAAGGGAGGGGTGGTGCAATTAACTGTGCGACTGTTTTATTGGCAGTCTTAGTTAATTAATTTGGCCAAATGTCCCTTTTTCTAGTATGGATGAACATATTTTTTTTTCTTTGAGAGATCTCTAATAGTAACTGCACAAAGAGCATGGCCACCAGAAATATAAGCATCCTATCTTTAAGCTAATTTAAAATGATAAAAAAACAATACAAAGAAAACAAAAAAGAGAAATACAGCATGAGAAAAAGGCATGTTTCAGCATCCAAACATCTTCGGTGTGCACAGATTTGCCCAAGCTCAAGGGGCACGTGGTAGTGATCCCACTCATCTTGGTTACTGGAAGAGGTATTGTGCACAAAGATCCTACAGAATGGAACAATTGACAAGCATGTGTTGGTCAGTCTGAGGGATCATGCAGTCAGTACAGTAAGATTGATGGGAGTGTTCCATTAGAGTGCACTGCATGCTATGAGTGTGTCCAATATGGAGAATATA
Organism: Ceratothoa steindachneri; assembly: GCA_963969495.1. Lineage (NCBI taxonomy): Eukaryota > Metazoa > Arthropoda > Malacostraca > Isopoda > Cymothoidae > Ceratothoa > Ceratothoa steindachneri. The sequence continues at coordinate 137,639,726 of OZ018328.1, read as the reverse complement.
ACAAATGACCCAAAGTTGAGGCATGGGGGGAAGGGGGTAGATCTATGAGAAATGTTGAGGTTCGATAGTACAAACTTTCAGTTCCTATCAGCTGTCGCTCATCTTGCTTGCTATGTAGCTTGAAGAGCTGACATGATTCCTGCTATGTAGTAAGAGTGGAGAAGAACAAAATGTTGGGCCAATCTACCCAGAGCAATTTTGACCAAGTATCATCTCTTTACTTTGCATGATACCCCAAACCAACTTTCTGATTTTTTTAATTCATCTGCCATACAAAATATTTGCTCTTTAGAGCATTAAAAAGAACAGTGCAAATTCAATGGCCAATACTCACTTCAAAATTATTTTCTAGAAGATCAAGAGCATCTTCAACAATGGCAATCTCTCTAGGTTGATTTGAAACATCATCATGAATTGAGACATGTTTTTTCACCCGTCTACTTGTCAAAGTAATTTTATCTATAATTAATAAATTATACAATATTAGTTATGACTAGAGTATAAAATCAAATCGAATGGTTTATTTATTTTTTTTAAGATTACTTTTACAAGCTAAATATAATCGTAGCCTCATACATTAAGTTGAGGCATGAGTTTTATCACTGGAGTTTACCGCCTCTAGAGGTAAAGTCCAGTTTGTGGCCTTTGGTGACATCAGAAGGAGGGTTGAATGCTGGCGGAGCAGCATTCCTCTAGAGAAGCAGTCATGAAGGACTCTGCCATGGCCGCTGGATCAGAGATTGTGGCTCCGTTCTCCTGGAAAACAGGAGGGGGTCGGGTCCTGCAAGAACTTGCCCCAAATCCTTTTGACTCGCTACCACACCTCTGCTAGAGAGGTCTTACCATTAATGAAGACGCATATGCTTCCAAGGAAGAGTGGTGGGCATGCTTTGAAACATACTGGAACCTAGCCCTAGCTCAGCAAAATTTAGCGACACTAAAATTGTTCAGAGGCGATTATACGCATAATGCTTCTGTTTGAGGGCCGCCTCACACTCAGCTGACCCCTACGGAAGTGGTCAATGTACAAAATGGCCAGACATTCTAGGAATAGTTGTTAGGCCCACAGCGATGATGTTGCCAGAAAACTTGTCATTTCATGAGATGCAGACCACCACACCCATGCCAAGCACCACCGGGCAAGGCTCTCAGGTAGCAGTGACCCAGAAAATGATATTTCTATTGGAAAGTGATCACTACCATGGAGGTCATCGACTACCACCGATCCAAAATCAGGTGGTGCATCCGGAGAGCCCAAAGATAGATCATGACAGTAAAATGAAGCTGTCCTCGGGCAGTGATGTGTATATTCATCCACATTTAGGACACCTAACTCCATCACATCAATCAGGTTAAGGACCCGACCCCTGGGATTGATCAAGTTGTCTCCCCAGAGGGGGTGTCTACCATTCAGGTCCCTGAGCAAGAGAAAGGATCTAGGCAACCATGCCACTATGCAAGAGAAAGGACCTAGGCAACCATGCCACTATGCAAGAGAAAGGACCTAGACAATCATACCACTATGCAGCAGAAGTTGGCTGATGGTGGAATGTATGCAGAAATAACGGTATACTTCCTTTCCAGGTGCAGCTACTGCCCGAAAGCCTGTGTCTAAAGTGAAGAGAAAAAATGGAGATATAATGCCAGGTGTAAATGGTGCATCCTCTTGTCTGGCTCCCATCCATGGTGGTGAGGCTGCAAAACCCTTTACCCCAGGAGAGTGAGCAGGGGGCAGGCACCCAGTATGGTATCCTGCAAAAAGATAACTAAGGGAAAAGGGGGAGATGAGCCTCCACAGCTACTTGCAGTTGGCTCGGAGTCCGCTGCAATTCCATTAAAGGAATATACCCTCCAGGACCAGGGCCCTTTTCAAAGAGAAAACCCTCACAGCAATGGCTGTATGCTTCCTGGAGCAAGAACTCCGGACACTGTTAGTGGACAATGGTCTGAAGGGGCTGTCGCCTTCGAGGACTTATCGGGGGAGGATGGGCTCACAATGTGAGTCTTTTTTCCTTACGCCTTGAAACATTAGGCAGGTGGGAAGGCTTCGGAGGCAAGGGTCCCTCCTTAGGAGGATCCACCGTCTTCGAGTCACCCGGCCTAGCACTCTGTGTGGGATTGGAGCTGAAGCTCTTTTAGTGCTTTATCCTTTGGGGGGGGGGCATCTTTATGAGCCCCGGAATATGGACTCACGACCAACTTCAGGGGTGTTGCCTCCTGTGAGTCTAACGACTCAGGGAATGAGGGCCCTCCTCTCTTAGTGGATCCTTGGGGTCACAAGCCGTCTGAGAAGAAGCTTGCACAGGGGCAACAATGTCCATCTTGGATGAGGGATGGGGGCTCTATGTGGTCCCATTTGAGGTACTTTTTGTCTCATCTTGGGCCGCAGAGCTGGCATCTGTTTGGAAAGAGAGGGGGGCACAGACAGTGACTCCCTGTAAACTTGCTATGCATGTCAGCAACAGAACTTTAGAGAGCATAGGCCAACAGGCCCTATCGTACCACTCCCAACACGAGTGGTCAATTATGGGCAACTTGTGTGCTTTCTTGAAAGGTCCCCTAGGAAAGTAAAAGGGGGACTGCCACTAGTAGGAGGGAGTCCGCCCAAGGATGACTCCAGAGAAGAGGGTAAGGAGAGTTCCCTGGACCTGTAGGCCTGGGAGCTCCTCTCTGGTCAGTGGTCCCTGAGAAAGCACAGGGGGTGACGTCCTTTTCTGCCATTGAGCTACACGAGAGCCACTCCAATGGTAGTACAGGGGAAGTGGAGAGAGAGAGAGGGTGTTAGTTTTTTTCATCATTGGGCATGGTGACCCTATTTGTATCTCAGGAATCATACACTAATCACCCTACACCCTAGATTCCCAAACTGGGGGGGCCATACAGCAAAGTTTAGGGGGCCACAAGCTGAAGCTATGTACACATGAAAATCCCAAGCCCCACTACAATAGAACAGCTAGTCAGCAGCTGAGCCAACCAGAAGAACAGGTGCATCTGTACTCGCTATAGGTTTTAACAATGCCTTGCTGCCTGATGCATGAGTAATATGCCTCATTCTTTCTTTATTCAGTATAATTCCATTTTTATATATGATTTTGTGTTCTCAATAAAATAATTTATTGGGATGCATTTCGATACTAAACAATTTTCACTCAATAACTTATTTAATACTTCCTCTGCTATGGTTTCTTTATGAGAAACTGAATCACTGAGGCCTAGCAAGCTTAAATTACACCTGATAACTACACATTCTCAACATGTTGGCAAGGATCATTCTTTCAGTGGGACGGGAATTGAATATGAAGAGACAATGACTTAGTGCCAGCGGTTCCATTCACCAACAAAATGCTGCATTAGTGGAGGCATCCTTTTTCATATCCCTTGAAATAGTAAAGAAAAAGAAACCTCATACCATTGGGGAGGAGTTAATTTTGCCATGTGCCAAAACTATGGTCAAGCTTGTTTTGGGTGAGAAAAGTGCTGAAAAGCTGAGTGCTATTTCTCTCTCAAATAACACAGTGCAATGCTGAATATCTCTTGTAGGATGATATCAAAGAACAGGTGATATAGAAAGTTAAAGAAGCTGAATTATACAGTATTCAACTCAACGAGTCCACTGACATCCAGTCCTGCTCACAACTCATGGTTTTTGTTAGGTATGTTCATGGTGAGGAGATGAAGGAGGAATTCTTGTTTTGTGAAACTCTCAAGTACATAATCTACAAAAGGTGAAGATATAATGTAGAAACTTTCAGAATTTGGGGGGGTTTTGGGGGTTTTTTTTTATAGAGCCCATCTGGCAACTACCAACTTGGGCATAAGTCACCGAAAAACACGACAGCCTAGAACTAGGCTACTTTAAAATAAAAATATGAAAACTTAACAATGATATAAATTGGAAAAACTTAATGAGGAAGCAATCTCCGGCAGTGGGGGAAGGTCCCCCTGACCCCAGTGCAGGAGAGTGCAACCTAAAAACAAAACAATAACAAAAAAAAGAACCTTAAATAAAGGGGAGAAGCCCAGCCTTCCCCAAAAAGTCAACAAGTCCACAAGTCAATGTGCACGAATCTGTCCTGACTACAAGAGACAGGCGGTAGCGACCCCGCCCATCCCAGTACCGAGACAGGTATCGTGCGCAAAGATCACCCAGACTGGGACATTCAACAAGAATGTGGCGAACAGTCTGGGGGACGACGCAGTCGTTGCAATAGGGCGCAGGCGAGCGCTCCATCAAATAGTAATGAGTCACACGAGTGTGTCCGATTCGGAGACGACAGAAAGCAACCTGAAGCCGGCGCGGCATTGGGGGATAGGTCCATGGGAACAGTCGCGGCGCTATCGCACGCAACTTTAAGTTCCCTTCGACTGTCTCCCATCTTCTTTGCCAAGCAGTCGGAAGAGCTGCCTGTATTCCTGCCATGTAGTCTGTGTGTAGAAGAGTGAAACTCTGGTCCGGTCGCAGAGTCCTCGCGGACTCTTTGGCGCCCTCATTCCCCGCAATTCCTACATGTCCAGGAACCCAGCAGAAGATAATCTCAACATCCGCCCGGCTCGCCAAAACCGTGGCGTCACGGATATCGCGAACCAGGGGATGCGATGCCCCGAGAGCACTCAGGGCACTTTGTGAGTCGCTATAGATCACAATCCGTTCTCCGAACCGGGCAGGTCGCGTAATCTCCCGTACCGAGTGGTGTATTGCCACCAGCTCGCCCGTGAAGACAGACGCAGCGCCTGGTAGAGCCCCGCTGACTTCAAACAGACGGGATACGGCGTGGAAGCCAACCCCCTCTTGGGACTTGGAGCCATCCGTATACACTGACACGGTTCCAGCGTGACACGATGTGTGCTCCAAAAAGGTCGAACGCAATACTCCCGGCGCAGTATAAGCTTTGGGAGCTTTTTGGCCCTATAACCAAAAGGCTTAGGGTATGACGCGTCTCTCGGCGGCATAGGCACCATCGAGATCAGCTGCGGATGCAGTGAAAGCTGTTGGCGACTGAGGGAGGCGCCGGGCTCGCGCGTACAGGCGAGTGATGCACTGCACGCGGCGCAGAGCGAGTGGCATCTCCCCAGCATCGACCAACAGGCTCTCAATGGGGGAAGTGCGGAAGGCACCGGTCGCAAGGCGAAGGTCGGTGTGGTGGATCGAATCCACCTCCCGCAATAAACGCTCAGCTGCGGATGCATAAAACTCGCATCCGTAGTCGAGCTTCGAGCGAACAAAGGATCGATAAAAAAGTAAGGCAGTAGCCCAATCAGCGCCCCAAGCGCTGAACGTCACGGAACGGAGAATGTCCATGGCGCGGGTACAAGAGACCCTAAGGCTGCGAATACGAGCCTCCCAGGTGAGGCGTCGGTCGAATACAAGACCAAGGAAACGGTGCGACTCAACCACATCCAGGCGCACCCCATTAAGAAACAAATCTGGGTCGGGGTGAAGCCGTGGATGGCGGCAGAAGTGCACCACCTTAGTCTTGGCCAAAGAAAACCGAAACCTGTGCGCTTCGGCATAGCGAGAGACGCGGTTCAATGCCTGTTGGAGTCGACGCTCCAGAGTTGGCATCTGAGCCACGCCGAGATCGAAAGGTCGTCCACGTAGAGCATAGCGAGAACATCTTCCGGCAGCACCGAGGTGATGCCGTTGATGCTCAGGGCAAAGAGTGTGACACTGAGGACACTTCCCTGCGGGACACCCTCTTCCTGCTCCTTTGGGCCGGAGAGGGCTCCCCCCACCCGTATGCGGAATCGACGATCTCGCAAAAATTCAGATATAAACATTGGGAGGCGTCCCCTCGCCCCCATCGTGTGGAGAGTCTCCATGATACCGTATAGCCATGCGGTATCATAGGCCTTCTCCAGATCGAAAAACACCGTGGCGTAGAACTGTCTACGAAGGAAAGCCTCGCAGACGGCATTTTCCAGGTCGGAGCAGAGCATCCGACGTGGAGTGGAACTTGCGGAAGCCGCACTGTGCGGAAGACAGATGGCCTCCGCTGTCCAGGAAAAAGGCTAATCTAACATTTACAAATTTCTTCATCAACTTGCACACGCAAGAGGTTAGAGAGATTGGGCGGAAACCGGTCGGAGTAGGGTGATCTCTCCGCGGTTTGCGAAAGGCGAGCACAGTAGCGATTCGCCACGAGTCTGGGAGAAGACCTTCCACCCAGATCCTGTTGAACAAATCTAACAGAAAGGCCATGCCTCGCTCACCCAGGTGTCGAAGCATGGCGTACGGGACATCGTCCGGACCATGGGCGGTGTCCGCGCACGAAGCGAGAGCAGAACGCAACTCACTCACAGTAAACTTGTCGTTGAAGGGTTCTCCGCCTCTGGAGGTAAAGTCCAGCCGGCGGCCTTCCGCGACATGACGACGTGCATTGAATGCTGGCGGAGCAGCATCACGGCTAAAGAATGCGGAAAAAGCGGTCGCTAAGGATTCCGCCACGGACGCGGGGTCCGAGATTGCGGTCCCATTCTCCTGGAGAACGGGAGGGGGGGGCCTGCGAGAACTTACCCCGAATCCTTTTGACTCGCTTCCACACCTCAGCTAAAGGGGTCTTCCCGTTAAGTGAAGACACGTATGCCCGCCAAGAAGAGCGGCGGGCGTGCTTCGAAATATACCGGAACCTAGCCCTAGCCCGACGAAATTCACCCACAGTGAAATCGTTCGGGCGGCGCTTATAGCGCATATAGGCATAACGCTTCTGTTTGATGGCCGTCTCACACTCGGCCGACCACCATGGGAGTGGTCGGCGTGCAAAACGGCCAGACGTCCTAGGAATAGTAGTCAGGCCCACGGCGATGAGGTTGCCGGAGAAGAACTCAACGACCTCATCTAGCGACCTAAACTCCTCGACTGAGATAGAGAATTCAGTCATTTCCTGAAATGAAGGCAACTGCGCCCGCGCCAAGCACCACCGAGGTGGTGTCTCAGGCGGCAGTTGCCCTGAAAATGATATTTGAATGGGAAAGTGATCACTACCATGGAGGTCATCGACCACCCCCCAATCAAAATCAGGCTGTACATCCGAAGAGCACAAGGATAGGTCAAGGCAAGAAAATGAAGCGGTTCTCGGACAGTGATGCGCAAACTCATCCACGTTTAGGACACCCATCTCAAGCTCTTCGATCAGATTGGCAAGGACTTGTCCCCTGGGATTTATAGAGTAATCTCCCCAGAGAGGATGCCTGCCATTCAGATCTCCAAGCAAGAGATAGGGCCTCGGCAACCGTGCCACGACGCGGCGGAAGTCCCCCGCGTCGAAGTCAGCTGACGGTGGAATGTACGCAGAAATGATAGTATACCACTTATCCAGGTGCAGCTGCACAGCCACTGCCTGGAAGGGGGTATCTAAAGGGAAAGGAAGAACGGAGGCATCATGCCGGGTGTAAACCGCGCATCCCCCAGCCAGGCCATCCCGCGGTGGTGGGGTAGCAAGACCCCTATACCCCGGGAGGGCAGGCAGGGGGCATGCGCCTAGCATGGTCTCCTGCAAAAAGATAGCTAACGGGGAACGGGACGAGACGAGCCTCCGCAGCTCCTCCCAGTTGGCCCGAAGTCCACGGCAATTCCTTTGAAGGAATATGCCCTCCAGGCCTAACTCGGAGGAGACGCGGGGGTCCTCCTCGAAGACCCTCACGGCAATGGCCGTACACTTCCCGGGGGCAAAACCCAGGGCGCTGTTGGCCGGACAAAGCGCTGTCGCTTTTGAGGACTTAGGCGGGCGTTGCGGCTTCGGAGGCGGGGGGCCCTCTTTTCGAGGAACCATCGTCTCCGAGGCACTCGCTCCACCTCGGGGCGTGGGCGAAGGAGCCGAAGCTCCTTTGTTGCTGTCCTCCTTTCGGGGAACAGCTTTAGGAACCCCGGAAGATGGCCTAGCGACCATCTTCAGGGGTGTTGCCTCCTGTGAGTCTAACGACTCGGTGGAGGCGCGTGGCCGTTTCGGCTTACGGGAAACGGTCACGCTGGGGGAAGAGGGGGGAGCCCTGGTTTTAGCCGGGGCTGGGTATGAACCCTTTTTGCCGCCAGCTTTACCAGGGGAGCGCCCGGGTTGGGTAGAGCCCGCAGAAGGGCTCCGACTGGGTGCGCAAACAACCGTGCTCGTTGGCCTGGATGGGCCAGGAGCATAGGGTGCCTTTCTAACTATTGAGGCATATGACGTCCCAGGCAGAGCCGGGCGCGCCAGGACCAAGTCCTTAGCCTCGCGGAATGAGAGTCGACCCTGGGCCTGAACGGCCAGGATTTCTTTCTCAAGGAGTTATGCACCACATTGCTTCGAAGAAGCTGGTTGCGGCTCTCCGCAATTGACACACTTGGCCACACATGATTTGGACTTATTGTGTGCGACCTTGGATCAATTTACACAGACTTCGGGTGACCTCGACTTTGCACGTCTACATGAGCGATTCGTATGGCCGAAGCGGCGACAGTAATAGCACAGCCGCGGCAGTGGCACGAATGCCTTCACGCGGTAGCGGTACCAACCGGCACGCACCGATTCAGGGAGCTTGTCCCAGTCGAACGTGACGAAGAGTGTATGGGTGGGTCTCGAGGCCCCTCCCTGTTTTCTCATCACACGTTCGACCTTGACTGCCCCATGGTCGGCCAGCTCTAGGGTGATGTCCTCAATGGAGTAGTCAACGAGTTCCCTCGCAATAAACTACTCCTTTCACAAAGTTCATGGTAGAGTGTGGCGTCACACTCACCGGGGTGCCATGAAGTGTCCGAAGAGCACTTATCTTGGCCGCCTCAGCGGGATTCGCCGCATTTGCCAGAAGGCTCCCGTCCGAGAAACGGGTCACCTTTGGCTCTCTACCAATTGCACTAGCTAATCTTCTCCTCTGATGGATCATGTTGCCCTTAGACAACATGCTGCTATCAGTGGAGCGAATAACGAGGAAGCGTTTGAAGCCAGCGGGCTAGAAAACGCCAGGTAACCTCTGAATGAGGGGCTCCGATGTCATCGAGGCTCCACCCTGTGCACTTTTGGTCTTTGTCATGGTCAGGAGCTCCGTACCCAGGGGGGCAGAGTGGCCGGATGTGCCGATCTTGGCTTGGTCGCTTGCCAAAGTGGTAGCAGACCCATCCGTCTTCGTAGCCCCCCCGGATGGAGAGGAGCCCCGAGTCTTTTTTGTCTTTTTCTTTTTTGGAGAGCAGTGGGAAATGAACCCGCTTCTCACCTCCGCCGGAAGGAGCCCCCAGGCCAGATGGACCAGCCTCAGCCAGGTCATTCTCCGAAATGGAGAAGGTCCTGGTAGTCGTGGGGGCACCGGTTGGAGGAGATTCCTCCCCTCCTTGTACTGCTTCGGAAACCACAGCCGTTTGAGGAGGACCCTGCATAGGGGCGGATTCGGGTTCAGGGCTTGGCGCCGAGCCCGGATTCAACCCCATGGAAGGCCCTACCATCTGATGCTGGGTTTCCTCAAGGACCATGTCTATCTCAGGGGGGGCCTCCAGCTGGCCATCCCCCCCCCCAAGACATCGCAGGTCCCGTTGGCAGTATCGTCACTAGTATTGTGTGGGGAGGCATGGGCCTTGACCCCGGCAAAGTTCAATATTCTTGCCAGCAGGTCTTTTGAGGGAAGCGACCGAAGGGGCCTGGCTTCCCTCTCCCCCCTAAGGGCGTTTGCCCTACCGAGCCGCTTTGATGTGGAGCGGCTGGCTAAGGCTGCCTGCTGGCTTTCTTGGCAGTCCCCTTAAAAAGAACAGAGGGGACTGCCGCTGGTAAGAGGGAGGTGCCTGAAAGCACCTCCAGAGAAGGGGGTGAGAGGGAGTCCCCTTCACCCATAGGCGTAGGAGAGGAGTAAGCCTCCTCTCCGGTTGAAGAGATATGGAGGGTCCCCTGCACGAGCACAAGGGGGGATGGACCTCCATTTTTTTGCTGGAGCTGCCCGAGGGCGGCTCCATCGCTCTTTCAGGGGAAGTTGGGGGTTGGGGTTTTTTGGTTGTTTTTTCATACATGGGCATGGTGACCCTCTTTTTTATACGGGACGCAATAGCTCATCACCTCTTGCAGTTGCCTGCACTGCAAGAGGTGCTTACAGGCCTAGTGGAGCCAGGCGCCGCCATTTCAGACCACACCTCCCTCCTGGTGGCCTGGCAGTCCATCGGCATGGCAGCTCCACCTTAGACACGGCGTAAAAATGGATAGAATGTGAAGAGGAGAGGAAAAGGGATGTGAGGAAGGTATGGGTGGGGATGAAGCAGGTTGTTAAAAAAACCCATCCCGAACCAGAGCTCCGGGGTTAGGGAACATTGTCCCCTCCCCCTTCAGCCCCGATCCGGGACGGTTGGCTTGAGAAGAAGGGGGTCAGAATTCTTTGAAGAAAATGGTCTTGACTGGTGCAATCTCTGTGGGATATGCACAGACGGGGCTCCAACCATGTTAGGTTCTAAGTCAGGTTTTGTTTCAAGAGTTATACAAAAATCACCAAATGCTATACCTCTCCACTGCATGATCCACAGGCAAGCTCTTGCTTCAAAAAACTCTATCCTCAGAATTACAGAACTCCCTGAATACCATTATAAAGACACAACTTTGTAAAAGGCAGTGCTCTTAACACACACCTTTTCAAGAAACTCCGCCGTGATATGAATGCAGCTCATGAAATCCTCTTATTTCCTAGAGCAGTTCACTGGCTATCCAAAGGAAATGTAGTTCAGCGTGTATTTGAGCTCAAAGAAAAGATCAGACTCTTCGGTGAGGTACAGGCCAAGCAAGATTTGTTGTCAGCATGGTCTGTATATGGCTTCAAAATACAGCTAGCCTACCTTGTTGACATATTTAAACAGATGAACACACTCAACCTTGAACTCCAAGGAAAAGGAATTTTGATAATCGATTTTGTGGACAAAACTAAAGCTTTCATTCTTAAGATGGAGAATGAATTGGAGGTGGAAAGTTGGAATGGAAAACTTGGCAATCCTGGAAACAGTGTCAGACATTGCAGAGGAGTGTGATATTGCTACAAAGAACTAGATTGTTCAACATCTTGAAGCCAAACCTCTCGGGTAGTAAGGTTTCCTTTCACTGCTCCAGTGACATGCATACCTGATGATAATGATGATAGCCAGACTGAACTGCTGACACTTCAGTAAGATACAGGAGCCAAAATGAAGTTTGAAACGGAATCTCTCACTGTATTTTGGTCATCAATGGAAGCTTTATACCCAAACTTATGTAACCTAACTTTCCGCCAACTACTACACTCTGCATCAACTTATTCCTGTGAGGGTGCATTCTCTCAACTTTTGTATATTAAATCAAAATATCGCAATAGACTCGACGTGAAGCATGACCTACAATGTGCTTTGAGTGAAACAAAGCCAAGAATTAAGATGCTGATCAATGGCTTTCAACATCACCCTTCACATTAAGTTTAATTGTGGTTTGAACAAACAAACTTGCACATGAAGGTCTTGCTGGGAGAAGAGAAGGTGATCTTTTCACTAAAGGTCTTGATTTTGTTATTTACGACTCCCTATGATAGGATTTCGTACAGAATTATTAAATTTGTCAGTAAAAAAATGATAAGATTGCTTTTGATTACACTTTTTTATACTTTTGTATAATGAGGAAAGGTTTTTGGAAATTATTAGTTTTAATTAGAGCTAGGTCTACTCTCAAATTCTAAAAATTATTCTATGTGCATTAACTTACTTCTTTAGTACCATTTTAATGTTTATTTGGGATTTGGCAAAAAGTAAATTGAAAGTTTCCATGATTCAATATTTAAGAAAAGAAAAATATAGGGTTGAATGAATAAAATTAGGTATTGCTGGGGTTTTTTCATAATGGACCTAAATAAATGTAGGACTACAGACAGTCACTGTTGTCACGAGATATGGATTGGGGAGGGAGGCCATGGATAAGGATCATATATGAATAGTGGGTAAAGATCAGAAAAATTTTGGGAACCACTGCCCTACACAGTAGCCCACTCCTGCAAGGATTGAATATGGGTCCAAAAATGCAGATACTGCCATTTGGGACCACACCTCCACCCAGTGGCCGGGCAGGTCTACCTTGTGCTGGGCATAAAATTGATAGACTGTGAAAGGAGAGAAAGGGTATGCGAGGAAGGTGAGGGTAGGGCTGAGGCATGTTGTTAAAAATCCCTTCAGCCCCGATCCAGGATGGTCGGGTGAGAGGAAGCTGGTCAGTGTTTACCCTGTGAAATTAAAGGCTAACCAGAAAAAGTTGTGGGAGAGGTTGTATGGAAAGTGAGGAAGTAGGGTAAGAAAACAGGGTGTCAAAAAGAAGGAGAAGAAGCTAAGATGGGTATGGAAGGAGCACTGAGTCCCGTCAGACAGTAGCCGAGAAAGCAAATCGCCATGCCCTGGCAGGAGACAAGTGAACCACATCCCACAACACCATGAAATGACTCCCCAGCCGTCATTTCTTGGCTTTTCCTAGCTGGAAACATTGAGAGCAGCCCTGGACCCAGCTACACAAATTCAGTTCAATTCATCTCTACAAATGATGGTCTCACTTCACTTATACAACACTTGCTCCAGAAAACACACAGGGATCTGGTCCACACATCCACTTTCTTCACCTATATCCCTCTCAACTCTTCCCACACAACCTTCCCCATCTTCATCCCTACCCCTCCTTTAACCCTTTCACTCTCAATGATTCCATATGGCATCATCAATAGTTATCTTCATAATTTTACTTATAAAGTGGCCAATGAGTTCGTGTAGCATCAAAAGGTTTCCATCGGTGGCCAACAGGAACATTTGGTATGTTTTGATTTGTTTACCCATACGAGGTATCAGCTAGGGATATGAAATAGTTATGACTGTCAATGCCATTAGGATCGGTGAGTTATACACAGATATTTGACTGATGAATACGATAAGGTAAGCATAGTTTTTCATTTCTTCTTTTATTACACAGAAGAAAATTTATAGATGAGATTACAATGTTAGTTATACCTTCAGCATATAATTTGTATGTGCAATATTTTTTCTAACTTACGTGGCATCATGTGGCATCATTGTATGCAGAAAAAAGTACATGCAATTTTCTGTGTTAGGCTAGGTCTACATCATCTATAACTGCACAAACTTTGTTATTTGATATAAGTAATCTGTTTATACACACACACACACTATATGTATTTAAAGTGATTTTCAATTATTACACACAATTTAGTTTGGTTTTAGCCAAACAAATTTATCAAAAAGAGATATGAATATAGGACAAGTTATTTACCATTTACAAGATGGACTAAAAAAAGACAGAAGAATAGAAAGTTGCCAAAGGAAATTGATCAAGTCAAAATATACCATGGTCTTCAACAAAATTTGCATATATATATATATTCTAGTACTTCTGCTTCCTATAATTTGTTTTTAGTTCTATATGGCCTATTTAGCTAGAAGGCTAGGTTTATATCATCCTTAACTGCACAAACTTTGTTATTTGATATAAGTGCTGCTTACCCTATATCAGGGCTGGGAGCCAACAAAAGGCTTAATAATAGTGAAAAAGTGAGTTATTTTCACCAAAAAAAGTGAGCAAGTGAATACATTATTTAACTACCTTATTTTAAAAAAAATATTTAGGGAAAAATAAAAAAAAATTATGTCCCAACCACATATGGCTGGCTAAGATTAAAATAATAAAATGAAATTGAATTAAAAAAAATCAACATTTTGAAAAAGTTTAAGCAGAAAGTAAATGGTAAATTTAATCCATTCTATTAATTTAACCATGGATGGGGAAAGGCCTGCTATGTTTTATTTAATAAATTTTAAAAAGTTATACAATGATAAAAAAGTTAAGATATTAAAGTTATAAAAACTAAGTTGTTTTCTGCTTTTTAGAAAAAAAATGTGATTAAGGAATTATGCCTTTTATTGATAGATTTTTGCACTGAATTTGATTTATACAAATTTTATTCAACTTCTTTATTCATTTTTCTAACCTTTCTAACATCGCTTGTGCAACAATGACATCATCAAGGTTATTTGTCACTGTTTGTTTTCTTTTCAATTTTTGCCTGTGACTCATACAGAAGTGTGCTGGCACAATTTCTTTTCTGAGAGCCCCATCTTTTCAAAACATTTAATTCCTCTTCTTTGCTACTTAAAGAAGCTACAGTCGCTTTTCTTCCATGTAAGCAGAATAGGCTCTATTCAGCAATTCCTTACCAATTGGAACAACTTCTGGCTTATTTTCATAAATAGATAAACCATCTTTAACACACAATATTGCATTTAAAGTTCTCTGACACATTGAAGCTCCTATAAAAATTGTACCAGAAGCAGAAAATATTCTATGTCTGCATTTCCATTCAAAACACAAAGACAAACCTTCACAACAGTAGACAAATTTTTAGATAACTCTCCCAATATCATTTGTACGAAAAATGTATTGTTTCCAGTATTCTTCTATCCTTCCCTTTTTTAACTAATCTTTAACTTCAGTGCTATCATTTATGCAAACTTTCCATTCATATTCCAAATCTTCTTTAATATTTACAGGCAAAACCTTTGCTACTTTTATTACATCTAATTGTTTTAGTTGTTTTAGCAGGTGGCGGCAAAAATCGAAAGTATTTTATGAATTCCAAGGTACTATTTATCAAATGTTCACAAGCTGCAACATAATGTAAACAAACTTTGCTTAGTACTTGGTATTTTGTTTTCTCATCCTTTACCTTTTCTAATTCTTGTTTCACACTAATTGGTAATGTCTTTCAATTCTATGGAATTTTTAGTTTCTTTAACAGCTTCCAACGTTATTCAATTTTTATTCAAATCCATTTTTTATTATTCTTCATGCTAGAGCAAATATTACTGAAGCTATTTCTTCATAGAGAACATGAATAAGTAGATTATCTGATTGGAAAGGACCAGTAAACTTTATAGAACAATTTGCACTGGAAATAGAAAATATAATTCCACCTTTAATAGAGGGTCACTAACTTCTTTTATTGTTCTTGTAAGATTTTTAAGCTGTGACTGACTTTTCTTTTTTCTGGAAGATAAACAGTAAAAGAATAAATCATAGCTTCCCACTGTACAAGAGCTCTTTCTATTGATGATACCATGGTCAGCCACCTTGTTGTACATTTTATAAATTTATGGTTTGGTAAGTGAAACTCATGATTCCCATCTTGATGGAAAACCATAAAAAAAGTTAAATAAATCAAATAAAAATCAGATGTGTCTTTTCCATACACAGCTACACCTTTTAGAAAGGCATTATGCACAATATGGGCATAGCAGGATCCAATGTCTAATAGTTTTTTATTCCATCACTAATAACTTCTTCAATGATTAGTCTATATACTCTTTTTATTTATTGGGTTGAGGAATAAGTTCTTGCGGTTTTATCAAATTTATTCATTACCATTAACAATTCTAGAAAAACGTCCTTTTTAATTGATAACAATATGCAATTTAATCAATAATTTATTCTCCATTGTTATTTACGACTTCTTCCCAACGTTCAACTAGTTTTTCAATGCCTTGGAAATAATAATCTCTGAATTTTGACTCAAAGAATTTGTCTAACCAAGTTCTTAATTCCACATCAGTATTGAACGAAACACTGGGCAAATTGTTGGAGAGCGATTGGAACAGATCAAAATCTGATGGAGCCAAGTCTGGCGAATATGGAGGATGCGGCAGGATTTCCCAATTAAGCATTTGGATGGCGTCTTTTGTCATATTGGCAATGTGAGGATGAGCATTGTCATGTTGCAGAAGGACTCCATAACGTCACCTTACACAAATAGCTTTGGCGAGTCAATACATTTGTTGAACGTAGATTTCTGCATTGACAATCTCATTGTTTGCAAGTTGCTCATAAAGAATGATGCCTTCACAATCTCACCACACACACAGCATCATCTTTCGTTGATGAAGTCCTTGCTTTAATCGCGGAAGTGTTTTTTTATTGGGGCTAAGCCATTGTTTTTGATGGTTCATGTTGACATAAACACACAACTTTTCATCGCCAGTGATGATGCTGTGAAGAAATCTGTCCTTATATCCACGAGTAGCCTTGTGATGAGCAAGCAAACCTGCTGCAATCATGGAGCGTTGAAGTTTGGTGCTTTCGCTCAAAGCGTGCAGAACCCATGCACCAGGTTTTTCAACTTTCCCCATCGAATGAAGGTGATTCACTGATTGGAATGAATGAGACCGAGAGTAGCTCTTCGGAGAGTGAAGTGAATGTGGGAAAAGGAATTTTGATCAGGGAAGTGCCAAGGATTGATAAGTTTAGATTGCATGGGGGAAAGAGTATGGATGAGTTCTTTGGGGATTTTGAGCGGTACTGCAAGCTCAAGTATCCGCAGAACAAGGGTCACTGGGTGAGTGTTCTGGGAGATTGTTTGGATGGGAAAGTGTTGGAGTTCTTGCGAGTGATAACGAGTGTGGGAGAGCCAAAGTACGATGTAGTGAAGAAGAGATTGATTGGGCAGGTGAAACGAATGAAAGAGAGTGTGAAGTATAAAAGGGTGAATGAATTTGAGAAGGCTCGAATGGGGAAGAGTGAAAGTGTGAATATGTATGCACATAGGCTTGAGAGTATGGCAAGAACGAGGTATGGTGATGATGATGTAAATGAATGTAAACCACTCATGAGGAAGTTTTTGGACACAATCCCGCGAAAGGTGTGAATGGCTGAGTGGAAAGAGAAAGGAGAGAGTGAGACTCGACAGGTGAACGGTTGATGTGGGAGCATGTATTGGAACTGTTAGAAGATGGACGATTTGATGATGAAAGCGATCTAGAAGAGGATGGATGGTACAGTGTGAATGTTGGAGGTAAGAAGACCAGGAGCTTTCATCTACCCCAGCAGTTTGTCAGCTACAGGGATGCCCTGAAGGCTGCACCAGCTGGAGTGATGTCGAACTTCCTGGGCCGGCAGAATAGATGGGTAAATGGAGGGTGGTCGAATGGAAGGGGGCAGATGAATTTCAAGCATGGGAAGGGATATATGAGAGAGAAACTGAGGTATGTCCCAGCAAACGAGAGACCAAATGGTGGGAGAAAGATTGTGGAATGTCGTCGGTGTGGAAGGAAAGGTCATATGTTGGCAGAATGTAGGTGGACATCTGGTGCATGTTTTGGGTGTGGTAAGAAAGGGCATATGATAAAGGATTGCCAGGAAAGTGTGAAAGAGTGCTTCGAGTGCAAAGAAATAGGCCATTTGAAGAAAGATTGTCCGAGGTTGAATGGTGGAGCAACTGCTGGGGGGAGTGTGAAGTATGCATGTGGTAATTGTGGAAAGGCTGGTCATTATGCAAGGATGTGTCGTGACCAGAGGAATGTATGTAGCTATTGTGTGATGGAAGGACATTCAAGTGAAAAGTGTTGGATTAGACTGAGAGCGCAAGGTGTGAATGGGAAGTCTGAAGCGGGAAACTGAATGGTAAGAGGGTCCCTGGTGAAGTATCCTCTGGGTGCATGAGTGTGAGTAATGTGTTGGTAAGTTTGTCTAGTGTGAAAGTGCTGTCTGGTAGGAAGTATGAGTGTCTGAGTGTGAAGGTGGAATTGAATGGAATTGAGTGTTTGGCTTTAATAGATTCTGGATGCAAGGCGAGCTTGGTGTATAAAGATGTGTATGACAAGGTTAGCGAGAAAGCCCTCCTGTCTGAGTGCAACGGTAGTTTGGTAGGTATTGGTAATAGGAGAGTGCCTGTAATTGGAATGATAAGGTCAGCTGTTCGAATGCATGGTATGATGACGAATGAATGTGAATTCTTTGTGATTGATAAGGTGAGTAGTGAGTATGGTGTGATTTAGGGGTATGATTTTATGAAAATGAATCGTATGGTTGTGCATCCTGCGAGTGATCAGATTGATAGAGATTGGTAAAAATGGGGTGTATAAGTTGTATGTAGGGAAAGATGGTAGCGTTTTGAGGAGTGTGTTTACTGGTATTGAGGTGACTGCTATGGAGAATGTAAGGCTTGTGAAGGGTGAGAGGGTGTCTGTTAGAGTGAGTTGGAGTAAGGATGTTAGTTTGAATGTGGGTGAGAACACTGTGATATTGGATGGAAAGGATGCGTGTTATAAGGTAAGGCGTGTTGCTTGTGTGTTTGATGGCTTGATGAGAATGCATGATCCTTTTGTATGTGTGCAGGCAGACCCCAGTGTGAAAGGGCAGGTGAGGGGAATCCAAGTCGGAGATGTACTGGGTCACCTCTCCACTGTCAATGAGGTAGGTATGAATGATAGTACGGATGTCAGGGTGAATGTTGCAGGTGAAAAGATGTGTGAATGGACGTATAATGAAGTGAAGAGCATGGTGGAATTGGATGGATGCTTAACTGAGTATGAAAGGGAGGATGTGTATCGAATGATATTTGAACGAAAGGGAGCCCTCAGTCAGGGTGATCTGGATTTTGGGGTTGCAAAGCTCCCGGAATTCAAGATTGTCCTGAAGGAGGACTCCCAAATCTATCAGCGGCCAAGGCATTTCCCACATCCAGTTGCTGATGAGATTGAGGAGCAGTGCTTGGAATTGGAGCAATTGGGGGTGATTGAAGAGAGCGAGAGTGCATGGAATAGTCCAATTGTACCTGTACATAAGCCGGATGGAAGATTGCGTCTGTGTGTGGATTATAGAAAGGTGAATGAAAGGACTGTGAAAGAAAGGTTTCCGATGTGTGTGGTATCTGAGTGTGTGTATAGTATGCATGGGATGGAGTGGTTTACGAAGCTGGATCTGGTACGGGGGTATTACCAGATGCCCATTGCTGAGGAGAGCCGGCCGGTAACTGCCTTCTCTTCCTCAAAGAGGCATTACCAGTTCCGGAACCTGAGCTTTGGGTTGGCTAATGCTCCCGGAGCCTTCCAGCGGGCAATGAATGTTGTGTTGAGTAAGTTTTCGAGTAAGAATGTGATTGCAAATATAGATGATATTTTGATTATGACTGAGACTTTTGAGGAGCATATGAGATTGGTGAATGATGTGTTGAGAACGTTGGAGAGTGTTGGTGTGAAGGTGAAAGTGGCGAAGTGTGAATGGTTTGCGAAAGAAGTGGAATTCCTTGGGCATATGGTGAGTGAGAATGGGTTGCGAAAATCACCAAAGTATGTTGAGAAGGTGCGAATGTTTCCTAAACCAGTGACTGTGAAGCAACTGAAGTCGTTTTGGGGTTTGATTTAGTTCCAACGAAAGTTTATACGTGATTGTTCTGGTGTGAGTAAGACTCTGACTGAGTGGATGGGCAAGAAAGGTAGTACGGTTGTCAAGTGGAATGATAACATGAATGAGGTGTATGAGAGACTGAAAGAGGCAGCGGTTGAAGATGTTGAATTGGCTTACCCAGATTATAGTGTAAATGCTAAAATGCTTGAATTGTATACAGATGCGAGTGGGTATTGTATGGGAGGTTTTCTGATGCAAGAGCAGCGTTTGAATGGAGAGAAAGTCAGGCGAATAATTGGGTATGTATCCAAGGCTATGAATGTTACAGAACGAAAGTATTCGACTGTGGAACGAGAGCTGCAATAAGATATTGTTTGAAAGTGTTGCGTCCGTTTTTGTATGGTGTGAGGTTTGTGATCAAAACAGATCATCACCTCTTGTGTATCTGCAGCGTATGAAGTGGGCTGATAGTAGGATTGCAAGGACTTTGGAAGATTTGAGTGACTTTGACTATGTGCCTGGTGAACGGAATGGAGTGGCTGATTTGATGTCAAGGTATCCTGGTACGAATGATGAAAATGTGTGTGGAGTGAGTGATCCTGAGTATTTGCCGAAAGGGATTATGAATGGAAAAGAGAGTAAGGGTGGTGGTGATTCCTTGTTTGAGAGTGTATGGAATGGTTTGAAAGATTTGAAGAGTGATGGAGTAGACGTGAGACTGCCCGATAGTGTGGATGATTTAAGGAAGGAGGTAATGAATGAAGTATGTAGGAGGCCTGAAAGCATTGGTATGGCAAAGGTGCGGAACTTCATGAAAGAATTGAGAGCGATGTATATGCAAGGGGTCCCGCCATTTCAGGAAGTGTTGAGTGTAGTGAGTCGTTTGTATGGAGTGATTGTTTATGTGCACTTTGGTGGTGAGAGGCCGATTGTGTACAAGGATGAGAAGATGAAGGGTTTGAATCCTAATGTGGTACATCTGCAATGTTTGAGCGGTGTGCACTACAATTGGGTGATTGGATGTTGCGAGCATAAACCTGTGAAGTTACGGATAAGTGGATTAGGGAATGGCATGATAGTGGCATGGGAACAGGTTGGTCTGAAAGTGAGTTCGGGTAATGGTGTGAATGTAAAGCATGACTTTGTGATTCTGAAAGATGAGCAAATGCTGTGTTGTTTCTTGCTTGGTGTAGACTTTATGAGATTGAATGATTTGTCTTTGGATGCTGATAAGGATTGTCTTATGAAAGGTGAATGTGAGGTGATGAGGTTGAATGAGTGTGCAAAGAATGTTGTCAAGTTTTGCGGTATGATTGAGTTGGTCATGGATGATGAGAATGAGATTTTTGTTAGTGAGTTGAAGAGGTGTGTAATGATGCGTGTTGATTTGAATGAATGGCCAGAGTGTTTAAGTGATTTTAAAAGGTATGCTAAGGATTTTGTTGTTTGTATGGATGTTGTATATTTTGTGAGGCATGTGAAGGGTGGTGATGATATGTATGTACCTGTGATGTCCTTAGTTGGTATGATTGGTCTGGTGAAGGTTGTGCATGATAATTATGGGCATATGGGTAAGTTTAAGCTGTGGGAGTATATGAAGGAGTGTGTGTTCCATCCGTTTCTGAGAACTGTTGTGAATGATGTTGCAACTACATGTGAAAGGTGTCAGAAGCGAAAGGTGTAAGGTGTGCAGGTGAAACCACCGCTGTTGAAAGTTGATGCGAAAGAACCGTTTGAATTGGTAGTGATTGATTGTGTGTCTTTACCACGTACGAGTGCTGGGAATGTTGGTATGGTTGATCATAAAAGTAAGTTTGTGTATGCAGCGCCTGTGAGAGATAAAAGGAGTGTGACTGTTGCACGTGTGGTTGAGCAGTTGTTTTTTCCTATGTGTGTATGGAAGCCTAGAAGATGGCTGAGTGATAATGGGCCTGAATTTGTAGAAGTGTTTGAGCAAATGTTGAGAGAGAATGGTGTGGAGCATGTGAGAACAACTCTGTATGTACCATCTTCAAATGGATTGGCTGAACGTACTATAAGAACCTTGTGTGAGATGTTGAGAATGATGAGTATGACAGTGAATGACTGGGATGTATGTCTGGGGAGAGTGTTGTGGGCGTATAATTCAATTGTGCATAGTGAAACTGGAATGTCCCCATGTCAGTTTGTGATGAATTTTGAAAGGCGAGTGAAAGATAGGTTTCGTTTGAGTGAAAGTGAGCAGAGTGTATGGCGTGAGGCACATGAAAGGTTCCGTTCATTTGAATTAGGTGCAAAAGTATTGAAGGTGAAAGAAGTGAAGGGTAGGTTGAATGTGTCAAAGATGAGTGAGAAGTTTGATGGACCTTATAGAGTTGTGAGAGTTTGGGAAAATGGGGTGACGTATGTTTTGGAGAGTTTGAATGACGGTATGACTGAGAGAGTGCGGGCTCATCAGAGTCAGTTAAGGAGATGGAGAGAACCTCCTGACTACCTGGTGAGCCATCCGGTAAATGAATTGTGTAGAGAGAGAGAGGTAAAGTGCATGATGATGAGATTGAATGTAATAGTATGGATCTGTCTGGGAAAGAGCTTGTCTTGGTCTCAAGGAGTAGAAAGCGCACAAAGAAGAGTGAAAGGAAGAATGCAAGTACAAATGAAAGTAAGTCTGAGCAGAGTGTTTATGGTATGGGGGATCTTGAAAGGGAGATTGAGTTTTTGAGTAAACAGGTGAGTGATTTGACTGGTATAAGTAGATGAGTGAGTGAGCTGCCTGTGCCTGATTTTTCTGGTTTTGGGAACAGTATGAATGATAGTGTATTTGGGCAGAATGAACCTAGTGTGGCTGATTTTTCAGGTTTTACGAATGGTAATAGTAGGGATGAGTTTGATGTAGTGAATGATGAAGTGGCTGATTTTTCAGGTTTCTGGTGGGAACCAGTCGAAGGGGTTTCTGGTATGCCTGTTGAGAATACAGGGGATGTGAGTGACCTGTCTGTTTCGCAAGAATGTACCTTGAGTTGGATGAGAGCTGTGAGTGAGGAGCTGATGAATGGGGGTATGAAGAGTGAAGGTTCTGAACAGAAGAGTATGAAAGAATTCTGTTGTGAGATGGGAGAACTGGTAATGAGGGCTAAGAGTATGGTTGATGAGATGATCA
Organism: Ceratothoa steindachneri; assembly: GCA_963969495.1. Lineage (NCBI taxonomy): Eukaryota > Metazoa > Arthropoda > Malacostraca > Isopoda > Cymothoidae > Ceratothoa > Ceratothoa steindachneri. Next base: position 137,617,466 of record OZ018328.1, on the reverse strand, counting down.
ATAGTGACGATGAGACTGACAGGACGACTGGCGAACAACCCCGACCAATTGCTACGCGTAGCCAGGGACCAGTAGATGAGTGTGAATGGGTGCAAATGGGTGCGATTGAGTATAAAAGGTACCGTTAGTAATGATTGAGAGTGTATTGTGAGTGACTGTGGTAATGGCTTAAGGAAGGAGGGGTGTGGTGGAGCGAATGTGAGTGTGTGTATAAGGGGCCATTCTCCCACCTTTTTCCCAATACCCTCTCCATCCCTCTGTAAGAATGTGTGTGTGAGTGGGAATGAGGTTTTTTTTATATTTTCTCTTTGTATATATATGTATTTGATTTCATGTATTAAAATTGTTTTTTTTTCTTTCTCAGATTGTACTTTGTTTAAAATAATCTTTTATCAACATTGTACTTTGCTTAAAATAATCTTTTATCAAAATTGTACTTTGTTTAAAATAATCTTGTATCAAAATACTACTTTGCCCTAAGTAAAGTTAGCAAACTAAATGTTGAATAGTTTGTTGAAAGACCACTCCAGTAGACTTAATCGCCACCATTTGTAAGGAGTGGAGGAGATGGTAGGGTTCTGCTAACTGAGCAGAAAGAAGAAATTGTCAAGTCCCGTCAGGACAGAGAGAGAGAGAGGGGGCTTTGATAGCTTCAAGACGTTACCAAATTATATTGCATGTTCGAAGGTACCAGTTTTAGTTTGTAAAACGCTTGAGATGCCAATACCCACCTGGGTAACACGTGAGCCCTTCCTTCTTTTTTCTGGCTCCTCTTGTTTGCTTTAGGCCTCCTGTTAGTGACTTCTTGTCTACTGTGTGATTGTTAGTGGCAAAGATATTTTGTTGTTAGACTTAGGCTATCCCTTTTACATATACATATAGTCTAATTAAAGGTTGGTTATAGTCTAATTAAGATTGGTATTCTGGTATCTGTCAGATAATATTGTATGTATAGGAGAATATATATATATATATATATATATATATATATATATATATATATATATATATATATATATATATATATATATATATATATTGTTGTGTGAATATTTACCCCATATTTTTGTAAATATAACTGTATTCTTTTGTAAAGTAAAGGACTGTATATCAAATTGTATCAATTCTTCCTCGGGGTTCTCAAGGTCCATAAATCCTAGGATAAGGTTGGAACGCGGGTTAGTCTAGATTTTCGGCCCGCTACAACTCAAGAGAAAAACGCGCTGTGTAGTGGTGCGAAGATGTATAAGAGAAAAACTTCCTTCCAAAAAGCGAGACAATGTTTGAAGGGGCATCTTCAGTCTAGAAATAATACATAGATACAAATACAGAAAAAAGTCAAGAAGAATTATATAGATAAATAAATAAAGTTATAATAAATGCCCCCCCCCCCATAAATGATGACCCTCAAAAGGCCGAACAATCTTCTGATCTTCGTTACAACTGCACCTCGTCTCCTACTAGAGTTTAAGAAAAAGTGCTAATTGACTCCATTTATCTGACTCATAGTAATTCTTTCTTCTTTAACTTGGCTGGGTTAGTTCTTGATCTTCTTTTTCTTGATGTATCTTCTTTCTTTTTTTTTAAAGATGATGTGATGATTCCTTCCAATTCTGATGACATGATGACTTCTTCTGCTTCATGATGACGTGATGATTTCTTGAGACGAGTTAGCCCTTGATAGTCATTTTCTTTCTGTTTTCCTTGGACAGCGGTTTTCTCTTGAGTTGTCCTTAAAGCGTTTTTCGTGGTCTCCATTTTCTTCGAGAATTTTCTTTGTAAAAATTGTGGACTTTGGGGTTCGATCTTAGGTCTTTTGAATCCTGAGGCTAGCACTCTACCATTACGCTACGGCGAAGTCCATCTTGACTTGGTAATTTAATGGGCTATTTATATTCTCGCTTTGGAAGGAAGTTTTTCTCTTATACATCTTCGCACCCCTACAGCTTAACCTTTGCAAATTTTGCTCTCATTAATTATTATTGTTTCTTAATATGTGCACAAATCACATCAACAAAATTTAAATCAACACATTAAAAAAAATGCAAGAACTTATTCCTCAACCTAATACATTAGGGCCATCTCTACCAAGCATAAATAAATTTTTTTAAAGACAGTTTCATTGCTTCAATGGCTTTTAACAAATGCTCTACAATTATTTCACTTGTCACTTTACCTATGAAATAGGAAGCCAAGTATTTTGTTAGTACACTATCCCTACTTTTTGACCAATAACATGCTTTTTCTTCTTTTTTTTAAGGGGCTATCTGGCAACTGCCCACTTGGGCACAAGTCACAGCTAACATACAGCCTAGTTCTAGGCTAGTTTAAAATAAAAATTTTTAAAAAAAGTAAAAAGGTAAGATGACAATTAGGAAGAAAGCTCTAGCACCGGGAGGAGGTCCCCCCCCCCCAGCACAGGAGCGTGCGATTTACAAAGAAACCCAATAACAAAAAACAACAGAACCTAATTAAGTAAAAGGGAGAAGGCTGGCCTTCCCAAAAAAGTCAACAAGTCGACCAATCAATGTGCACGTACTCATCCCGAGTACAAAGGACAGCTGGTAGCGACCCCGCCCATCCCGGTACCGGGACAAGTAACATGCGTGAAGATCACTCAGACTGGGACATTCAACGAGAATGTACCAAACAGTCTGGGAGACGACGCAGTCATCACAATAGGGCGCAGGCAAGCGGTCCATTAGATAGCAATCCATCACATCAGTGTGCCCAATTGGGAGGTGACAGAAAGCGACCTGAAGCCATCGCAGCATTGGGGGATAGGTCCATGGAAACAGTTGCAGCGCAATGGCACGCAACTTTAAGTTCCCTTCGACCGTCTCCCATCTTCTTTGCCAAGCAGTCCGAAGAGCTGCCAGTATTCCTGCCCGGTAGTCGGTGTGAGGAAGAGCAAAATGCTGGTCCGGTCGCAGAGTCCTCGCGGACTCTTTGGCACGTTCATTCCCAGCAATTCCTAAATGTCCAGGAACCCAGCAGAAGATAATCTCGACATCTGCCCGACTCGCCAAAACTGTGGCATCACGGATATCGCGAAGCAGGGGATGCAGAGATTCCAATGCCTCGAGAGCACTCAGGGCGCTTTGTGAGTCGCTACAGATCACAATCCAATCTCTGAACCGGGCATGTCGCATAATCTCCCGTACCGAGTGGTGAATTGCCACCAGCTCAGGAGTTTTCTGGCCCTAAACCCAAAGGACTTAGGGTATGACTGGCGTCTCTTGACGGCATAGGCACCATCGAGATCAGCTGATGCAGTGAAAGCTGTTGGCAACTGAGGGAGATGCCAGGCTAGCACATACAAGCGAGTGATGCACTGCACGCGGCGCAGAGCGAGTGCCATCTCCCCACCACCGACCAACAGGCTCTCAATGGGGAAAGCGCGGAAGGCACCGGTCGCAAGGCGAAGGCCGGTGTGGTGGGTCAAATCCATCTTCCGCAATAAACTCGGATCCGTAGTCGAGCTCCAAACGAACAAAGGATCGATAAAAAAGTAAGGCAGTAGCCCTATCAGCGCCCCAAGGGCTAAACGTCATGGAACGGAGAATATCCATGGCGCGGGTACAAGAGACCCTAAGGCTGCGAATATGAGCCTCCCAGGTGAGGGGTCGGTCGAATACAAGACCAAGGAAACGGTGCAATTCCACCACATCCAGGCGCACCCCATTAAGAAACAAATCTGGGTCTGGGTGGAGCCGTGGATGGCAGCAAAGTGCACTAGCTTAGTCTTCGGGTTGAGTACAACCCACAGAAGGACTCTGTATGGGTGCGCAAACAATCGAGCTCATTGGCCTGGATGGGCCAGGAGCAGAGGGTGCCTTTCTAACTATTGAGGCATATGATGTCCCAGGCAGAGCCGGATGCACCAGGACCCAGTCCTTAGCCTCACGGAATGAGAGTCGATCCTGGGCCTGAATGGCCAGGATTTCTTTCTCAAGGAGATATGTTTGTTTTTGAGTTATGTAAATTATAATTTTTTATGTTTACTAATATAGATCATCATAGTAATAATGTATATATATTTTTAGAGGTTCAAAGTTGAGGCACCTTTTGGAGAGTTGAGCTGATCATCAGTTAATCCTTCATAGCGAAGTTGATGACTCTTTACAAAGCTAGGGCTTATCTTCCAGCATAACAGCTGGAACCCATCGGCTTTATATTTTAAGATGGATTTTGCAATCTCCGCCGGATCTTTCATAATGAAGTGAAAGACACTTATGAAGCTGGGACTCATCTTTCACTGGATACTCCACTACAGAGGGCATAAGAACTTGAAACTGTGGACATTTGTCATTATTTCAAAGTGTAATGCTGATATTTCATTTTTCCTTGATTGTATTCACACATTGGTCCTGTAGGATGCCCTTTAAAGAACTACATGGAACCCCCCCCCCCTCCCTGGCAGTTACACCAGTCCAATGTTAATGGACTTTGCCAACCCGGTCCACCATTTAGGTGAAATTGTCCTGGAACTTTGACCGTAAAGGATGGTGCTGGCATAGCCACCTTATATGTGTACTGGAGGAAGGTGAGCAGAGTCAACAGCCCAGCACAAGCTTTTGGCTCTGGCAGCAGGTAGGGATCTCTCAGTATACAGAGCCACTCAACTAATGCTCAAAGAGGATGAAAATGCACTGGGCAACCAGAACCTCTATGGGTAGGAGAGCAAGTGTGCAAAGGGGTAGGAAAATATGAAATAAAGAGAAGTAGAGTACGGAGAGTCCACTAACGAGTTGGGTGGGTGATCACCTATTATTATCATACCTTAACTTAAACCTAAAACATGCACTAGCACCCACACATTCATTCAGTCAAATACTACAACCACCCACAAATACACTCAGGTCCAATCAACCACACTTGAAAAGTTGAAAGAGAAAGAAAAAAGGGGATGGAAATAGATGGGAAGAGGAGACCATGAATAACATAAAAATGAGACCATCAATAACATAACATAGACTATAAATAAAGGCAGGAGCACTCTCATGACAAGTCTCTGGAAACACTGTGAGCATGGAGGGGGCGCTAAACAGTGCAAGTCCCCTAAGCTGAACTATCAATATAACTCCTTTATCCAGGTGTAGCTGCACTGCTACTGCCTGAAAGGTGGTATTTATAGAGTAGAACTGAGATATCATGTCTGGTGTAAATTCTGCATCTGCCTATAGTCATGTGTGGTGGTAGGGTGACAAAACCCTTATATCCCAGGAAGGTTGGCAGAGGGCACACATTCAGCATGCTCTCCTAAAAAGATAGCTAACAGGAAACATAGGGATGAGTCTTTGTAGCTCCTCCCAGTTATCCCATAGTTCATAGCAATTCCATTGAAGGAAAATACCCTCTGGGCCTAGCTCATAGAAGCTGCAGGGGACCCTCATTGAAGAGAAAACCAGGTTATGAGAATGGCCATACGCTTCCTGGAAGCAACCTCTGGTGGATGGTGGCTATAAAAGGCACTGAAGGTGATGTCACCTTTGATGACTTATTGGGGGGGTGGAGGTTGGGCTTGCTTGTAGGTAGATGTTATATTTCAAAGATGGGAAGGGAAAAACAGTGTTTGATTGACTGTGCAGTATAAGAACTACCTACCATCCAGTCGTGACAGATGCAGCAGTTTTGTATCTACTCTGGCTTGAATTGAACTCTGTAATTACCTCTTATCAAAAGACACTTAAGCTTTACTTACCAGATGACTGATGGGTAGAAATATTTGGTTGATTTAAATCTGCATCACTATTATCAGAAATTTGAACATCTGTAACCTTTATTTCAGCAGCATCTTCTGAGATTTCAGAATTCATGATTTATCACACAAACTTATGTGATTTAATAGAAATAGTCAGAAATAGTACTAGCAAGAAAATTGATTACAATCAACATTTTATCATTTTCCTATAGAACCCATCTGGCAACTGCCCACTTGGGCATAAGTCGCTGAAAAACACGACAACCTAGAACTAGGCTACTTTAAAATAAAATTATGAAAAAATAACAATGATAAAAATTGGAAAAACTTAACAATCAGGAAGCAATCTCTGGCAGCGGGGGAAGGTCCCCCTCACCCTGGTGCAGGAGAGTGCAACCTACAAACAAAACAATAACAAATGAAAAAACAGAAAAGAGCCCTAAATAAAGGGGAGAAGCCTGGCCTCCCCCCAAAAGTAAACAAGTCCACAAGTCAATGTGCAAGAATCCGTCCCGAGTACAAGGGACAGGCGGTAGCTACCCCGCGCATCCCGGTACCGAGACAGGTATCGTGTGCAAAGATCACCCAGAGTGGAACATTCAACAAGAATGTGGCGAGCAGTCTGGGGGATGACACAGTCAGTGCAATAGGGCGCAGGCGAGCGCTCCATCAAATAGTGATGCGTTACACGAGTGTATCCGATTCGGAGACGACATAATGATACCTGAAGCCGCCGCAGCATTGGGGGGGGGAGTCGCAGAGTCTTTGCGAACTCTTTAGGGCCCTCATTCCCCGCAATTCCTACATGTCCAGGAACCCAACAGAAGATAACATCGATATCTGCCCGGCTCGCCAAAACTGTGGCGTCACGGATATCGCGAACCAGGGGATGCGGAGATTCCAATGCCCCGAGAGCACTCAGGGCGCTTTGTGAGTCGTTCACAATCAGTTCTCCGAACCGGGCATGTCGCGTAATCTCCCATACCGAGTGGTGTATTGCCACCAGCTACGCCGTGAAGACAGATGCAGCGCCTGGCAGAGCCCCGCTGACTTCAAACAGAGGGGATACAACATGGAAGCCGACCCCCTCTTGGGACTTGGAGCCATCCGTATACACTAACACGGTTCCAGCGTGACACGAGGTGTGCTCCAAAAAGGTCAAATGCATTACTCCCGGGGCCGTACAAGCTTTGGGAGCAGAGGCGTAGCGACAAATAGCCAAATTTGGTACCCTCCAGGGATGCATCCTGGGCAGAACCAGGGGCGCCACCGGCCCGAGAGCTATATCTAGCTCTCGAAGGAGTTTCCTGGCCCTAAACCTAAATGGCTTAGGGTATGACTGGCGTCTCTCGGCGGCATAGGCATCGTCGAGATCAGCTTCGGATGCAGTGAAAGCTGATGGCGACTGAGGGAGGCGCCAGGCTCAAGCGTACAGGCGAGTGATGCACTGCACGCGGCGTAGAGCGAGTGGCATCTCCCCAGCATCGACCAACAGGCTCTCAATGGGGTAAGTGCGGAAGGCATCGTTCGCAAGGCGGAGGCCGGTGTGGTGGATCAAATCCACCTCCCGCAATAAACGCTCGGCTGCGGATGCATAAAACTCGCATCCGTAGTCGAGCTTCGAACGAACAAAGGATTGATAAAAAGGTAGGGCAGTACCCCTATCAGCGCCCCAAGCTCTGAACATCACGGAACGGAGAATATCCATGGTGCGGGTACAAGAGACCCTAAGGCTGCGAATATGAGCCTCCCAGGTGAGGGGTCGGTCGAATACAAGACCAAGGAAACGGTGCGATTCCACCACATCCAGGCGCACCCCATTAAGAAACAAATCTGGGTTGGGGTGGAGCCGTGGATGGTGGCACAAGTGAACCACCTTAGTCTTGGCCAAAGAAAACCGATTCCTGTGCGCTTCGGCATAGCGAGAGACGCAGCTCAATGCCTGTTGGAGTCGATGCTCCAGAGTTGGCATCTGGGCCGCACCAAAAGAGATCAAAAGGTCGTCAACGTAGAGTGTAGGGAGAACATCTTCCGGCAGCACCAAGGTGATGCCGTTGATGCTCAGGGCTAAGAGTGTGACACAGAGGACACTTCCCTGCGGGACACCCTCTTCCTACTCCTTTGGGCCGGAGAGAGCTCCCCCCACCTGTACGCATTATCAACCATCTCGCAAAAATTCAGATATAAAGACTAGGAGGCGTCCCCTCGCCCCCATCGCGTGGAGAGTCTCCATAATACCGTATCGCCATGCGGTATCATAGGCCTTCTCCAGATCAAAAAAGAGCGTGGCATAGTGCTGTCTACGGAGGAAAGCCTCACAGATGGCATTTTCCAGTCATGGCAGAGCATCTGACGTGGAGTGGAACTTGCAGAAGCCGCACTGTGCAGAAGACAGATGGCCTCCGCTGTCCAGGAAAAAGGCTAATCTAAAATTTACCAATTTCTCCATCAACTTGCACACGCAAGAGGTTAGAGAGATTGGGCGGAAACCGGTCGGAGTAGAGTGATCTCTCCCCGGCTTGCGAAAGGTGAGCACAGTAGCGATTATCCAGAAATCTGGGAGAAGACCCTCCACCCAGATCCTGTTGAACAAATCTAACAGAAAGGCCATGCCTCGCTCACCCAGGTGTCGAAGCATGGCGTACGGGACATCGTCCGGACCATGGGCGGTGTCCGCACACGAAGCGAGAGCGCGACAGTAAACCTGTCATTGAAGGGTTCTCCGCCTCTGGAGGTAAAGTCCAGCCGGCGACCTTCCGCGACATGACGACGTGCATTGAATGCTGGCGGAGCAGCATCCCGGTTAGAGAATGCGGAAAAAGTGGTCGCGAAGGAATCCGCCACAGATGCGGGGTCCGAGATTGCGGTCCCATTCTCCTGCAGAACCGGAGGGGAAGGCCTGCGAGAACTTGCCCAGAATCTTTTTGACTCGCTTCCACACCTCAGCTAAAGGGGTCTTCCCGTTAAGTAAAGACACGTATGCCCGCCAAGAAGAGCGGTGGACGTGCTTCGAAATATACCGGAACCTAGCCCTAGCCCGACGAAATTCACCCACAGTGAAATCGTTCGGGCGGCGCTTATAGCGCATGTAGGCATAACGCTTCTGTTTGAGGGCCGTCTCACACTCGGCCGATCACCATGGGAGTGGTCGGCATGCAAAACGGCCAGACGTCCTAGGAATAGTAATCAGGCCCGCGGCAATGAGGTTGCCGGAGAAGAACTCAACAGCCTCATCTATCGACCTAAACTCAACTGAGATAGAAAATTCAGTCATTTCCTGAAATGCAGGCCACCGCGCCCGCAACAAGCGCTTGAAGCCAGCGGGCTCGAAAATGCCAGGTAACCTCTGAATGAGAGGCCCCGATGTCATCGAGGCTCCGCCCTGTGCACTTTTTGTCTTAGTCAGGGGCTCCGCAACCGGGGGGGCAGAGGGGCCGGATATGCCGGTCTTGGCTTGATCACTTGCCAAAGTGGCAGCAGACCCATCCGTCCCCACAGCCCCCACGGATGGAGAGGAGCCCCGAGTCTTCTTAGTCTTTTTCGTCCTTTTCTTTTTTGGAGAGGAGGGTGGGAAATGAACCTGCTTCTCACCTCTGCCGGTAGAAGCCCCTAGGCCAGATGGACTGGCCTCAGCCAGGTCCTTCTCCAAAATGGAGAAGGTCCTGGTGGTCGCAGGGGCATCATCCGGAGGAGATCTCTCCCCTCCTTGTACTGCCTCAGAATCCCCAGCAGTTTAAGGAGGACCTTGCATAGGGGCGGATTCAGGTTCGGTGCTTGGCGCCGAGCCCGGATTCCCCCCCATGGAAGGCCCTACCGTCTGAGGTGGGGTTTCCTCAAGGACCATGTCTATCACACGAGGGACCTCCAGTTGGCCATCCCCTCCCAGGACATCGCAGGTCCCCTTGGCAGTGTCATCAGTCTTGTGTGGGGAGGCACGGGCCTTGACCCCAGCAAGGTTTAAAATTCTTACTAGGTCTTTTGAGGAATGCGACCGAAGGGGCCTGGCTTCCCTCTCCCCCTAAGGGGGTTTGCCCTACCGAGCCGCTTACACGAGGGGTGGTCGGCAATGGGCTGCCTGCTGGCTTTCTTGGCAGTCCCCTTAGAAAGAAAAGGAGGGGCTGTCGCTGGAAATAGGGAGGTGCCCAAAAGCACCTCCAGAGAAGGGGGTGAGGGAGCGTCCCCTTCACCCGTAGGCCTAGGAGAGGAGTAAGCCTCCTCTGCGGTTAAAGAAATATGGAGGGTCCCCTGCGCAAGCACAGAGGGGGGACCTCCATTTTTTTGGTGGAGCTGCCCTCGGGCAGCTCCGGCGGTGTACAAGGGGGAATGGGGAGAGATTTGGGGGTTTTTTATTTGCATACATGGGCATGCCGATCCTCTTTTTTATACGGGATGCAATAGCTCACCACCTCTCGCAGTTGCCCGCACTGCAAGAGGTGCTTACAGGCCTGGCAGAGCCATGCGCCGCCATTTGGGACCACCCCTCCTGCCTGGTGGCCTGGCAGTCCATCGGCATGGCAGCTCCACCTTAGATGCGGCGTAAAACTGAGTGTGAAGAAGAAAGGAAAAGGGATGTGAGGAAGGTATGGGTGGGGATTAAGCAGGTTGTTAAAAAAAAAAACATTCCGAACCGGAGCTCAGGGGTTAGGGAACGTTGTCCCTTCCCCCCTCAGCCCCAATCTGGGACGGTAGGCTTGAGAAGGTCAGCATCTACCCTGTGAAATTAGAGGCTGACCATTGAAAGTTGTGGGAGAGGTTGTATGAAAAGCGACGAAGTAGGGAAGAAATACAGGCTATGTGAAGGAAGGAAGAGAGGCTAAGCTGGGGCCAGACAGAGCGCTGGATCCTGTCAGCACGGCGGTCAGGATGGCAAATCGTCGTGCCCCTTACGGGGGCGTGCAGGCGAATAATGCACTGTGCACAGTGTAGAGCGAGTGGCATCTCCCCAGCATTGAGAAGTAGGCTCTCAATGGGGAAAGTGTGGAAGGTACCAGTAACCAGGCAAAGGCCGGCATGGTGGATCGAGTCCACCTTCCACAATACACGCTCACCTGCAGATGAATAAAACTCGCATCCGTAGTTGAGCTTCGAATGAACAAAGGATTGATAAAAAAGTAATGAGCTAGCCCATCAGCGCACCAGGCATAAAACATCACGGAATAAAGAATATCCATGGCGTGGGTCCAAGAGACCCTAAGGCTGCGAATATGAGCCTTTCAAGTGAGGCACCGGCCAAATACAAGACCAAGGAAACAGTGCGATTCAACCACTTCCAGGCATACCCCCATTAACATGATTCCTGCAAAGGCCAGAATGGCAGTCAAAGTGAGAGGAGGTGAGTTCTGTTCTATCTCCATATACAATTCACTCAAATTTAAAAAGTGTGGGACACACGTGGTACCCTTTGCTAAGCAGTCGTTTTTATTTGTATGGCAAAGTAGGTCACCAGTGTCCATTCATTTCATGAGCACATGTGGTACACTTTATAGTTATAAATTAAATGGGAGAATTTTAGGGAGGACCGATTGTGAGAGGGACTTGGGTATTTTGGTAAGTTCAGACCTTCGTCCTAGAAAGCAATGCCTAAATGCTAAGAATAAAGGTAATAGGATATTGGGATTCATTAGGAGGAGTGTAAGCAATAAGAGTGCTGAAGTCATTCTAAAACTGTATCTGGCACTAGTTAGGCCGCATCTAGACTATGCAGTACAATTTTGGTCACCATATTATAGGAAGGATATTGATTTGCTTGAGTCTGTGCAGAGAAGGATGACAAAAATGATTGGTGGGCTAAGGAACTTACCTTATGGTGAAAGGCTCAGAAAACTAAATCTACATACATTGGAAAGGAGAAGAGTCAGAGGGGAATTGATTGAAGTCTTCAAATGGGTAAAAGGATATAATAAAGGGGATTTTTTTTTATTATTATTATTTAAGGGGCTATCTGGCGACTGCCAACTTAAGCATAAGTCGCCGTAAACAAACAGCCTAGTTCTAGGCTACTTTAAAAAATTGAACAGGAAACAACAAAAAGAAATAACAATAACAATAACAAAGCAATAACAAAAACAACAATTAAACCTGGTTGAATGAAAGGGAGAAGGCCGGCCTCCCCCAAAAAGTCAATAAGTCCACCATTCAAAGTGCACGCACTCGTCCCGAGTACATGGACAGGCAGTAGCGACCCCGCCCATCCCACAGGTGTCGTGCGCGAAGATCACCCAGACTGGGACATTCAACAAGAATATGCCGAACAGTCTGGGGGACAACGCAGTCGTTGCAATAGGGCGCAGGCGAGCGCTCCATCAAATAGCGACGCGTCACACGAGTGTGCCCGATTCGGAGACGACAGAAAGCAACCTGAAGCCGCCGCAACATTGGGGAAGAGGTCGATGGGAACAGTCGCGGAGCAATGGCACGCAACTTTAAGTTCCCTTTGACCGTCTCCCATCTTCTTTGCCAAGCATAAGAACATAAGAAGAACATAAGAAAAGGAGACTGCAAAAGACCATTCCTGGCCTACACTTGGCAGCTCCTGTTCCAGTCAACACAGATAAGATTTCTTACCAGAGAAAAGTCATCAACATTGTCACCCTTAAGGAGTTCAGTCAGATCTAATCTACAATATACATAAAATGCATCCAGAGGATTATGTCCATTCATGCAACTGCAAAATATAATCTCCCCACTCCTTAGAAAAGTATATACATATGCGAAGAGCAGTCCGAAGAGCTGCCCGTATTCCTGCCATGTAGTCAGTGTGAGGAAGAGCGAAACGCTGGTCCGGTTGCAGAGTCCTCGCAGACTCTTTGGCGCCCTCATCGGCGCGCTCATTCCCCGCAATTCCTACATGTCCAGGAACCCAGCAGAAGATAATCTCGACATCTGCCCGGCTCGCCAAAACCGTGGCATCACGGATTTCGCGAACCAGGGGATGCGGAGATTCCAATGACCCGAGAGCACTCAGGGCGCTTTGTGAGTCGCTATACATCACAATCCGGTCTCCGAACCGGGCACGTCACGTAATCTCTCGTGCCGAGTAGTGTATTGCCAGCAGCTTGGCTGTGAAGACAGACGCAGCGCCTGGTAGAGCCCCGCTGACTTCAAACAGAGGGGATACGCCGTGGAAGCCGACCCCCCTCTTGGGACTTGGAGCCATCTGTATACACTGGCACAGTACCAGCGTGACACGATGTGTGTTCCAAAAAGGTTGAACGCAATACTCCCGGCACAGTATAAGCTTTGGGAGCAGAGGCGTGGCGACAAATAGCCAAATGTGGTACCCTCCAGGGTGGCGTCCTGGGCAGAACCAGGGGCGCCACCGGCCCGAGAGCTATATCTACCTCTCAAAGGATTTTCCTGGCCCTAAACCCAAAGGGCTTAGGGTATGACTGGCGTCTCTCGGCAGCATAGGCACCATCGAGATCAGCTGCGGATGCAGTGAGAGCTGTTGGCGACTGAGGGAGGCGCCAGGCTCGTGCATACAGGCGAGTGATGCACTGCACGCGGCGCAGAGCGAGTGGCATCTCCCCAGCATCGACCAACACACTCAATGGGAGAAGTGCGGAAGGCACCGGTCGCAAGGCGAAGGCCGGTGTGGTGGATTGAATCCACCTTCCGCAATAAACGCTCGGCTGCGGATGCATAAAACTCGCATCCGTAGTCGAGCTTCGAGCGAACAAAGGATCGATAAAAAAGTAAGGCAGTAGCCCTATCAGCACCCCAAGCGCTGAACGTCACGGAACGGAGAATGTCCATGGCGCGGGTACAAGAGACCCTAAGGCTGCGAATGAGCCTCCCAGGTGAGGCGTCGGTCGAATACAAGACCAAGGAAACGGTGCGACTCAACCACATCCAGGCGCACCCCATTAAAAAACAAATATATATAATAAAGGGGATCTTGGGTAAGGTTCTTATACTTAGTGAACATGACAGGACACGTAGCAATGGGTTTAAGCTTGATAAGTATAGGTTAGGAAGGAGATTGGCAGGAATTGGTTTACAAATCGTGTGGTAGATGAATGGAATAGGCTCACTAGACATGTGATAGAAGCCTCCTCTCTGGGTAGTTTTAAGAATAGATTAGATAAATATATGGATGAAGCTGCTAGATGGGACTGACTTTTTTTTATGTACATATGTATATATTTTTCTAAGGAGTGGGGAGATTATATTTTGCGGTTGCATGAATGGACATAATCCTCTGGATGCATTTTATGTATATTGTAGATTAGATCTGACAAACTCCTTAAAGGGTGACAATGTTGATGACTTTTCTCTGGTAAGAAATCTTTTGTGTTGACTGGAACAGGAGCTGCCAAGTGTAGGCCATGAATGGTCTTTTGCAGTCTCCTTCTTTTCTTATGTTCTTATTTAAGGGGACGGCTCATGTGGGGGTAAATACAATGGGGGACCACACTACGATGATCCTGAGTTTCATTAAATTAGGGGGGGTCTGGGGGGCACAGCCCCCCCAGTATATAATCCAAATTGTTTATAGACTAATGTGCTAACGTTTACAGAGGTGAATGATTTAACCAAATCCTGTCAGTGCCTTTAATCGTTTTGTGAATTATAATGGGGGTGGGGTTGGGGTCTAATGTCAGACGACTCAAATGCGCATGAATATTCCTGTAGGAGCGAACGAAAATATTTACCAAAACACTTTTTCAGCCGAGTCGCTAATCGGTAATACTTCAGATTCGGGGTGCATGGTAGATGGCGCTGTTAGTCGGCTACAATATGTTTCTCATGACATCAGACGGTAGTTTCAGATGTAACCAATTACGACATTATATTTATTTTTTCTTTTGGGGATTTTTAACTTTTAGTCTATTATTTACTAAATATCTGCGCTTCTGCTCATTTATAGTTTTTTCTAAGCTAGGTAAGGTTTCTTTATATCATTTATTGTTTTTTGTTTTGTTTTCATATTTTTTGTTTGCCATGAACGATAACAGCTTCTTACTGGCAACATCGTAACTTATAAATAGAACCCGCTAGCATTTGTTTCTGTTTTGTGGCTTTTTCATGCTCTAGTTGTGCTTCTTTGTTATTCAAATTTGGCTTTAATTTGTATAATCGTGAAAAACTTTTAGATTATCTAGAGGCGCATAAACTAATCAAGAAACCTATAAAAGTAGGTATTGTTTATTATTAGGTTTGGTTTTCTGCCAGTAAAAAGCTGTTGGGGAAAAAATCAGTAAATTCAAGGGGACTGCTCATGGGGGTTATCACTGTGGGTGGTCCCCCCTGCGATGATCCTGAGTTTCAATCAATTTGGGGGGTCTGGGGGGTGCAGCCCACCCAGTGTATACTCATATACAAAAAAACAAAGCTGTAATTGTTCACATCTGACGCTACCGTCTGACATCATAAGATATATTGTAGCCCAAAATTGTATCCTATAAACAGCCCCACCTACCATGTGCCTCGAAACTCAAGTATTACATGCTAATCTACATATTTACCATAATTGTTTATAGAATAATGTTCTGACGTTTTTATTTAACTAAACACGCATGAATATGCATGCGCAATGAACGAAACATACACGCCAAAAATTATACTTTTAGGGAAAGGCCGCCGATCTTTATGTTTAACTTTTTCAGAATCTAGTAGCAATCGCTAACAAAATAGGGTAATTCTGAAGATCCATACCCTGTGAGCTTCCCCACTCGCATTCCCATATTTTGGCAATTTCCCAATATGTTTCACCTGTCTCATTAACTGTCATAAATACAGTTCGAAATTGGATTCCAGTAACCAAACACAATAGAACATTAGGTAAAACTCAAGTAGTAAAATGACAATTAATGAGTTAGGTGAAACATATTGGGAAATGGACAAAATATTATGGGAATGAGAGTGGGATATGGATCTCCAGGTTTATCAAATTACCTTGGAAATCAGTTAATAAACTAGTTTAGTGCCAATTTTTGCATGATACCAAAATTGACAGTTTTTGTGAAAGAAGCGGAAACAAGTTGTTTTCCCTTATATTTAATGACTATGACCCAGAAGATCAAGTCATAGATAGGGTCAAAGTTTGTTTACATCGAGATCAAATTTTCGCGCGCAATTTTAAATATCACAAATAACAGGGCGCACCACTCACTACTCACGAGTTCCCCCCCTATCCTAATACACCTACGAAAACAGACATCCACACCATAAACCAAATTTAAATAATTTTTCAATTAAAGACAGAGCAAACAACGAAAACCAACTACGTACACTGGAATCTCTTTGTATTAGATTTAAAAACCGCACTTTAACCTCTGACACAAGATCATTTCAACTTTTACCACAACTATAATCACTCACGAATTACATACGCCAAATCCACTCCACTCAAAACAACCTCTATCTTTCAAATATTTCTATTATCTTCCCCTTCTTACAATGAAGACACCCAAAACTAATTAAAGCAGTTTTATTTAAAAAGAGAACATATTTCCTATTCCCTAATAGTTAAGAACCCTGCATTTTTATAATTTGAATATTACCACCTCTGCTGCTTCCCATTTCCCATAAAATTAATTTCTAAATATCTGATAACTTTTCTACAAAATTCTTATGTTTTTATATATTTATAATCTCATATCCTTGACAATGGCTTCCTACGCGAAACTTCGGTACCAAGAATTTCTAATGTAGTAATGAACTTCCTAAATTTAGCCTGCTTATTTATCTTAGAAATACGTATACGCCTGGCAACGCGCAATCCCTCTGCTCTCTTATGAGATATATATATATATATATATATATATATATATATATATATATATATATATATATATATATATATATATATATATATATATATATATATATATATATATATATATATATATATATATATATATATATATATATATATATATATATATATATATATATATATATGAGAAATTAAACCACCTTCTCCGAAGACAATTTAATTCAGAACAGTTTCAGGGTATCTCACACCCTTTTTTAACTGAACACTAAAGAATTCGTTGACCGCCTCAACCACTTGCAATTACCAGATGGAAAACTTGTGAGCTTTGATGTAAACTCTTTGTTTACCAAAGTTCCGGTTGACCAAACCATGGGCCTTCTGCGGAAATCATGCCTAGACTTAATTTGGATCTTCCCATTTCTACGAGTAAATTTATCGATTTAGTTGAATTATGTCTCTCTGACAATGTGTTTCGAGTAAATAATGAGTTTTATAGACAAATATTTGGTCTTAGCATGGGAAATAGTTTATCTCCGATATTGGCATGTCTCTTCATGGAATATTTTGAGACTAAACTCCTTCCCACAATTTCTCCCCCTAACTTTATATGGTTGAGGTACATTGACGATGTATTTTCTGTATGGCCTAATGGCCATGATTTTTACTTCTTTTAATAATTTGAATAATCTGCATGTCTCCATCGAATTTAAATATGAATGGGAATATGATAATAAATTACCCTTTTTAGATGTTGTAGCGGGCCGAAAATAGATCTCTAATCCCAATCGATAATCGATCCAACCCGCTTCCTACACTGTCCGGACGTGAGAAATCGAGGGAGAATAAAACGGATTGTATATACAGTCCCTTTACTTACAAAAAAAATACAATGATAGTTACAGTTTATATTTACAAAATTTTATATTTACTAGGGAAGTGTGCACACTTCAAAATGAGGCTAAATTCCCCAATCAAAATAACGATACCAAACGAGAATCTTATAACCGGCGGATACAACAATTTACGTATATTCTACACAAAAAAAAAACACAACCACAACCGAACGAAAAGGGGACACTCGCTATCACTTGCTGGAGGTGGGTGGTAGTTGGCTAACTAGAAGGAGGCAGGATTGTCAACGAAGGCAGGTATGGCGGTTCAGGTGGTTAGAGACACGAAAGCCCTCCTCTCAGGGCTGGGTGGAGCACTCGTCTATAGAACCCCTCTTGCTGCCAGTCCACACTTCCACTCTCTGAAGAAGAGATATATCCTCCTTCAGTGACCCATTTATTTATACATGAATGGCGAAACTAATAAGTGGGCATTACCCGAAAATACATCGACTAGCTTACCTCTTTCCAGAATAACGCTTTGTTAAATTTACTTAATACAAAGTAATATCTTATTATAGTGATATCTCAAAATTAGCTATTATCTTTCCAGAATAACGCCTGGAAAGAAAGAAAAACATGGTAATCATTTTATACATGAAGTAAACAAAAATAAAACAAACCCATTCCCATTCACACACATTCTTACAGAGGGAGGGAGAGGGTACTGAGAAAAGGGGTGGGAGAATGGCCCTTTTACACACACTCACATTCGCCCCACCACACCCCTCCTTCCTTAAGCCATTCGACCAGCCACTCACTAAACCCTTTCAATCACTCTCCACGGTACCACTTGTGCTCAATCGCACCCTTCTGCACCCATTCACACTCTTCTACTGGTCCCTGGCTACGCGTAGCAATTAGTCGGGGTTGTTCGTCAGTCGTCCTGTCAGTCTTATCGTCACTATTTATCATCTCATCAACCATACTCTTAGCCCTCATTACCAGTTCTCCCATCTCACGACAGAATTCTTTCATACTCTTCCGTTCAGAACCCTCACTCTTCATACCCCCATTCATCAGCTCCTCACTCACAGCTCTCATCCAACTCAAGGTACATTCTTGCGAAACAGACAGGTCACTCACATCCCCTGTATTCTCAACAGGCATACCAGAAACCCCTTCGACTGGTTCCCACCAGAAACCTGAAAAATCAGCCACTTCATCATTCACTACATCAAACTCACCCCTACTATTACCATTCATAAAACCCGAAAAATCAGCCACACTAGGTTCATTCTGCCCAAACACACTATCATTCATACTGTTCCCAAAACCAGAAAAATCAGGCACAGGCAGCTCACTCACTCGTCTACTTATACCAGCCAAATCACTCACCTGTTTACGCAAAAACTCAATCTCCCTTTCAAGATCCCCCATACCAGAAACACTCTGCTCAGACTTACTTTCATTCGTACTTGCATTCTTCCTTTCACCCTTCTTTGTACGCTTTCTACTCCTCGAGACCAAGACCAGCTCTTTCCCAGACAGATCCATACTATCACATTCAATCTCATCATCATGCACTTTACCTCTCTCTCTCTACACAGTCCATACACCGGATGGCTCACCAGGTAGTCAGGAGGTTCTCTCCATCTCCCCAACTAACTCTGATGAGCCCGCACTCTCTCAGTCATGCCGTCATTCAAACTCTCCAAAACATACGTTACCCCATTTTCCCAAACTCTCACAACTCTATAAGGTCCATCAAACTTCTCACTCATCTTTGATACATTCAACCTACCCTTCACTTCTTTCACCTTCAATACTTTTGTACCTAATTCAAATGAACGGAACCTTTCATGCGCCTCACGCCATACACTCTGCTCACTTTCACTCAAACGAAACCTATCTTTCACTCGCCTTTCAAAATTCATCACAAACTGACATGGGGACACTCCAGTTGCACTATGCACAGTTGAATTATATGCCCACAACACTCTCCCCAGACACACATCCCAGTCATTCACTGTCGTACTCATCATTCTCAACATCTCACACAAGGTTCTTATAGTCCGTTCAGCCAATCCATTTGAAGACGGTACATACAGAGTTGTTCTCACATGCTCCACACCATTCTCTCTCAACATTTGCTCAAACACTTCCCCTACAAATTCAGGCCCATTATCACTCAGACATCTTCTAGGCTTCCATACACACATAGGAAAGAACAACTGCTCAACCACACGCGCAACAATCACACTCCTTTTATCTCTCACAGGCGCTGCATACACAAACTTACTTTTATGGTCAATCATCACAACCATACCAACATTTTAGCACTCGTACGCGGCAAAGACACACAATCAATCACTACCAATTCAAACGGTTCTTTCGCATCAACTTTCAACATCGGTGGTTTCACTTGCACACCTTGCACCTTTCGCTTCTGACACCTTTCACACGTAGTTGCAACATCATTCACAACAGTTCTCAGAAACGGGTGGAACACATGCTCCTTCATACACTCCCACAGCTTAAATTTACCCATATGCCCATAATTATCATGCACAACCTTCACCAGACCAATCATACCAACTAAGGACATCACAGGTACATACATATCATCACCACCCTTCACATGCCTCACAAAATATACAACATCCATACAAACAACAAAATCCTTAGCATACCTTTTAAAATCCCTTAAACACTCTGGCCGTTCATTTAAATCAACACGCATCATTACACACCTCTTCAACTCACTAACAAAAGGACACATCTCTTGCATCTCTAGAATATCATCATCACTTAAAATCTCATTCTCATCATCCATGACCAACTCAATCATACCGCAAAACTTGACAACATTCTTTGCACACTCATTCAACCTCATCACCTCACATTCACCTTTCATAAGACGATCCTTATCAGCATCCAAAGACAAATCATTCAATCTCATAAAGTCTACACAGAGCAAGAAACAACAAGGCATTTGCTCACCTTTCAGAATCACAAAGTCATGCTTCACATTCACACCATTACCCAAACTCACTTTCAGACTAACCTGTTCCCATGCCACTATCATGCCATTCCCTAATCCACTTATCCATAACTTCACAGGTTTATGCTCGCAGCATCTAAACTCTTCATACTTACTCAGAATATTCTCATTCACTAAAGACACTTGCGCTCCAGTATCAATCAAACCACAGAACAACCTTTCACCAACTTTCACTCTCGCTTCCATCATATCAGGTCCGCCATGTTCGCAATACACAGAAGGAACAAGCACACCAACATCAGCACTGATATCCACACTGTCATTAACTCCCATATCATCACTCAACACACACTCATCTTCATCCAGACAATCATTCTTCTCTCTTATATATGAACACTTTTCAATTACCCAATTGTAGTGCACACCGCTCAAACATTGCAGATGTACCACATTAGGATTCAAACCCTTCATCTTCTCATCCTTGTACACAATCGGCCTCTCACCACCAAAGTGCACATAAACAATCAATCCATACAAACGACTCACTACAATCAACACTTCCTGAAATGGCGGGACCCCTTGCATACACATCGCTCTCAATTCTTTCATGAAGTTCCGCACAATTGCCATACCAATGCTTTCAGGCTTCCTACACACTTCATTCATTACCTCCTTCCTTAAATCATCTACACTATCGGGCACTCTCACATCTACTCCATCACTCTTCAAATCTTGCAAACCATTCCATACACTCTCAAACAAGGAATCACCACCACCCTTACTCTCTTTTCCATTCATAATCCCTTTCGGCAAATACTCAGGATCACTCACTCCACACACATTTTCATCATTCGTACCAGGATACCTTGACATCAAATCAGCCACTCCATTCCGTTCACCAGGCACATACTCAATCACATAGTCAAAGTCACTCAAATCTTCCAAAGTCCTTGCAATCCTACTATCAGCCCACTTCATACGCTGCAGATACACAAGAGGTTGATGATCGGTTTTTATCACAAACCTCACACCATACAAAAATGGACGCAACACTTTCAAACAATATCTTATCGCAGCCAGCTCTCGTTCCACAGTAAAATACTTTCGTTCTGCAACATTCATAGCCTTGGATACATACCCAATTATTCGCCTGACATTCTCTCCATTCAAACGCTGCTCTTGCATCAGAAAACCTCCCATACAATACCCACTCGCATCTGTATACAATTCAAGCATTTTAGCATTTACACTATAATCTGGGTAAGCCAATTCAACATCTTCAGCCGCTGCCTCTTTCAGTCTCTCATACGCCTCATTCATCTTATCATTCCACTTGACAACCGTACTACCTTTCTTGCCCATCCACTCAGTCAGAGGCTTACTCACACCAGAACAATCACGTATAAACTTTCGCTGGAACTCAATCAAACCCAAAAATGACTTCAGTTGCTTCACAGTCACCGGTTTAGGAAACATTCGCACCTTCTCAACATACTTCGATGATTTTCGCAATCCATTCTCACTCACCATATGCCCAAGGAATTCCACTTCTTTCGCAAACCATTCACACTTCGCCACTTTCACCTTCACACCAACACTCTCCAACGTTCTCAACACATCATTCACCAATCTCATATGCTCCTCAAAAGTCTCAGTCATAATCAAAATATCATCTATATTTGCAATCACATTCTTACTCGAAAACTTACTCAACACAACATTCATTGCCCGCTGGAAGGCTCCGGGAGCATTAGCCAACCCAAAGCTCAGGTTCCGGAACTGGTAATGCCTCTTTGAGGAAGAGAAGGCAGTTACTGGCCGGCTCTCCTCAGCAATGGGCATCTGGTAATACCCCCGTACCAGATCCAGCTTCGTAAACCACTCCATCCCATGCATACTATACACACACTCAGATACCACACACATCGGAAACCTTTCTTTCACAGTCCTTTCATTCACCTTTCGATAATCCACACACAGACGCAATCTTCCATCCGGCTTACGTACAGGTACAATTGGACTATTCCATGCACTCTCGCTCTCTTCAATCACCCCCAATTGCTCCAATTCCAAACACTGCTCCTCAATCTCATCAGCAACCGGACGTGGGAAATGCCTTGGCCGCTGATAGATTGGGGAATCCTCCTTCAGGACAATCTTGAATTCCGGGAGCTTTGCAACCCCGAAATCCAGATCACCCTTACTGAGGGCTCCCTTTCGTTCAAAGATCATTCGATACACATCCTTCCTATCATACTCAGTTAAACATCCATCCAATTCCACCATGCTCTTAACATCATTATACGTCCATTCAGACGTCTCTTCACCTGCAACATTCACCCTGACATCCGTACTATCATCCATACCTACCTCATTGACAGTGGAGAGGTGGCCCAGTACATCTCCGACTTGGATTCCCCTCACCTGCCCTTTCACACTGGGGTCCGCCTGCACACATACAAAAGGATCATTCATTCTCATCAAGCCATCAAACACGCAAGCAACACGCCTTACCTTATAACACGCATCCTTTCCATCCAATATCACAGTGTTCTCACTCACATTCAAACTAACATCCTTACTCCAACTCACTCTAACAGACACCCGTTCACCCTTCACAAGCCTTACATTCTCCATAGCAGTCACCTCAATACCAGTAAACACACTCCTCAAAACGCTACCATCTTTCCCTACATACAACTTATACACCCCATTTTTACCAATCTTTCTCTCAATCTGATCACTCGCAGGATGCACAACCATACGATTCATTTTCATAAAATCATACCCCCAAATCACACCATACTCACTACTCACCTTATCAATCACAGAAAATTCACATTCATTCATCATCATACCATGCATTCGAACAGCTGACCTTATCATTCCAATCACAGGCACTCTCCTATTACCAATACCTACTAAACTACCCTTGCACTCAGACAGGAGGGCTTTCTCGCTAACCTTGTCATACACATCTTTATACACCAAGCTCGCCTTGCATCCAGAATCTATTAAAGCCAAACACTCAATTCCATTCAATTCCAACTTCACACTCAGACACTCATACTTCCTACCAGACAGCACTTTCACACTAGACAGACTTACCAACACATTACTCACACTCATGCACCCAGAGGATACTTCACCAGGGACCCTCTTACCATTCAGTTTCCCGCTTCAGACTTTCCATTCACACCTTGCGCTCTCAGTCTAATCCAACACTTTTCACTTGAATGTCCTTCCATCGCACAATAGCTACATACATTCCTCTGGTCACGACACATCCTTGCATAATGACCAGCCTTTGCACAATTACCACATGCATATTTCATACTTTCCCCACCAGTTGCTCCACCATTCAACCTCGGACAATCTTTCTTCAAATGGCCTATTTCTTTACACTCGAAGCACTCTTTCACACTTTCCTGGCAATCCTCTATCATATGCCCTTTCTTACCACACCCAAAACACGCACCAGATGTCCACCTACATTCTGCCAACATATGACCTTTCCTTCCACACCGACGACATTCCACAATCTTTCTCCCACCATTCGGTCTCTCGTTTGCTGGGACATACCTCGGTTTCTCTCTCATATATCCGTTCCCACGCTTGAAATTCATCTGCCCCCTTCCATTCGACCACCCTCCATTTGCCCATCCATTCTGCCGGCCCAGGAAGTTTGACATCACTCCAGCTGGTGCAGCCTTCAGGGCATCCCTGTAGCTGACAAACTGCTGGGGTGGATGAAAGCTCCTGGGCTTCTTACCCCCAACATTCACACTGTACCATCCATCCTCTTCTAGATCGCTTTCATCATCAAATCGTCCATCTTCTAACAGTTCCAACACATCCTCCCACATCAACCGTTCACCTGTCAGTCTCACTCTCTCCTTTCTCTTTCCACTCAGCCATTCACTCGCCTTTCGCGGGATCGTGTCCAAAAACTTCCTCATGAGTGGTTTACATTCATTTACATCATCATCACCATACCTCGTTCTTGCCATACTCTCAAGCCTATGTGCATACATATTCACACTTTCACTCTTCCCAATTCGAGCCTTCTCAAATTCATTCACCCTCTTATACTTCACACTCTCTTTCATTCGTTTCACCTGCCCAATCAATCTCTTCTTCAGTACATCGTACTTTGGCTCTCCCACACTCGTTATCACTCGCAAGAACTCCAACACTTTCCCATCCAAACAATCTCCCAGAACACTCACCCAGTGACCCTTGTTCTGCGGGTACTTGAGCTTGCAGTACCGCTTCAAAATCCCCGAAGAACTCATCCATACTCTTTCTCCCATGCAATCTAAACTTATCAATCCTTGGCACTTCCCTAATCAAAATTCCTTTCCCCACATTCACTTCACTCTCCGAAGAGCTACTCTCGGTCTCACTCATTCCAATCATATTGTCACTCTCTCCATCATCTGAGTATAGCGAATCCACACTCTTCCCTCTCGCCTTCCTATCCTTAACCTTAGAACCATGCTTACTTCCTCTCTTACTTTCCACTCTCTTCCATTCACCCCCTTTCCTACCACTCACAGTATCTTCTTTAGACTCAACCCTACTGCCATCCATTCCATTTAGCGGAGTCCCTTCAGTAGGAGCAGGGGTCAGGGTTGTAGGTCCTGGGACTGATCCAGCCCCTGTCATCATGTTATACAGGTCCTGCATCCGTCGGTCCGTCTGATCCTGTCGGTCTCCCATTTCCTTCTTTATCTTATCAGTCTTTTCATTCATCCCTTTTATTTTATTCTCCATTCCCTTCATCATTCCCCGCAACATTTCACACTCCTCTTCTTTCTTTCTCAACTCCAGTCTCAATCGCACTACTTCTTCATTCAACGTTTCCGCTACAGCCATTGTTCCCAAGTTAGTAAAAATATAGGAGAAGGGAAAAATCAATCAAACTACTTGTCACACTAATTGGGTATGGACTGCAATCCAATCCAGTCACGCTCCCAGTTTCGAAGTCTCACGTCCCTATTCGGGCGCCAAATGTAGCGGGCCGAAAATAGATCTCTAATCCCAATCGATAATTGATCCAACCCGCTTCCTACACTGTCCGGACGTGAGAAATCGAGGGAGAATAAAACGGATTGTATATACAGTCCCTTTACTTACAAAAAAAATACAATGATAGTTACAGTTTATATTTACAAAATTTTATATTTACTAGGGAAGTGTGCACACTTCAAAATGAGGCTAAATTCCCCAATCAAAATAACGATACCAAACGAGAATCTTATAACCGGCGGATACAACAATTTACGTATATTCTACACAAAAAAAAAAAAAACACAACCACAACCGAACGAAAAGGGGACACTCGCTATCACTTGCTGGAGGTGGGTGGTAGTTGGCTAACTAGAAGGTGGCAGGATTGTCAACGAAGGCAGGTATGGCGGTTCAGGTGGTTAGAGACACGAAAGCCCTCCTCTCAGGGCTGGGTGGAGCACTCGTCTATAGAACCCCTCTTGCTGCCAGTCCACACTTCCACTCTCTGAAGAAGAGATATATCCTCCTTCAGTGACCCATTTATTTATACATGGATGGCGAAACTAATAAGTGGGCATTACCCGAAAATACATCGACTAGCTTACCTCTTTCCAGAATAACGCTTCGTTAAATTTACTTAATACAAAGTAATATCTTATTATAGTGATATCTCAAAATTAGCTATTATCTTTCCAGAATAACGCCTGGAAAGAAAGAAAAACATGGTAATCATTTTATACATGAAGTAAACAAAAATAAAACAAACCCATTCCCATTCACACACATTCTTACAGAGGGAGGGAGAGGGTACTGAGAAAAGGGGTGGGAGAATGGCCCTTTTACACACACTCACATTCGCCCCACCACACCGTCCTTATTAATAAAGATCACCATGAATTAAAACATGACGTGTATAGGAAACCAACCCACTCGAATGCCTATATACATTATTTTTCGTTTCACGATAATACTGTTAAAAAATCGGTAATTTCTAACCTTTTCCTTAAAGCATACAAAATATGTCATCCTTCCTATTTAGATGAAGAAATTGTCATTATCAGGACCATTTTTAGTAATTTGTATTACCCCGATTGGTTCATATAATCTGCCATTTTGCAGCTAGGAAAACATTCTATGGTAATAAGCCTTCCCGCACTAATGACTTCAAGAAATGTATAACATTGTCATTTAATAATAAATTAAATGGTTTAAAGGACACATTTGGAAAAGCGGGTATTAATCTAGCCTTTAAATATAATAATTCCTTAAACTAATTGATGATTGCCAGGAAACCCACAGAACATATTAACATAGGAGTTTACGCAATACCATGCAACGATTGCCATAAAGTTTATATAGGGAAACGGGGAGAAATCTAGACAAGAGATTGTATGAACACAAAAGAGATATTAGAGTGGGCAGCGAAAGCAGTGGAATATTTTGCCATGTTAGAGACAAGAATCATACGATCGATTTCAATGGAAGTAAAATGGTATTCAAATCGGCTAACTATGTTAAGAGAAGAATCGTAGAATCGAGCTTGATATAGTCAGTTCCTAATTTGAATCTATCTGAGGGGCAATTTTCTTTAAATCCTGTAATAAGAAAGCAAATAAATAAAATAGTAAAATCTCAGCCCTTCAATATGTTTAGGCCTAACCCCCCCCCCCCCTCAGATTAGCCACAAGTAGGGGATTGGGGATAAAAGAGGGGATATTTCACGACCTGTTATGCTTGTATGCATTTTTTTCTTATATTTTATATCCAGTGTCAGTTGAAAAAGGGTGTGAGATACACCGAAACTGTTCTGAATTAAATTGTCTTCGGAGAATGTGGTTTAATTCCTCATCTTTTCTTGCGATATTGCATTAATTTTTATAATATATATATATATATATATATATATATATATATATATATATATATATATATATATATATATATATATATATATATATGTGCGTGTGTGTGAATTCAATAAACCACATTGAAAGAGAAAACGGAATAAATTTTTCTTACAGTAATATTTATTACCTTTTAGCGAAAAATCCGTGCAGGGAAGCGATTCGAGTCAGGGACACTGAGGCAGCGAGCACCGCTTTGATCACAGTTAAAATTTGCTGTTCGTACACTATGCTACGCAGTGAACCAAAAAATTATTTGAATAGAATAGCTTTTAAGAAACACTTTTCGCAAGTTCGAACGGGGACTATGAAAGAAATAGAAAATTAATTGGGGATTCAAAGAATAAATGAGGAATAGTTAAATGCGTAGTAAATAAAAAAATGTATATAATATCTCTCAAAGTAGCGCGAGAGAATGATGAAGATGAATGCAATAAACCACATTGAAAGAGAAAACGGAATATATTTTTTTCTTACAGTAATATTTATTGCCTTTCATCGAAAAAAAAATCCGCGCAGGGAAGCGATTTGAACCATGGACACTGAGGCAGCGAGCACCGCTTTGATCACAGTTAAAAGTATGCTGATAGTACACTATGCTACGCAGAGAACCAAAAAATTCTGTGAATAGAATAGCTTTTAAGGAACACTTTACGCACGTTCGAACGGGGACTATGAAAGAAATAGAAAATTAAGTGTGAATTCGAAGAATAAATTAGGAATAGGTAAACGCGTGGTAAATAAACAAATATATATAATATCTCTCAAAGTAGCACGAGAGAATGATGAAGATGAATGCAATAAACCACATTGAAAGAGGAAACGGAATAAAAATTTTTCTGACAGTAATATTTATTACCTATTTTCGAAAAAATCCGCGCAGGGAAGCGATTCGAACCATGTACACTGAGGCAGCGAACACCGCTTTGATCACAGTTAAAAGTATGCTGATAGTACACTATGCTACGCAGAGAACCAAAAAATTATGTGAATAGAATAGCTTTTAAGGAACACTTTACGCACGTTCGAACGGGGACTATGAAAGAAATAGAAAATTAAGTGTGAATTCGAAGAATAAATTAGGAATAGGTAAACGCGTGGTAAATAAACAAATATATATAATAGCAATCAAAGTAGCGCAAGAGAATGATGAAGATGGAGGCAATAAACACCATTGAAAGAGAAAACGCAATAAAATTTTTTCTTACAGTAATATTTATTACCTTTTTTCAAAAAAATACGCGCAGGGAAGCGATTCGAACCATGGACACTGAGGCAGCGAGCACCGCTTTGATCACAGTTAAAAGTATGACATTAGTATTATACACATTTGTTTATTTACCACGCGTTTAACTATTCCTCATTTATTCTTTGAATTCACAATTAATTTTCTATTTCTTTTTATATATATATATATATATATATATATATATATATATATATATATATATATATATATATATATATATATATATATATATATATATATATATAATATAGCTCAAAGTAGCGCGAGAAAATGATGAAGATGAATGCAATAAACCACATTGAATGCAAATTTTGTTGAAGACCATTGTGTATTTTGCTTTAATAAATTTCCTTTGGCAACTTTCTCTTCTTCTAACTATCTTTTTTATTCCATCTTGTAGATATGGATTATTTGTTCAGTATTCATCTCTTTTAAAATTAATGTGTTTCGTAAAAAACAAACTAAAATGCTAAGCTTTCGATCTTATTTGATCATCTTCGGAGCGGTATGGAATTTCTTGCCTCCTTCACCGATGTAGTGAGTGGATTGGGGATCTGGTAAAAAGTTAAGTGAAAGAAAACGATTTTTTAAGGGGTATTTATTCGCCTTGGTTAAACGTAACGTTAGAAGAAATGAGCCACTCTTGTGCGTATAATATTCAAAATAGTTTTAATGTATGATTCCAGCTTGTCGCTTGACTGTTGATGGCTGGCATAGCTTCATTTATTAATATGGCAGCTAAGATGTTAAGCCTCGCTTTATTAACCTCTTTTCTTTTGTCAACGAGCATATCTCTCGTTAGGTTAATATTATGTACACTCTCCATATGTTTTTTTGGCCCCCCGCTTTGAAGATGCATAGTCAACCGCCTCAAAAATGTGGTAGATGTCATGACAATATATTTAAACTTATTATAAAGCATACAGTCTTTATTGGGGCAGGTGAACTCGTAAACTATGTTGGTTGACTTGAGATTCGAGGAGTTAGGGCAGATGTTATTTTTCTTCAGGAGGTTGCTGGCTTTTGTAGTTTTATAATAGATGATGAGTTGGATTTCATCGGTTTGATTTTTGACCTTGATGTTACGGTTAATAATCTCCCTATTGTCTTTTTCATCTATGTTATAGGCCGTGGACATCTGGTTTTTGTAGTACACTTTGATGTTATTGACTTCTCCATGATTATTAACAGTTTTATCCGCATGTTGGTAATGGTTATTTAAAAATGATTGGAGTTGTTTATCAATCATGCTGTTTGAGAAACCATTATTCACGAGTATTTGCTTTACTCTTCCAATCTCTTGGTGGAAAAGTTCCCACGGAGAGCAGCATTTGAAAGCTCGGCGGATGTATGACCCGATTATGCTTATTTTGTATCTTGCAGGGCATTCACTATCTGCATTGAGGTAAGTTCCCATGTCCGTTCTTTTTCTGATGTTATGAAACTCAATGTCCAAGTAAGGGAGTTTATTTCCCGTGCTCAATTAATAAGTAAATTTTAGCACGGAGTTCTCCTCAAAATGCTGCTTGATGTTAACGAGATGTTCTTCGTTTTGGACGTTGATGTAGATGTCATCTACATATCGGCAATATGGGTGTGGCTTATTTTCCATGATGTCCAATAATCTCACCTCGAGTGGACCCATGTAATAGTTAGCGAAGGTTGGCCCTAAGGGTTAACCTATAGCCACTCCATCCACTTGCGTGTATAGATTACAATCTGGTGTCCTGAACGGCGCCTCTGATGTGCATGAACGTAACATGCTCCTTAAGATGTTTTGGTCAAGATTTGGAGGAGACATTGTAGGTTAAAGGTACATGCTACAAGACAGTAAAAACTAATATCATCTCTTGACGTAGAAAGCCTGTTCACGAATGTGCCTATCGCTCAGACCATCGACATCATTATAAAAAATGTGTATATTAGTGGAAGAGAAATCTACTGCCTGTTCCAGATGAACGGCCTCTATGAAAGAGGGTTTAAGTCGATCGATCGAAACCGTATCCTGCTTGGTGCCGAGCTGCAGTGCAAAGAATTTCGTCTTCCTGGAGACGACGAGAAAGGGTCCATCATAGACAGATTGCAAGGATGTGCTAGTGAAATCGTGACAGACAAACGCATGAGAACAGGTTGCCATCTCCTTTTACACGAAAGGTTTCTAATTAGCAGGCACTCTTGTGGCGGTCGGATTTACCTCAGACATCGCACGTACTAAATTGTGTACATATGCAAGAGGATGTATTTCGGAAGGAAGAAGACAGTCAGCGGAAGAAAAGAATTGGCCTTAAGACGAAGTTGCGTACCATAGACGAGTCCCGCAGCAGAGCACTTCAAATCCTCTTTCAAGGAGGTACGAATTCCCAGGAGAACTAAGGGTAGCTTGTCCACCCAATTGTTATTGGGGTCAGTGCAGGGTAAGCTTCCTTCAATAGTCCTGTGTAAACGTTCCACCTTAGAGTTACTCTGGGGATGGTAGCTAGTGGTACGGAGACGAAAGGAACCAAGCACTGACATGAGTGCATCACATTGGTGGGTTTCAAATTAGCTAACTCGAGCAACCCATGCTTTGACGAAGGCTCAAGTTACAATGGAAGCTCTGATGTCGTGGATAGGAACTGCTTCTGGCCAAGAGGTAAAACGATCAATAATGGTGAGAAGGTAAGTGCAACCACGCGAAAAGGGCAGAGGACCAACCAGATCGATGTTAACAGCGTCGAAAGGTGCCGATGTAATTGGAAAAGCAGCCAGAGGGGACTTTGTGTGGCGGTGAACTTTTGCATGTTGATAAGGCAGACATGCGCAGGTCTATTTGGCCACGTTACATTTGTAGGGGTATACACCGCTACAATTGGTGCCCAGACTCTGGATCGAACAGGGGACTTTTATATTTTCAGTCTAAAGGTCCCCGGTCCGATCCCGTGTCTGGGCACGAATTGTAGCCGTCTATAACCCTAAAGTGTAAATAATTATTCTTAACTATATATATATATATATATATATATATATATATATATATATATATATATATATATATATATATATATATATATATATATATATTTAAATAAGGGTTGGTAACTCTGACATAAATTCTGAGATTGCTACTCCCGCTCTCCCAAGCGTCTTAAAATTAACCCATGAGGTTCTTTCCTTTTCCTCGGTGCTTCAGTAAACAGACCGTTCCCAACTCCGTTAAAATCTATTTATCATACCAATTTATAATCTATTTAATATTTATTATTTATCAATTGTAAATCTATTCTCGTTAACTCATGCAAATTTAATTCACACGCGTAATTCAATCCAATCATAAACTATTACTGCATAATTTTACTTTTCAATAATAACTGTTTATTCATTAATATATATTTTTCTTAATTCTTTGTTTTTAATAGACGCTTTTCCAACGTCCCTCAAATTTAGGCCTAAGGAAATTTCTTCTGCAAAAATTTAGATTTCGCGTTGGCATTTAACTTCATTCCCTTGAATAACGAAAAATAGGTTTTTATTTTTTTGTGATCAGATCTATTTAGGATATTGACGCAATATTCGTTTAAAACCCCCAAATAGTGTCCAGATTAGGTTAATTATCTCTCAGCCATTCATTCATTCGTAAAATTAATTTTCACCGCTACGTGTGTTATATTTTCGGAGCTCACATTTCGCCGCTTCACTCGGTTCCATTTTTTTCTCGCGTGACTTTTCGACACGTGCTCGCTTTCAATCCTAAGTTTACCTTAACAAACATCCTTAAGTGATCTATTAGCAAATTTGTAAAATTAATAATAACAAACAGTAATAAATAAAAAGAGTGACCAATTTTCAATATATTTTTTTTAATTTTTACGTTCAAGCGCGTGAATTGAATTTGTGCACACACACACGCATACTTTTATTTTTCTATAAATGGATTATAAGGGAGCCCCTAGCTACGCCCCAACTTTGAGCACAGTAACAACGACCCAAGCATCTTCCCCCGCAACAACAACGACGTATTCATCCACCTTCGAACCCCAATCACGCATTCTCCCTCATTCGCCTCCCACTCAACGCCCCTTCTCCACTCACTCTACGGTTCAGCTTCCGCTGGTGGTAAATGGTGGAGCTCATCCTCCTGAACCAGGCAGTTCCTGAGGACCATAAAACAATCGTCGTAGCCCAGAAATTACATCTAAGTTTTGTTTTTTTTTTACTTTTAAGAGTATTCTGCTTGATGGCGAAATTTCTGGTTTTGGAGGAAGGTTCAAGAGGGCGTTCATGGACGAATTTGGGAGGTCGCAAATTGAGGACCTGCAGATCCTTCTCGATACGCCGGATATGGGAAACAGGCGCCCTAAGCATTTTCTGGGCCATCTCAAGGCCCTGGCACATGCCAAGGGAGCACAGCTCGACCAACTCGAGCCACTCATAACTGAGATATTCATGCGTGGGATACCGGATCAAATTAAGCCCCCATACTAATGTCCTTCTCAGCGAACGTGGAGACGATGGCAGAGGCGACTGACACCCTGTATAATAATCCATTCGTCACCTGGGAAAATGCGGGCACCAGGTCGTTTAGCGATGAAAATAGGGGGCGTAGCACATCATACAATTCTAATGTTAAACTCTACTCATATGTATCCATTTGTCAGGTTAGGTCACCGGCCGAGGCTCCTCACAACCTGCCAGGACTGCCTCAGGATGAATCCTCCCAGGCTTCGGGTCTTTTATCCGTTCTGAAGAGGATTGAAATGGATATTCGAGCCCTAAAGGTGTGAACGGGGCTTCACCGAGAACAAAATCGTGAGCAGGAAATAGGAGTCAGACGTCGTTCCTCCTCGCGAAAAAGGAAACACCAACGAGGAAACTCCAGCACAAGAGGTGAGGCACAGCAGTTTCATTTTAACCTAGGCCTAATTCTCCCTATCCTGACAACTCTCAGGTTAACTGCTGGTACCACTCTAATTATTGGAGCAACGTGTCCGCTGTGTTCAGCCTTGCAATTTTTACCGGGCATCATCTCATGCCCACAACTTTAACCCTCATTCTGGTCGTGCTGTTCATATTGCTATATGTCTGCCTTCAGGCTTTTGCTGATACCACCTCAAATTTGGCGCAAGAGCAGAAAAATGCTCAAAGACATGCTCGTCCCATCAAAATGCTCAATCTCAACCTACCCTTACCTCACCACCTCCAATTTTACAAAACTCTACAGGTTCCCTTACCCAATTTCACCTTCAGCACAGGGAACTTTAAACGGAATTCGCAAGTGATAGGTGGGTCTGTCACCTCTGCAACCTCATCTCTTCAGGATGATCCTCCTTTTAGTATTCATTACCCACTCTCTAGTTTCTCCTTCCTGTTTGACACTCAAGCTCAACGCAGTATCATTCCAGCCTCTTCAGTCGAGAAAGCTTGCACTTCTTAAGATCTTATCCTTAAAGCTCCCAATTCATCGGACATATGGACTTATGGGAGGCGTATCCTTGAGCTCTCTCTCGGGTTACGTCGTGTTTTCCCATGGACATTCATCATACCCGACGTCGACATTCCAATTTCGGGCCTCGACTTCCTTTCCATGCACGACATTCTCGTCGATTCTCGTCGCCGCAAGCTTATCGAGAGAACCACGACACCAACAGTTGCTGGTTCTTTCTTTCATTCTACCAGCTCTCTCCTCTCTGTTCGTCTCCCTGCAACTTCTCCCAACTTCCAACAACTTTTGTGGGAGTTCACAATCCTCTGTCTGCCTCCTTCTAAGGACATACCTATTAAGCACAATGTAGTGCACAGAATAGAGACGACAGGAAGACCAGCTTTCTCACGTCCCCGTCGACTGGCCCAGATAAACATACCCTAATGAATCAAGAATTTAAGTTGATATTGGAGGCCCTGGGTCGCTTCCCCATCCACCTCCCCATGGGCTTCCCCACTTCATGTAGTACTTAAGTCTAATCCGGGGGAATTCAGAGCTGTAGGTAACCACAGGTGACTCGATGACTGTACAGTTCCGGATAGGTATCCCCTGCCTTTCTTATCAGATTTTAACTCTGCTCTCTTCGGTTGTTCCATTTTTTCTCGGCTCGATTTGGTTCGCGCTTTCAACCAAATCCTGATTCACCGCGATGATATCCCTAAGACGGCTATCACCACTCCATTCCGTTCCTTCGTCATGAACCGAATGCGTTACGGGCTTCGTAACAGTGGTCAGACCTTCCAACGCTTCATGGATCAGGTTCTGAGAAGTCTTCCCTTCGTATTTTGTTATATAGAGGATCTGCTGATTGCATCTTCGTCATAAGAGGAGCATTTTTCTCACCTTCGCTAGATTTTTACACGTTTAGATGAGTATGGTATCGTACTCAACACTTCTAAGTGTATCTCTAGTGTCATACAGCTCTCACTTTTGGGCCCCACATTTCCCCTGGAGGAATTCGTCCTCTCGAGGACAAAGTTAAAGTTATCCGGGCTTTTCCCCGACCCTCTTCGCTAAAGCAACTTCGTAGATTTTGTGGAATGGTAAACTTTTACCACAGGTTCATTTCGAACATCTCCCACATTATGCATCCTCTCTACGAATTGCTTTCCAAGTCCAAGAAGAACCTTCCTCTTTCCTGGTCCCCCGAAGCTTGCGAGGCTTTGTCTCCCACCAAAGAGGCTATGGCTTCCGCTTTCGCCCTGGCCTATCCTTGCCCAGGAGCTCCCATAAAGGTTGCTTCTGACGCGTCAGCTACTCATGTTGGTGCCACACTACAGCAGAAGGTGGTGACTTTTGGCAACCTCTCGCCTTCTTCTCTAAGGCTCATCTTCCTTCTCAACAGAGGTACAGTACGTTTCCCCGCGAATTACCGAGCATAGACCTCGCCCTCCGTCACTTCCGATAATACTTAGAAGGGCGTGAATTCACTGTTTTTACCGACCACAAGCCATTGGTTGGTGTGCCTGCCTCTAGTAGCACCTCCTCTGTACACTCTGCAGTTGATACTCGTTACCTTGACTTCATCCTGCAGATGCCAAACGAGATTCGCTACGTTCCCTGTTCTTCAAACTTCGTACCAGATGCGCTCTCTCGCATTTCATCGATTTCGGGCACGCAACTCTCCCAAACTGCGCCCATCGATCACGCGATTATAGCGCTTGCCCCAAAAGAAGATGAAGACACGCAAACACTGCGTCACTCTTCTTAGATTGTCGCTCGCGAAATTGACTTGCCGGACAGTCCCTCCAGGCTTATCCTGGTTGATTATTCTTTGCTTGACTGTGCTCGTCCACTCATTCCTCTCGCTTACCGTCGGCACATTTTTTGCCATACTCACGGTCTCTCTCATCCTGGCATTCGAGCAACTCGCAAGCTCATCACACAACGTTATGTGTGGCCAGGTATGAACGCCGACGTGGCCAAATGGACCCGTGCATGTTTGCCTTTTCAACGTGAAAAGGTTCAACGACAAACAAAGTCCCCTGTGGCCGCTTTTCCAATTCCATCGGCACGTTTTGACGCCGTTTATCTCAATCTAGTTGGTCCTCTGCCCTTTTCGCGTGGTTGCATTTACCTTCTCACCATTATCGATCGTTTTACCTCTTGGCCAGAGGCAGTTCCTATCCCGGGTCTAGGCACCATTTATAAGGTTTTAGATGAATATTTCGTCAATATCCTAGATAGCTCTGATTACAATAAACATAAAAACCTCATTTTTCGTTAGTTACAGGAATGAAGTTAAATGTCTACGCGAAATTTAAATTTTTGTAGACGAAATTTCCTTAGGCCTTAAATTTGAGGGACGTTGGAAAAACGTGTATTAAAAACAAAGAGTTAAGAAAAATATATATTATTGAATAAACAGTTATTATTGAAAAGTTGAAATTATACAGTAATAGTTTATGATTGGATTGATTTACGCGTGGGAATTAAATTTGTATGAGTTAGCGAGAATGGATTTACAATTGATAAATATTAAATAGTAAATAGATTATAACGGAGTTTGCAAGGGTCTGCTTACTGAAGCAGCTGATGAAAACGAAAGAACCTCATGGATTAATTTTTAGGCGCTTGGGAGAGCGAGAGTAGCAATCTCACGATTTATGTCAAAGTTACCAACCCCTCTTAAAATTATATATATATATATATATATATATATATATATATATATATATATATATATATATATATATATATATATATATCGTTAGTTTGGTTATCCTTTACTTGATGGTAATTTTTTTAGAGTGAAATCTTCCGACGTAAAAAGTGAAGTGTGTATGTCCATCATGCATTGGCGAAATCTTTGCGGCGAGCAATGCTACTTCCAATCTATGCATTTATTTGAAGGTAAGAATTTATTAAAGCTAATTATATAATACTTAATTGAATTGACAAGTTTCAGTATTTCTAATTTTTAAAAAACGGCAAAATTGCTAGTAGCTAACGATAATGTTAAGTAGCGTAGGTTTACCATGCACGAACCTACCGGCTTCCTTTTGCAACACCTTTATTTATAGTATATGCTGATTGAATTTAACGTGAATTATGGTAACGTGAAACAAATGTTGTTCAATTATCTGATCATGTACATTTATTAACAGAGAAAGCATCCTGCTTTGTTGCAAACAGTGGATAACTACGTGACATCTCAAAAAAAAAGATTAAAAAATAAAATGTTAAGTATTAGACGATGGTCCTTCATACAGCAGTGTTAAAGTGAAGACATTACCGGAGTGATTTGCGGTGAATACTAAGAAGGTCAAATAATCTGTTGTTGATAAGCTGATTGCAGATTTTATCATAAAAGGTGTGCATCCCCTATCAACCATGAAGCAACCAGCTTTTGTGAGATTAATTAAAGGTGAGTTCTGAGTTACAAATGTTGTTTAAAATTATAGTACTAGCCAGAGCCGTAGCACTGTCTAGTCTCCCACCGCCCAAATAAAGATTGTGGGGGCCCCATAACAATATATCATACATTTACAAGTAGTGCCAGGCACGACAAATACTATTTTCAGCACTCCCAATGCTGCGGAATACTTGTCTTTACGCGTTTTTATTATCCTTGAATATTGTTAGTTAGCCAATTGCCCATGTTGTAGAGGGAAGTCCCTAACACAAGAAAATGTGGGACAAAGGTAGACTGGGCGCGGCGCCAACCGAGAGGTACCCCTGTGGACGGTTTATCCCATCCAACCTATTTAGACAAGGAGGTTAAAATACACGATATAAAAAAATATTTATTTAAAAAAAAATAAACCCAACTTGTATATGGGAAATGCCTACATCGAAAAAAATAGAAAAAAACCCCACAGAGACACAAATATCAACGCAAAAAAATGTTTTTGTCAAATTTCATGAAAATCAGGCCAGTATTTTTTGCGAAATATTGTTAACGAACTAACCAACGAATGAACAGACAAACAGACACGAGAGATCATTACAATATACTATTCAAGCTTTGCTGGAAATAGTATCAAAAAGCAATCCAAAAATCAAAATGCGCTTATTGACATGTGCGGTTAAGTTCTAGGGGTTATAAAAAATACTTTTTTTTTGTTTTAACTTGAGAAATTTTTTCAACCAATCTGTCATAATTAAGAGATTTTGCAATATCATGTTCAATTGATTTTTATTGCCGGTATAGGTTTTAAATGAATATTGCGGCAATTACCTAGATAGCTCTCAGATCACAATAAACATAAAAACCTATATTTCGTTATTCAGGGAAATGAATTGTTAAATGATTACGAGTCTAAATTTTGCACACGAATTCCTTAGGCCTAATCTGTGCGACGCTAGGGAAATACGTAAATTAAAAACAAAGAGTTAAGAAAAATATATATTTTTGAATAAACAGTTCGATTATTCCAAGGTGAATTTATACAGTAACAGTTTATGATTGTATTGAGAATTACGCGTGAATAAATTTGAATGAGTCAACGGGAATGGATTTACAATTGATAAATATAGTTTGGTAATTAGAGTATAACAAATGATGATTGATAATTGGATGATAATTGGTCATTGGTTAATTGAGTATGACAATTGATGATTGATAATTAGATTGGGTAAAGTAGTAAATTGATTAGGAAATAGATTGGCAAATTGGTGAGTAATTGGATGATAATTAATTGTATTATAAGTAATTGGTAAATTGAGTAGCAAATAGCGATTGGTAAATTGATGGGTAAATAGATTGGTAAGTAATTGGATGAATAAATTGGTAAATTGGAAGTAAATTGGATTGGTGAGTAATTGGTAAATATTGGTAAATAGTTTGATAAATATATTATAACGGAGTTGAATAGGTCTGTAAATGAGACAAAAGAATCACGCATTAATTCGGGATTCTTTGGGAAAATATTTAGCTAAACAAATACAATTCAAATATTTACAGACCTTACTATATATATATATATATATATATATATATATATATATATATATATATATATATATATATATATATATATATATATATATATATATATATATATATATATATATATATATATATATATATATATATATATATATATATATATATATATATATATATATATATATAGTAAGAAATGAATATTTACATTTGTAGGGGTGTAGACCGCTATACCGGAGCATTCAGTCTTTCTTTTGACATTGTTGATCGCCGCATATTTTTGTATTATTTTCCCTCTGCTTAAGCTCCGCTCGGCACTGACAACAACCCCTACAATACTGATTCCACAAATATCCCTGTAATACAAATATTCTGGTCTATCATTAATGTCACAGTTGAACAGGAGTAAAACATGTGCAACCTTCCAAGCAGAAGGAACTTTCATTAAATAAATGCTTTTATTAAAGGGATAACAAGGGATAACATAAAGAAGAGGAACAATTCCTGAAAAATAATGAAGGAAGCTTATCGGGACCACAACTAGAAGATAGTTTCAAATAACTAACTTCTTTTAGAATATCATTAATGGATATATCTTTGAATACAAATTGAGAGCGGGAACTTTGATGCAGAAAGGGATTGACCTACACATTATCCACAAAGACAGGAGAGAAATAATCTGCGAGGTGATTAGCCATGGAGACATTATCATTAATCCAGCAACCGTTAATTAAGAGATGACCTACAGAGGGTTTGTCAACTTTTTTATTTCTTAGGTAACCACTCAAACACGATCAACCGCAGATTTAGAATTGTTCAGTTACCTTTAGGATCCCAATAAAGCACTTTAAAGTTTAGATAGATACCCAAACATAAAGAAGTTATTTATTAAATATAACAACACTCTTCCGTAGTCAGCTCTTGTGGAACGGCTCTCCTCTTTAGGACGATTGATCTTATCTCCAAAACGGAGTTCTTTATCTGACGAAACAGTTCAGCAACTGATATTACTTAAATCTAATGCTGATATAAATATCTAACTGAAATTTCATTCTATGGAACTTTATATATTTTTTTTTGTAGTACCCAAGTCCAATTGTCATCAAATCCTACATTAGTAATTATAATATACAATTTCATTTTAATGGATATTTTTTTGTTGTTATACCAATGGTCCTTATCGATTTTCATTATATATCATGTATTTGAAATGCATTTTAAAATGTATCTAAATACATTTAATGTATTTAGTATTTAAATACTAAATACATTTTCAAAATGTATTTAGTATCTAAATACATTTTTCTCATGTATTTAATATTAGTATTTAAATACTTTAAATGTATTTAGTGCCCACCTCTACAAGGGACTCGGCCACTCCTGTGTAAGCGTAATTTTAAAACAACTTTAAAGTTCTATTCCAACCCGTAATCTGGATGTTGATAGCTGGCCTTTCTTCGTCAATTAATATGGCTTCTTAGTTGTTCAGTCTAGCTTTATTTCCCTCTTTTCCTTTGATCGATGTTTTATTAACCAATATTTCCCTGGTTAAGCTGATGTTATGCACAGTCTCCATATGATTTTTAGGGTTCCACGTTGCATGTGCATTGTCAAACGCGTGCGAAAGTGTGGTGGTAGTCATACCAACATATTTTGAGTTTTTTTGTAGCTTAATCTTCATTCGGGCAAGTAAACTCGTAAACTATTCTCGTAGACTTCAAAATCGAGCAGTTTCGTCAGATGTTGTTTTTCATAATGAGATTGTTGTCGTTTTATAATATATAATCATGTGAATCTTGTCCGTTTGCTTCTTAACTTTGATGTTACGTTTAACAATCTCCTTGATTGTAAAGGTGCCATGTTGTATACATGCACTGTTGAAGTGATGTTAACGAGCAAAAATTCCCTTTTAATATTAGCAATGAACCCGGATCAGTGCTACCGAGTGATCGCATCCAGATTATCGCCACAATATCGCTTGCCCCACTACTCAAGCCCGTCTCACTTAGGAAAAGTTATGCTAAAGCTAACTGGGAGCTATACAGAGAGATACTCAGTGCATACCAACCAGCTGACCAAGGGAGACGCTAATCTCGAAGAGATTGATGGAGATAAATAAGATCACCAATCTCCTCATACAAGCCGACTAGAGATAGGTCCCCAGAATCTCCTATAAAATGCCTCCACAACCTAGGTGGACGGACGGGATGAGAGAAATTACCCTGGAATATAGAGAAATCTATGAAGAGATCGGTAGGACAGGCACCAATCGGGAAAGGACAGTCAGAATGAGACAACTAGGAGAGGAACTAAAGAACATACTAATTGAAAAGCAACTAGCAATATGGAATGACATCATTGGGAGGCTGGACTTGGAGGGCAATCCTGTAAGATTTTAGAACAACATCCGAAGACTTAGGGGAATGCCTGCCAGAGCCAGAACTCAAATCAAGGATGGAGACTACATCATTGAGGACCCAGAGTCTCTCGAGAGAAATTTAAAACGCACTGGCAAGAGATTTTCGCTATATCCCCTGAGGAGAGCGACGACTTCGACCGGGACTTCGAATACCAATTGCTTGATGACCTCGGCACAGTGATACATAGAACCCACCCACACCCGCAAGTATCTCAAGAAAGAGAGATGGTTAACCACGGACGCCCGATAACTCTCGAAGAGACCCTGAACACCATAAGGTCCTTCAGGCAGAGGGCACTAGGCTGGTCTGGAATTACGAATAATAACCTCGTA
The DNA here is from genome assembly GCA_963969495.1 of Ceratothoa steindachneri. Lineage (NCBI taxonomy): Eukaryota > Metazoa > Arthropoda > Malacostraca > Isopoda > Cymothoidae > Ceratothoa > Ceratothoa steindachneri. The sequence goes on along the minus strand of OZ018328.1, from coordinate 137,575,944 downwards.
AATGCCCCAAGGCAAATCTTTCAGGGTTGACGAACACAATGAACGCTGCCATTAATACAGGCTACTTTCCTGGCGGGTACAAGATGGCCAAAATCATCTTCATCCCGAAAGGAAACAAGCCCCCAGACCGGGTAGCTAATTATCGCCTGATTTCTCTGACAAGTTTATAGCAGAAAGGCTACAAGCTCAACTGAGCTAGTTAGGAACGCACAACCGCCAACAACACGGGTTCCGTAGAAAAAAGGGGCACCGATACGGCCCAGGCACTCCTAACAGAGAAAGTATCATATTCCCAAGCGAACGGGTGCTATGTAGATATTGTGTGGAAAAACGTGCAGAAGGCCTTCGATAGAGTCTGCCTGGAAGGACTTCAATACAAGATATTGAACCTCCAGCTAGAATCAATCTTGAAAAGGATCCTCTGTGACTTTGTCATGGACAGAAGGGCATGTCTCATGATTGAGGGCTACACATGACCTGAATTCGAACTAAAGGCTGGCGTTCCCCAGGGAAGCTGCCTGAGCCCACTGCTTTACCTGGTCTTCATCATCGACCTCCTAACTCCGGTGCACAGGGACACGATGTATCTGCAATTCGTAGATGGCATCACACAAATCGCCTCATGCTCGGAGCGGAAAGCAGGGTCACAGGCAGCTCGCACGATAGCGGAGATCAATAACATCAACCAGTACGAGAGACGATGGAAGATCAGGACCAGCAGGGAAAAATTCAAAATCGTCCCGCTAAGCCGCAAGTTAACATGGCCTATCACCATAGAAGGTTGAGATACGGCTACTCCACTGAAGGCACCGTCCTGGGCCTAAAGATCTCTTACCATGGATACTCGAGACACAACGTGGAGAGGTTGAACCTGAGAAGGAGAGAAATAGACAAGCTATACAGGTTTAGAGATTTTAGCTCGGCCAACATCAGGGAAATATATCTGATATATGTCTGGGATAGGCTCATCTACCTCGCAGTGGTAACTCAAGCGGCCAGAAAATCCTCAATGAGAAGACTTCAACGTGTCCAGAACACTGCATATCTACTTATTAATAAAGTCAGAAGGCGTGATCACCTTCGACAAAGAGATCTATACAGGAGGAAACGATTTGTATGAATAAAATGTGGCAAGCGGTCGTCTGAGTAGCGCGGGTAGGCACAAATGTACGAACAAAAAAACCCTATGAAATTGGACACCTGTGTCAACAAGAGGAAACGCATAAACAAACAATTCGCGTTTCGGGATAGTTATCAAAAGACGGGAGTCTACGAAGCAGCTAAGTTAACACAAATTCCTACCAAAGGAAATTTTAACACAGATTTGTAAAATCATGTCATAAAATAGAGCTAAAATTATCAGAGATATGTACATATGTATATTGTAATTTACAGCTGTTCAGCAACTCAACCTAGGGGGTGGAACTAATGAGCCCAACGACGGGGGCCCCTGGAAATGGAACGGTATATATAGGTGAGCAATGAGAAGAATTGTCATTATTTAAGAATTAAGGATTATAAATAGTTATTAAGTCATTGTCACTAGGAGTCATAGGTGGGCGCGATAACGGAAAAATGTATCACGACAACCGATAAATCGATAACGATAACCTTATCGGCGATAACCGATAATCGATAACTGGCGATAAATTTATCGCCCGATAAGGTGATAACCGATAAATCCAAAATTATATTACAATATTGATCATTGAGTATATATAGCGTTATTTTATAATACAATAGCAAGAATATTTGAATAATGTTTCTTAGTTTCTTATCTGGTGAGACTCTCCTTCATCTCCTCATAGGTTTTAAGGATCCTCCTCGCAGCTAGGACCTACCTATTTCTGCCTCCAATGCACGCGCGGCTCGCCTTTGTGCTAAACTGGAACCAAAAACTGAAATTATCGATTATCGCTAGTTTGGAACTAAAAGTATCGGCGATACTGATGAATCAATAACGCGGGGAGTAAAATATCGGATAACCGATAACCCGATATCGTTATCGCGATGATTCATCGCGATAACGCTCACTTATACTAAGAATTCCCTTATTAGCGTTACGGAACCCCCTAAAGTTGGCCTAAGTCTTGTCGCTCTAAAATTCAATACTTCGTGTTGGATAAGAAAACCTGCTTCTCGCTCGCAAAGAAGTACTTATTGACGTGCCGCTTGTCTTCTTAATAGGCCTTTACTAGAATAAAAGTATATTTTTGCTAAGTCCTTTCTCAAATTCCTTTCATACCTCGATTACCCGTAAATCTTCGGTAAGTCTAGCCAATTATAAGAATAACTGTGAGTCAAATAATTCCTTCACCATCGCAACATTCAAGAACAAGCTGAAGACCTTTTTTTTCTCTCACTATTATGACCTTGATGATTTAACCCCTAAGCAACTAAATGCAGTATAAAAAACATGAGCTTGATGAGAATTAACCTGAGGGTCCTTAGAACGCATTCCTCGGAATGTGACTAGTTAAACAACAACTACAAGTCAAACATTACTACAAGACAGGCTCGTATGCAGGACACTTTCGTGCATCTGTGAGAATGTATATAAGTTGGGTACCCCCATAAACTGGTTACCTCGTTATAAATTGGTAAAATATACCCCTATAAACTAGTGACCCTTTGTTTCGACCAGATAGTGAAGGTATCAGAGAAATGGATTCATCAAGCCATCGTCAGGCAGAACAAAGTGAAAGGGACTTCGTAAATGCTATCAACATCAAGCCACCCATCTTCAATGAAACAGCAGCCGCAGGTTGGTTCCGAATTGTGGAGGCCCAGTTTCACATCTCCGGGATAAAGAAGGAGGAGACGAAATTTTTCCATGTATTAGCCTCACTTCTTCCTGAGACCGTTGATCGTCTTCCGGCAGCCATTATATCGGACCAAGATTATCAGCTTTTAAAGGAGGAAGTGTGTAGGCTATTCGAGAAGACCAAGCCCGAGCTTTTCAAAAAGCTCATCGCATCCTCCACGCTCACAGGCTTACCCTCGACTAATTTGGAAGAACTACGGAAAATAGCCCTTCAGGTAGGAGTTGGTGAAGAGCTTGTGCGATACAAGTTCATTCAGTCCTTACCGACTAACATCGCGCCTATAATCGCCACACAAAAAGAATTAACTCTGGCCTAATTGGACTAACTGGCAGATGAACTTATGACATTCGATAGAGCGCTGTGCCTTAGTTTAAATACTTGTATTGGGTCGAGAGGATGCACTGCCGTTTCAGTGTCCACCACGTTTATGCCTTATAATACAGGGTCACTCCCCCAAAACGGGCCTGCACACACTTTTTGTGATATAGCCTTCATTCATTCACTAACCATTCCCCTTACTTTGCAGGACATGAAAGAAGCAACGCCCGTGAACACAACTAAATATCAATGGGACCTCCAGCAAAGAATATACTGCGTCAAACATTACTACAAGACAGGCTCGTGTGCAGGACACTTTCGTGCATCTGTGAGAATGTGAAAAAGCCCCATCTAAGAGCAGAATTCAGGACTGGGTTGACTACTTCGAGAACTATGGGATATTGGAGAACCATAATGAAGCCAGTGACAACCGGCCAAGCCATCAAGAACGCTCCAGGAAGCGTACAGCTTTGCTGGTCGAGAGCGTGAGAGAGTCAGTTCAGCAGAGTCCAAAACATTCTGTGCGCAAGCGAAGTCAGTCATTCGGTATATCCCGTAAGACTTGCAGGAGAGTGAGAGTAATGGATATAAAGGCCTACCCATAGATAATACAGACGAATCAGACCATCACAGCCTCAGACAAGGACCAGAGAAATGCTATGGCAGTCAAGATACTGGAGAAGATTCAGGAGACCCTAACTTTCCTTAACCTCATTTGGACCTCAGATGAAACTCACTTGCATATTGAAGGAGGAGTAACCTCGAAGACAAGTGGCTTCTGTGGGACCTCCAGAGCAAATGAGGTATCCACTAAGCCTCTACACTCCCCTAAGTGAACGGTATGGACTGCAATCTCAGCCAGAGGCATCATCGGACCATTCTTCTTCGAGGAATCTGGCGAGACAGTGACAATCACCAAGGAGCGGTATGTTGAGGTCATCAAACCTTCAGGAGAGAGCTGCATACCCTGTTCCCGCCGCTTATGGGGAAGTTCTGGTTCCAGATAGGTGGAGCAAGCTCTCACACCTCAAACCTGTCCTGAGATTGGCTGAAAGAGAACTTTGGTGGCCGTGTGATCAGTCTCAAGACTGGTTTTGAGTGGGCACCTCACAGCCCAGACCTTAGGCCCCCAGATTTCTTTCTCTGGGACTACCTTAAAGACAGAGTGTACGCAGGGAGACCCAAGACCATCACGGAACTCAAGGAAGCCATCAGGGAGGAGATCAGAGCTATTAATCGGTCGGTTTGTAAGGACGTCATGGATAACTCTGTGCTGCGCCTCAAGAAATGCACAGAGCTAAATGGAGGTCATCTCGAACACGTGCTTTAGAATAAAGAAGAAAAGTCCAAATACTCTGATGTTTTAATATAATGTTTTATAACACAATAAACTCGTTATCACCAAAGTTTCATTTGATCCTTGGAGAAAATTAAGAAATGAGGCCTATCGAAAGTTGGGGTAGTTTTTTGGGGCCGTGACCCTGTATTAGGAAGTTTATAATCATTTTTTAGTAATTCAATTAAGCAAACAGCAAAAGCATTTCCCTCAATTTGCTCCTACAAGGTAGAACTATTATTTTAAGCTAATTGCAACAGTTAAGGAAAATAAAGATGGTTTAATGGATCTTTTTTAAATATATTCTTTAAAATGCAAGAGAGTTTGACTGAAAAATAATAAAAAAAACAAAGTGTTGGGATATATCAATCACCATTGAAAACACTAACGAAAATTACACCAATGAAAACTAAAAATTTGCAGATACAAAGAGCTTGATAACAGGAAGGTGTGGTGAACCATCAAACAAAGGAAAACATAATATTTTCCCAAAAGACAGGTACAGTCAATTATATGATGACATATTCTATAAAACACTCATTCAAATGTAAGAGCGTTTCAGTTCAATAGAAAATTTAAAATTCATTGAACATTTAGATTTTAAAAAGTTTGAGTTTTATGATGTTACCTTCCCAGTAAAAGCTTTTGAATCTTTGAAAAATAGCTACAGTTCCTCTTTTGAGTTTCCTCGACTCCATTCTAAACTGTGTGTCCTATATTCGCACATATCTCTTGCGAAAATGAATGTTACCGAGCTCTTTAAATTTCTACTTGAAAATGAAATGGACAAATGTCTACAGGAAATATAAAAGTTAATAAATTTGATTCTAACTATGTCAATAACAATATCAACTGTTGAGCGATCATTTTCTGCTCCTATAAGAATTAAAAGTTACTTATGAAGTTCCCAAAGTGAAGACAGGCTTTCTAATATTGCTATTATTTCAAGAATTTTGCAGGAAACACGACGAGCAGAATTTCTATATAGGTAGACTTTCCCTATTACCTTAGGTAAGTTTGAATTTTGTAACGCTTTTCCAATATTTTAAAAGATTTTCCGAACAATATAGATTTGTTATGTTTTACATCTTCTTTGATTACTAAACATGACATTGAATAGAATTATTCAAAAACGTGTAAAAAATTTTATGAAAGCTATTCTAACTTACTAAATTCTATATGTAACAATTAGGCCAAGATTTATAGGATTTTATTTTCTATCTATTTCATAGAATTGCATGCCTAAGTCACGACTCGCCACTGATATATATATATATATATATATATATATATATATATATATATATATATATATATATATATATATATATATATATATATATATATATATATATATAATAATAATTGAAAATCAATGACACGTGATATATAGATGTATTTAAAGGCCTAAGGAAATCGAAATTGGTAACACAACCCAGAAAAACGCTAAGAAGAATATTATATGAACCAATGAAAGCTTAAGAAGGAAAATGGGAGATTTCGAGAACGGAAAAATAGGGTAAACTATTTTAACCGCGCTTATCGCCAAAGCGTCGTGGTCATATAAGCGATGAGCACTTGATGACACAGGTTCAAATCCAACTTCTTTATTTATTTTCATATAACGGTTAAAATAGTTTGTCCTTTCTTTCCGTTCTCTACATCTCACATTTTCCTTCTTGAGCTTTCATTGGTTTATATAATATTTTCCTTAGTGTTTTTCCGGGTTGTGTTACCAATTTCCATTTCCTTGGGCCTTTAAATATATATATATATATATATATATATATATATATATATATATATATATATATATATATATATATATATATATATATATATATATATATATATATATATATATATATATATATATATATATATATATATATATATATATATATATATATATATATATATATATCGCAATATCCCTCTAATTTTGTGGGTAGGCGCTTTGATATAAATACTTCTATTTTTTTTTTTTAAATACGCAAATGTTATATAACACTTTCACTACTTAATGTGCTAAAATTTCTAATTATGATGTTATGTTGAAAAATAGATTGGCCGCCATCTTGCGAGACCTATTAGTGGAATTACATCATATTGATATATATATCATTTTGAAGGGATTTTCTTCTAAATTAAAATATGATCTGGACATTTTATACTTAGCAATTTTAAAGAAAATATGATTGAGTTACATAGCATTCAGTGGTGAAGCTTAGTAGTAGTTAGTTAGTTGTCCGTCTATTTCAGCGATGACGTCACTTCATGCCCTTTAAAAGAATAAGTTGGGCATATAGAAAAATTTGCACAAAAAAAGGCCTAAAGTGGGAAGGGGGTGTGCATTCCTCAGCCTACTATTTTGGCACTCTATATTTGGGCTGGTGTCAAGGTGGTATAAGACGACCTGCCATTGTGGAGTGTTGCAGGAGACTGCCAGGTCGTCGGTATAATAACGCTCGCTTAGTGCGGGTCGCCACGGCAGATTTTGGATTAGGGGCTGACTCCCGTAGTCTTTGTCCAGTCAAGGACATCCACAAGGCAGTGGGTTAGGAGTTGGAGAGGGACCAGGGTGTGTCCACACTTTGCGGGCCAAGGTCTAACACCTCTGGGGCCTCCTGCTTATCCGAGATGCTCCCGATTCGTTGTTTTATTCTCGAAGCTGAGCTACATTACTTTGATCATTTTTTCCTGAGGAAGTTCAGACTCGCAAGACCTATTACAATCCTAAGAACAGACAAGGCGCGGCTTATATGCCTAAAGTCAAGCAACGCGGTAGAAAAATCAGAGGCCTAACGACAACTAGCAATCACCCTCGAATTGAATCTAATGATATTGCTCTCGAATTAGGAATATTACGAGTTTATTTAAAAATAGTAGAGGTGTGTGTGGGGGGGGGGGGGGCAGCTACCACAATTAAAGAGGGGTATGTGGTGTGAAGCCCTCCATATCGAAATTATCTTAAAATTATATATAATAAAATATGATGCGATTACAATATCCCCCCACCAACCCCCCCCCCCTTTATTTGCTCCCCCCAAAACATTGTCTAGACTAAAAAAACAATTATATATATATATATATATATATATATATATATATATATATATATATATATATATATATATATATATATGAGGAATTAAACCACATTCTCCGAGGACAATTTAATTCAGAACAGTTTCGGTGTATCTCACACCCTTTTTCAACTGACACTGAATAGAAAATATAAGAAAAGTGCATACAAGCATAACACAAGGTCAGGTCGTGAAAGATCCCCTATTTTTTCCCCAATCCCCTACTTGTGGCTAATCTCATGGGGGGTTAGGCCTGAACATATTGAAGGGCTGACATTTTACTATTTTGTTTATTTGCTTTCTTATTACAGGATTAAAAGAAAATTGCCCCTCAGATAGATTTAAATTAGGAACTGACGATATCAAGCTCGATTCTACGATTCTTCTCTTAACATAGTTAGCCGATTTAAATACCATTTTACTTCCATTGAAATCGATCGTATGGTTCTTGTCTCTAACATGGCAAAATATTCCACTGCTTTCGCTGCCCACTCTAATATCTCTTTTGTGTTCATACAATCTCTTGTCTAGATTTCTCCCCGTTTCCCCTATATAAACTTTATGGCAATCGTTGCATAGTATTGCATATACTCCTATGTTAATATGCTCTTTGGGTTTCCTGGCAATCATCAATTGGTTTAAGGAATTATTTTATTTAAAGGCTAGATTAATACCCGCTTTTCCAAATATGTTCTTTAAACTATTTAATTTATTATTAAATGTCAATGTTATACATTTTTTGAAGTCATTATTGCGGGAAGGCTTATTACAATAAAATGTTTTCCTAGCTGAAAAACCATGCAACGATTGCCATAAAGTTTATATATGGAAAACGGGGAGAAATCTAGACAAGAGATTGTATGAACACAAAAGAGATATTAGAGTGGGCAGCGAAAGCAGTGGAATATTTTGCCATGTTAGAGACAAGTATCATACGATCGATTTCAATGGAAGTAAAATGGTATTTAAATCGGCTAACTATGTTAAGAGAAGAATCGTAGAATCGAGCTTGATATCGTCAGTTCCTAATTTAAATCTATCTGAGGGGCAATTTTCTTTTAATCCTGTAATAAGAAAGCAAATAAACAAAATAGTAAAATGTCAGCCCTTCAATATGTTTAGGCCTACCCCCCCCCCCCAGATTAGCCACAAGTAGGGGATTAGGAAAAAAGAGGGGATCTTTCACGACCTGACCTTGTGTTATGCTTGTATGCACTTTTCTTATATTTTCTATCCAGTGTCAGTTGAAAAAGGGTGTGAGATACACCAAAACTGTTCTGAATTAAATTGTCTTCGGAGAATGTGGTTTAATTCCTCATCTTTTCAAGCGATATTGCATTAATTTCCATCATATATATATATATATATATATATATATATATTAATAACCCAAGGAAAGGAAAAGTGGTATTACAACCTAGTAAAACGCTTAAGAACAGACTTTGGTTTTTATCCAGTGAGAGGCAAAGGGTTTCCTAATACAAGCCTCCTACTAGAAACCCCCTTGCATTTCACCGTATACAAACCTACACTTCATTATTTAAAAGGCTTCTTGTATAATCCTTTTTTCGGGTTGAGGATAATGGCTCAGTCGATGAGCGTCGTGGGTCTGACAGCAGTGAGTGCTTAATGACACAGGTTCGAATCCAACTTCTTTATTCACCTTTATATAGCGGTTAAAATAGCATTCCATATTTTCTCCGTTTCTAAATCTCCCATTTACTTTCTTAAGCTTTAAAGGGTCACGTAATATATTCCTTATCGTTTTATCGGGTTGTGAAACCACTTTTCCTTTTCCTGGGCTATTAACATCTATTGTATATCACGTGTCAAGTGTCTTTTCCTTATTATAAACTAAAAAATTCTGTGACCCCTCCCACTAGAAAATACTTTGCCTCTCACTAGAGAAAAACATATACGTCGTTATTAAAAAAGTTTCTTGAATCAACCTTTTTGGGTGTTTAAGATGGTGGCTCAGTCGATGAGCGTCGTGGTTGCATAAGAAATTGTTTAGATTAGTGGTGCACGATTTTGTTGGCTACCTTTCTACCTACTTCCACCACTCCGCATTCCCTTAATTTTTCGTAGGCTTGCATACAACGTCTAGCAATCGCCTTCGAATTTGAATCTAATGCTAGGTTTCGAATTGGGCACACTACTAGATGATTAAAAAAAAAGCGGAGGGTAGGGGTGCAACCCCTTACAATTAAAGGGGAGTATGGGGGCTAACTTCCTCATTTCTATATTCTCTTCAAAATGCTATAAATACAATATGATTCGATTCCAATAACCGAACTAAAAACTAAAAAAGAAGCACTTCTAATTTGCCCAAGAAAAAGTCTCTAAAATGAAAAATAACATGTTTTAAAACACAAATATATATGAATTATCCCCCCAAATAGAGGGAGGTCACTTTCCGAAATACCCGATGATAAAAGAGTGGCTCCACGAATTCCTGCTCGCTGCAGCAAAACTTTACCCACTGGCCTAACGTAACTAAATGCATTTATAGAGTTTTTCTTGAACTAAAAATAAAAAAGCTAATAATATCTATTCAAACAAATATCAGAAAAATTAAAGCAAAAAATATTAAAAAATAACAGGAACATAAGCAAAACAAACGAACACACTTACAAACCATAAACACTGAAAAGAAGCCTACGTGACACGACGTGTACTCAAACATTTGAAATCAGGTAAAAAGGAGTTATTTAGGAGACATCGATAATAGGCTTCAGAATAAAAACATCGAAAGTAAAAATAAAACTAGTTTATAACCGTCTTTCGAAGCACAAAAGGAACCAGGTAAAAAATAAGGATTGCTCAATGCAAGTGAATGATATCTCTGATTGGTTAGTGTGGAAGCAGAATAACGCTAAGAAAACAGCAAAACTTAGCAAAAATCGCTAACAAATTCGTGCGTCACTAATCTTAACAATTACCCTGATATTGATGAGCGCTTGATGACACAGGCTCGTATCCAACTCCTTTATTCACATTCATATATCGGTTAAAATAGTTTCACTATTTTATCCGTTTCTAAGCTTTTAAGGGCCACATAATATATTCATCAGCGTTTTACGGATTGTGATACCACTTTTCTTTTTCTTGGGCTATTAATAACAGCCATTGTATATCACGTGTCATGTGATTTTCTCCCATATCTATCTATCTATCTATCTATATATATATATTTATATATATATATATATATATATATATATATATATATATATATATATATATATTTGTATCTATATCTATATATATCTATATATATATATATATATATATATATATATATATATATATATATATATATATATATATATATATATAGAGAGAGAGAGAGAGAGAGAGAGAGAGAGAGAGAGAGAGAGAGAGAGAGCTTTTATGATGACTCTAAAGCATGTGTAAGGGAGGGTTGGGAGAAAGGACTAGTTCAGTGTAAAAACTGGACTCACAAGGATTGGTGATGTAACCCTGGCTGTTCAATCTGTATATAGATGGCGTAGTGAGAGAGGTGAAAACAAGAGTGGGAGGTAGGAGTCTAGCATTATTGAGTGAAAATGGAGAGATGTACGAGCTAGAACAATTGTTGTTTGCGAATGATTCAGTGCTGGTGGCTGACTCAAAAGAGAAACTACAGGCACTGGTCGATTCATTTGGGACTGTGTATGACAGAAGGAACATTGCTCTCCTGAATTTAAACCCATATTTTACCGGAGATATGTAGATGATTCCCTAGCTATTTTTAATAATTTAGATCAAGTTTACCATTTTTTAAATTTTATAAACTCGTACCATCCGAACATTAAATTTACAATTGAGATAGAAAAAGATAATAAACTTCCATTTCTTGATATTTTTATTGAAAAATCAACCGATAATTTTACAACTTCTGTTTACAGGAAACCTACTTTCACTGGTGTAGGAATTAATTTTTTCAGTAACTGTGATCTAACCCATAAACTAAATGCTATTAAAACTTTAATCTATAGAGGTTACACGATTTGTTCAAACTACTCATTAATCCACCATGAATTCGAAATTATAAAACATACTGTTTTGATTATTATTTTACTTATTTTAATTTAAAATCACATTTGGGCACTTTGCCTCTTTTTATATATGCTTTTAACTTATGTTGTCAATTTCTATTTCATTTATAATTTAACTTGGGCACTTCGCCTCTTTTTATTAATGATTATTAACTTTTGTTGTTTGTTTATTTTATTATTTTTTGTGTCATAATAACTTGGGCTCTTTGCCTCTTTTAAATTATCCTTATAGTCTCTTTTTGTTTATTTTGACCATCTCTTTTTAATTAAATTAATGGGAGGTTTACATTCCTAGGTATAGATCAGTCTTATTTCTTCCCTCGCACAGTTTCTTCCGCTGGGGAACAATACTGTTCTTTCTACTTTGTGTTGTCTACGCTGAGGTATTTCGACATTATTGTTAATATTTGGGAGTATTTCTTCCTCCACTTTATCTCATGTCTTTCTCCCTATCGTCTAGATCTCCATATTAATTGGCTTGAATCCCTTCTTCCGTGTAGGACTATCTGCCTAATACGATCGCTCCTTCTTGCACCCTCTGCATCGTCCTGTGAGAGGTACTACTTGCTATCTGCGTGACCACTGCTGAGTACACCAGGACGGAGCGTACCAAGGTAGTATAGAGTTTCCTTCTGTTCGGCACATTGAAGCTTCGGAATCTGTAAAGTTTATTCAGCTCTCTTTTGGCCAGGGAGACTATGTTGTTAATGTGGATTTTATATCCTCATTCGGTGAGTCGTAAGCCAATGAATTCTCCCTCGTTAGAGCACGGTTAGTGTTCGTCATTTACGAGGATGTCGTCTACTTCCCGGCGGTACATTGGAATTACCTGGAATTTCTTGCGGTTCGTCTTAATTTTCCATCTTTTTTTCAAATCTGTTGATATTTTCGAGCTCGGCAGCTATCGCCCTTGCTTGAACTTCAGGGTTTCTGATGGGACTTGGGACGATTTGAGTGATGTCATATGTGAATTACAGATACATCGCATCGTCCCGCACTGGAGCAGGGAAGTCTATTGTGACACGAAGTACAGCAACGGACTCAGAGAGCTGTCTTGTGGAACTCCCGCATCGAGTTCGAATTCGGGTCCTTTGAGCCCTCGATCGCGATTTGGGATCTCCTCTCTATGACATAATCACAAAGGACCCTTTCCAGGATTGGGTTTAGCTGGAGGTTGAGGATCTTTGATTGTAGCCCTCTCAGACAAACATTATTGAAGGCCTTCTTTACATCTCGCAGCACCAGGTCTCCATTCCTCGTCTCCTACGGAACCCGTGCTGCTGAGGGCTGTGAGCTCCTCGCTCGGCTAGTTGTTCTTGAAGCCTGTCAGCCAGGAGATTCCTGCCGACATTGGCAATGAATTCCAGCAAAGAGATTGGCCTGTAATTGACTAGTTAATCAGGGAGGTTTCCTCCCTTAGGTATGAAGATTATCTTAGCAATCTTAAAACCATCAGGGATATAACCCATGTTCATGGAATTATGTCTATCACAAAGAACGTCATAGTTGAGTCGAGGCAAGATGACAGGCAGTTCAGTTCATTTCTGCTTTGTTACTCAGTCGAGAGGCGGGGGGGGGGGGGGGAGGGAAGGAGGCCGACATTAAGTCACCTAGGAGAAGCTTGTAAAATCTTCTTCTCAAAAATCCCCGTAGTGAAAGTGAAGAAAAATCTAGGGTGGCTCTACCTTTTCTTTGCCTCCTTTATCGGGTAAGAGATGTGTAGCAAGTTAGCGTGTTTGAAAGTAAATTGTTCCTTAAACTTATCTTTACGCTGATTGGCCAAATTTTGTAGCGCTTATGTTTAAAACTTAAAATGTGTCTTAAAAGCTGATTGGCCATCTTATTAACGCTATGTGTGACAGAATAAATTAAACATAAACGTGTCATTAAAATCTGCTTAATCCTGATTGAATAAATTTTGTATCGTTTAAGTTTACATAGAATAACTATATATAGAACAACATTTTGTGAGGGAGGCAGTTGAATTCTCCGCTTGGACAGCTAGAACATCCCTTTCATTACGCTTGGTAAAGCAAACGCTTGAAACTTTTTCGTTTACTCAAGGAAGATGAATTACATCCTTGATCGCAAAAGTAAAATTTCGGCAACCTTTCCCTTAAAGTTTCGACGCTTACCCTTCGAATATAAATTTCATTTTTATTCTCGGAAGGAAGAGTACGTAAACAGAAGAAAGATGATCTACTCACCTAAAATTTAATTCTTTTCATTCATTTTCATTTCATCTATCGACTCCTTCACATTTTCACTCCCACACCAAAAAATCCTCCCGTATAGGGAGTTCCTTAAAAGAGAGATATTATATAATTTCTTTCAGGTCGGTCAGCATCATATTTATGACTGCCTAATTCCCCCCGACCCTGGGCTTGACGCTGATTTTTTTCAACCTCGTCCCAGCTATACAGTGCAATTGCGAATGAATTGGCTTTACGGGAGGAAGGAGGTTTGAGGATAAGCCAACTGCCAGATGCCCGTACCATAGGAGCCCCCGGAGAATGGGCAGGAGATAATGGTTTGAGGATTAACCAACTGCCAGATATCCGTACCAGAGGAGCCCCAGGAGAATGGGAAGGGGAGTCTAATAACTCCATCTGTGGGGGGCCCCCAAGACCACTGAGGGACACACAACCGTCTCGGTGTATGGTAGGATGCAACCGCTGTTTTACATTTCCTGGAGGCGGTGGCACCCCTGGCTAGCGATAGTTGATTCCGCGCTATCAATCAGCAAAAAGTCAACAAAAAGTCCATCATATTTCACCCCTCGAGATAAGCCCACCTAGGTCAATCCCTCCATTCATTCATCCTTTCATCATTTTAGCCAAATTAGCCGAGGCGGGACCATGGGATATTGGAAGGAGGGGAGTCCATTTCACATACATGAACATGGAATACAGAGGACTGCCACTAACAACGGAACCTGAAAAAACTGAACCAGAAAGAGGACTACTTATCAGGACCCTATACACACCACAGACCTAAAAATAGTAATCACGAAGCTGATAGAGGTGCCAAGTGGGTATATCGCTCTCTGTCACAAACAGGAGAATGTGGAACGACTGGTGGCAACGGATGGACTCAGAGCTTTGAACAAAATAGGCCTTAGCCCAAACTGCCGCTACAATTAATGTCCAAATGCTCCTTCATTTGCTGGAAGGTAGATTCGTACGTCGGCTCACATAAGACAGAGGAAATAAGAAAGAATTAGAAAGAGAAAACAAATTTGTCAAGATCACAGCACTTATTAAATTCGGCCACCACACACGTCTTTACGTTAGTGTGTGCCTCATTGGACAGGGCCAATAAAGCCACGAACCACGGAGTACTAGCATTCGGAATGCGGATACCACCGTAAAATATAGAAGTAGAAGATTTATTCAATGTGAACACCTGCTTTCAGTGAAGACTACGTAACGAGAAACTGCCCCGTAAAGCCATCAAGATATGTTCTGAATGCAGCAAAATTGGCCATACATTTCGGGATTGCATTGGAACATTAAAAAAAGTATTAATTGCCAGGGTCCACACAGGACCATGGCCGTTAACTGTCTAAAAAGAAAAAATCATAAAGGAAAGGAAGGAACAAGAAGAAATAGAAGAAACAAAAAAATAACCCCGAACCAAACATAAGCCAGCGTAGCAAAGGCTACATTAAAAGAAATCAAAGAGACTCAATAACCAAAGATAAACATAAACGTGAATAAAGGAACCAGCCTCGACATTTTAACTTCCCAGCCGTTTACAGTGAGCGAAAAGATCTTTATTCTGTTGATAAATCTGGTATTGTATGCCATATTATTCTTCATAGATGATTTAGACTTTCGTTGGTTCTTTTCCTGCAGGCGCCCTTACTCTCCCAGATCTTTTCTTCTTGAACTGTTCATGGGGAAGATTGAAACATGATTCAGGGCATATTTCGATGTTGCCACCCTTATTGCCAAGAGTACGTCTTTTTGGCTGGCGTCACAATCGTATTTCCATTTAAATTTCCCTCTGGCCAATCCTTCAATAATATCCTTTACTTTTGACAATCTCGGAAGTTGACCCGATGTTGAGCCATATATCCATATGTTTAGATATGTGGATTTATGCATAGGAGTAGTTTGCTCGCTTTCTTTGGCGTTGTTGGCTAGCTTTTTAAAATATATTTTCTCTCCGGGTTGGCTGGTCAATTTCCATCGTTTCGGGTGTTTCGGGCGTATTGTGTTTGTTGAAAGGGGGGCTCCTATATCTTGATCTATTTCTTGATGCTGGGTTAAGTTTGCTCCCTGTCTGAGTTTAGGATATGTCACCTGAGAGGGAATCTATGCACTACGTGAACTACGTACATGAATAAATCCAGGTTCATCGACGGGTCCAACTGTAGTAGCGTTTTTGCTTTCTCCTGACTTTTTTCCGCCTGTGCGTAGCTGGTATTTGCTGTCCGAGATTTTCCTCTTGTATTTTTTATTTTCTTCTCGTTTACCAAGTTTTTCTTTATGGGACAAGACATTGAGAGGGTGCAGTGAGGACCATCACAATTAAGGCATTTCTTGTTTTCCTGATTGGTACACTCTTTCCAGGTGTGTCCGGTGCCAGCGCATTCTGAGCATACTTTGCCCTGGAATTTTCAATCCTTTGTTGCGTGCTGTTGTAAAGCGTAGCAGGAGAAGCAAACCTGTACAGATACAAAGGTTTCCCTCTCAATGCACACAGCAGAGATCTTAGTACAAAACATTATGAGACTAGCTTCATAAGCATTAGTAGCCATCTCAGATATCTGGAAGGTAGCCTTAAATAGATGTATATACTCCCCTCCGTCACGGTTCTTAAATGTGTAAATTTCTTCAACCTTTGCCAAGTTTTGCTTTGCTTCTATCTCCTTCTTCATTTCCTCTGCACGATGTGATCCGACCCAGTGATCCATACGACGGCAGATTATCGATCTTTGGGCTGAGACCTGTGGTGGAACCTTTGATGTCAGGATGTCAGGTGAATTCATCGAGCTTCGTGCGAAATTTCACGCTGAGAAGCTGCCATCATCCTGGTTGCTGTCGCAAATTGCTAGATAGCCATAAGACTGATCCACCAATTGGCATAACACAACCCCTATCGTAGAGAAAATTGTCGCGAAAACCTTCTCCCTCGGCGGCTTGGACAGGGCTCTCTAACCCAGAGCCGGATTCTCTTCTCTCCCTTGGGGTCGTCCATGACGGCCTGCTAGGGGGGCTTTCTTCCCTTCGAGCCTACCAGGCTCCTATCCTAATAGTGTCCCTATTACTCTTTTCTCGGTCCACCTTCTCTGCCCTACCTATGATAAGTGTCTAAACAGGGCCCATCTGCCAGTCCTGACCACTCGGCCCCCTACTGGGGTCCCCTTTCTTCGCTCCCCCTATAGGGCTTCCTTCAGGAGTCAAGCACGTCAGAAATCGGTGGTCTCTACAGGCCTCAACTGGCAGAGAAGTTATAAGAACACGAGATGTGCTGCTGACGTTAGGAGAGAGGAGATTCCGAGGCGGAGCCGCTGTCTTTTGACCGAGGATCCGCGCGCGCCCGCGACTCCTCAAATGAGGCTGGGGCCGTCAGCGGTCTTAATGCGTGAGGATTTCTTCGCCTACCTTCAATCTTGAAATCTGAATCGTAAGAAGGTAGGATTTCGTAAGTTCTCTTGAATAGCGTAGAGTATCTCTATTCAAATTAATCGCATTCTACATATAAAGTTAGGAATATAGTAGTAGATGATTTTAGTAGGAGAAAATAGTGGAGAAAATTGGGTCAAATAATAGGAAAGTGAAATTGTAGAGAAGAATGAAAGACAGGTCCCTGGAGATAGGGTATCTCTGGCTTACTTTGCCGTTTTGGTATATATTTTTTTGTTGTCTTTTATATATATATATATATATATATATATATATATATATATATATATATATATATATATATATATATATGAGGCATTCAAACCTTTATAGAAGAAGGTTTTGGTCCCTACTGTTATGGTGGAGAGATTTTGTTTTGTTTTTATCTGGGTTGTTTACGCCCGGATTTTGAGGGGTATTTTAATGGCTAGGTAATCTCGCTAAAATTTGGTAAAATTAGCACTTGACTAATTGAGGGAAATGGGAATTTGTTTTGTAGTGTTTGAGTATTGGAAAAATATAAGTGAGCAGTGGGTTTACGTCATTGTCAATGAGTAGTCTGCTGCTTCTAAAAGTTCTTGCGTGTATAGTATATGGTTATTCATATGATTTATTTTCTGTTAATAAATCAGCCTAAATAGCGTTTCGAAAACCATAACCATAAATTTGTTTGATCGAACTTGTAGGCGGATAGTTTTTAGGCCTAAGATGACAGCGAACTAAATTTTGGAATAATGAACTGGGCTTTAAGAAAGACAATTACACAAATATAAATATATTCATAGAATCAACGAATGAGCAATGATATAAGTAGGTTAGGTATACAGTATGATTTGTTTGTAGGCAAATGACTAGTTGTAGAAGGAATGATTACCGACCTTTATACGGAGAATGCTGAGAGTCGACTAAGAAAGATTAGTGTGCTATTTTGTCGAGCTGGAAGCGTGTGTTTGTTTGTTTGTGTGTGAAATTTTAAGAGATGTTGTTTGGAGCAGTATACGTTAATAAATTGACAAGTAAAATAAATGAATTAATTAATTATTAAGTTTTATATAAAATGATTTAATTTATTATAGGCTTTTAATAAATAATCATTAATTTTGTCCAACTCCTCGTCAATGTTTTCTAAATTTGAGGCAATTAAAGGGTTGGAAATGTAATTTTCGAGGAGTCGATTATACGTATCCCAGTTGGAGCGAGCATAACTCTTGTGTCCTAGGATAGGGACTTGGATTGGGGAGGTTGAAATTTTAATAAGGCTAGCCTAGTGGTCGCTGGGGACAGGAGAGCCCGGTTTAATGGAGTAATTATAAGAGAACAAACTGATGGTGAGCATTATGTCCGGTTTTGTGAATGTTCTCTGAGTAATGAATGTGGGGAAGTTTGGTCCAATTCTTGTCATAATTTGTCTGTCAATAGGTGCCTCAAGATTCCTGCCTGATGGGTTGTTTGACATGTAATCTGAGGCAGCATTCCTCACATTGAGGGCGCCGGCAAAAACAACGGTTCTGCTTAGGGCACAAAGCTGCAGGAAATTGTGAAGGAATAAGTGCCCTCTCCTTGGGGGATGGTACCCTGTTGCCAGGACTAGGGAACCCACTGCCGTACGGACCTCCACAGCGAGGTATGACGCACTTATTGGTCTGAAATCAAGACCTTTTTTCACGGTTATTGTACATCCGTCGAAACATTCTCCGCTGTGACCTTTGGTTGAGACTTCGTAGCGAAATCTTTTATCCTATCTATGTGATTTATCCCATCTTCTGAGATAAATACAACGTCTGAGTCACATTGTCGTATTACGTTACCGTAGAGTACTTTTTGTCCGTCCAACCGTTCGAGTTAAAATGTAATATTTTTAATGTGTGCATTGTCTTGTCACTATAGATTCCTGTGTGTATTTATGTTGTTTTTATTCTCTTACGATCTTAGGTCCTTTGGAGTGTTTGGTGGCGTGATTGATTTTCCTGTGCGTTTTATCTGTATTTGCCGTCCGTTATAGTGATAAAAGTTTCGAGTGCCAGTTTAATTAAGCCTTGGAGTAAAGCTTCCTCCACTTGTTTTTCCCTACAGTCGTCCGAGGTGAATTCCCATTTGTATCTTCCGGATATTACTCCTTCCGATACATCAAAGACATCCAACTCCTTGGGAAAGGGGACCTTTCGGCAGCGAATACCTTCAAGTTAATTTTCCTTGAATGATAAGCGTGCCTAGATTCCCTCTTACAAGAAGAGGGCGATCTCGGACGTCTTTGAGGCTGTCAGGTTTCCGGGAGCAGGGCGATCGTGCCCCTCCCTCAGGTCTCGCAGTCTCAGTCACCGTAACTTCAGTATCATGTTGTGTGTGTGAGTGATTCTGTTTGTTCTGACTTTTGCGTGGTTATTGTGCTTCTCAGTGCGTGTGTTCGCTTCCTTTCTGCTTGAGCATGTATCCGAAGATCCCTGGGGAGAGCTGGGGTGTTGCTGGGGATGGGGAGCTTGTGGCAACTAGTCTCGCACTAGGGTTTGAGACTAATCTTTAGAATTTACTCGGGGAGGAGAGATTTGCAATGTAAGCATAATAGATGCAACGCATAATTTTAGTCGAGTTTTTATTTTCGACATGCAGATATGTCTTAGTTTCCTGAGCTTCCGCCACGGCAGTTATAGCAACCTTGACGTAGGTATTATTTGTTTTTTTCTTCTTCAGCCTGTCTTTTTTGATTTGATTTTTTCTTTAGGAGATCTTTCTTGATTGAGCAGGTCATTGATAATGTCGTGTGCGCTCCTGCGCAGTTTAGGCACTTTATGGAGATGCGAAAAAAATAAGGCACACTCACAATCTTCACCAGAGCAATAAGAATTTGACGTGCTAAGGCAACCAGAGCAGTCAAATGAATCACAATTGCGAATTTCGAATTGATGTAAGTGGGCAGGTGTGTGTAAGGGACAAAGAAAGGGTGTATGAATAGATAGCTGAAAATAGACAAATGGTGAAAAGAGAAAGAAGTATGGTAGGGTCCAAAGAGATGCTAGGTGACTGGTGGTCAGGCCTATCACTTTCCTAAATGTTATTGTTATGTGTTTCCTTTGTTGTTTTCGTTAAAGTTTTTGTTTTATGGCGTTCAAACCATTTGTCTTAATAATTATTTAATGTTTTTTGGGTATGTAATGTGCATTTACTGTTGTTTTGTAATATATTGCTTTAAATATGTACTTGGTGTTTATTGTACTTTATTTAATTTGTTCTGTGTATTTTTCAGTGTTTTCTGTTTCTTCTTATCATTTTTCTTCGCGTCACGTTTGGTTTGCTCGAGTCTTGTTTGTTGTGCGTTGGTCAAAATCGGTGATTTTTCTTGAATCGAATTTGTTTTCTTGATCGGTTTGTTGTCAGATTTTTGATGGTTTTTACATTCTCCTTTTCCGTAGAACGGCACTTCGTTCCCGCCAGCCACTAGGTTAACGGAGCTTGGAAATCTGGCGCGACATATACGAGGGGCGGTCAAAAAGTTTTGCAATTCGGATATAAGGAAACGAGATATGAGGAAAAGTGTTTTATTATTTTTCAATATAACTACCCTCGACTTCAATGCACTTGCACCACTTGTCCGTGAGGCTTCGAATTCCCGACAACCAGAAATCTCCCGACTGCTGTTCAATCCACTCCTGGACGGCGAGCTGGACATCTTCATCGTCCCCAAACCGGCGTCCACGCAGTGCAGCCTTGAGCTGGCGGAATAAAAAGTAGTCGCTAGGGGCCAGATCTGGACTGTAGGGGAGATGGTTGAGCTCCTCGAATCCGCACTCGCACAGGGCAGCTTGTGCAACTCTGGCCTTGTGGACTTTGACGACGTTGAAGTCGATCATGGGGCGTGAGGTTTCTAGGGACCCAACGGGCAGAGACCTTGGTCATGGCCAAATTGTCGTGGATGATGTTAATAACACTTCCATGTGATATTCCAAGTTCTCACTCGATTTCTTCGACCTTCACCCGTCAATTTCCGAGGATCATCCTCTCCGTACGGGCCACATTGTCCTCGTTAGTGACGTCTTACGGGCATCCTGGACGGGGTTCATCTTCAAGGGACTCACGACCATGGCGTAACTTCCTATTGCAGCGAGTAATGGTTGCATAGGAAGGGGCGGTGTCGGTGTACACTGCAATCATGCCTTCATGGATCTCTTTTGCATTCTTGCCTTCCTTGGTAAAAAATTTGATCACTGCGCGGTGCTTAACCTTCTCTATTGTTGAAAAATTTGTGACTGACGATCTGCGATGAGCTACTGCTTCTTAAATAGACGAGGCAGGAGCGTGCGGCTGCAGGTCCTGACTTGTCATAACTTGTCCTAACACTCCCACAAACAGCCATCCCCCTTTCTCTGTTTTCCCCTACCGATTCGCAAAACTTATTGACCTCCCCTCGTAGCTTAATTCTTGCATTTTCCGAGTCCTTTCTTCTATGACTTTGTTGATGGGTGTTATTCCCGGCCTCCCTGTTCAAGTCTTCTTGGCGTCTTCTTTCCCCCCTACGTGTACCCGAAATTAGGTACATGCCTTTATTTTGCCCTGTTTGTAGTCTCCTCTTTTGCGTTTCTGAGACACAAGAGAGGGTAGAGGTGGGGTATAACAACTTAGATCTAACAAGAGCGTTGTAGATATTTTTCTTGTTGCTTCCATGTAGATTTCTAAACATATACAGAGTCCTGATTGCGACCAAGGCTTTAAAAATTTTATCTTCGACGTGCTCCCTGTACCCGGATGAAGTAATTTTCTTTCCGAGTACATTGCACTCCGTAGTGTAGGAAAAGCGTCTATTCCCCACCCTGACATCTGTAAGTAGTTTCCTGCCAATGGGGACTACTTTGAATTTCTCTTGGTTTGTTCCTATCTTCTATTGTGTCTCGTAGTTGTTCAATCTTTCGATTTCTGCCACTGTCATTCGAGCGTGCCAAGGCGCATTCCTCCATGAACAAGTGAAATCATCGGCGTATTGAATGTTGAGGGAAGAGGGTTACACAGGGGCTGGGACATCTGCGGTGTATATCCAGTAAAGAGAGGGGGACAGACCCCCTCCTCCTGCGGGAGGTCCGCATTGAGCAGAAATTCCGGTCTGTCCATGCACCATAAACTGACATACGCCGCTCTATCCATGACATAGTCACAGAGAGTTCTTTCTAAGTTTACACTTAGGCCCAGCCGTAGGATCTTAAACTGCTTACACAGTTGATACACTTTATCAAACGCCTTTGAAACATCCCGACAAACAATGTCCACGTAAGTCCTTTCCCGTTTAGCTTGGGCAAGCTTTTCCGTGATGACATTTATCGCCATCACCGTACTTCGCTTTTTTCTAAACCCGTATTGGTATGGGTTGTTCTCTAGGTGTTACACCAATCTTCGGTTGAGGATCTTCTCGAAAAGCTTCCGTGCTTTGGCAAGAATATCATCTTTGCCGTTTTATAAGCATCGGTAAAGTATCCCATATTTAGACACGCGTTGAACATTCTTCTCATTCCCTCGATGACATTGGCAGGTGCCTTCGCAAAGTTTAACTTCGTAAGCCTCGATTGTCCTCGGGATTTCTGATGGAATGAGCGGAGCGTGACGAGTAGTTCTTCTTCGTTGATCTCGGCGTCTCCGTCGCGTTGTCTATCCCCCTGGTAGTGAGGATGTTTCCTATGTATTTGTGTTTTAAGCTCCTCTACAATGTTGTTCTCGAACTCTATATCAAAATCTTCGTTTTATTCTTCGGATATACTGAAGATTTTTTTCAATAACGTCGGAATATTTCTTCTATTCAAATTCTTATGTTTTTGTGGTTCCGTCTTCTTTTAGTATTTATATTTTCTTCTTTTTCCCAGTTGATCATTTGAGACGCCTGACTTTATTCCAAAAATCTTTGGGAGATGCATCTTGATCGAGGCTCTCGAGTGCATCTTCCCAACGTCTCCACTGTTGTTCGATGATAAACTGGTTGAGCTCTTCTTTGATCTCTTTACTTCTCTGTATTGAGGCAATCGATGCATTTCTGATGTTGATTTCATACATTACTCCCAACTAACTATATAGTTATTTCATGTATTCATTCCACCTGTAGGTTGAGATGGACTTATACTGGGTTTTCGGGACACAAGCCCTATCCGCGTTAATGAGATGGTTATTTAGGTCGTCGAATGCCTCGTCGATCTCCTTGAGAATTGCCTCATCCAGGTTGGGCGGGTGGTAGGCCTCAAGAAGGTGCGCGTACCGTGCCCAGTCTGCTCTTCCATAGTCTTTTCTGACTTCAGCTGGGACTTGTATAGGGTTCCTGTTGATGGTGAGTAGCATCCCTATATGGTCACTACATGGTACCTGGACTGGTCCGATGTAGTAATTGAACGGCAGCTGACGATTGGCCAGACATATGTCTGTTTTTGTAGCACTTCTTCCTCGGACAAACGTCGGAATGTCCGGGCCTATTCGCTGGACCATGTTTCTATCCAGTATATTGTCTAGGCACCTTTCAATTCCATTGAAGGTCCTGTAGCCGGATTCTCGACCTCTGGCGTTCAGATTCCCCTTAATATGGTGGGGACTCTTCTGGCAAATAGGCCAGCGAGAGAATGGATCGGTAAGTATCCTCTACTCGGCGGCTGGTCCCCGGCTGCAATGACCAGCTTTCCAATGTCGAGTTCGACCTCAATCGCGAGATAGGATTCTTCGAGTATTCTAATCTGCTTGTACTTGATCCCTTTTTTATGGCAAAAGCGGCACCGTCGTAGCGATCTTGTGAGTACTTTGTGACTAACACATCGTAATTCCAAATTTTCATTTCGGAATTACGAGTGTCGATCCCATGTTCTGAAATCAAGATGACACTGCATCAATTTCTCCGAATACGTTACCGTAAAGAGTTTTTTTGTCGTTCAGCCGTTGGTGATGATTTTCAGTATTCTTAGTGCGTTAAGTTCCATGATGAGACGTACTAGTAATTACCCATGTTTCCTCTTATTCTTTTTTTCTTCTTGGCCTGTGGATCAGTCTTAGTGTGCCCGGGCTTTTCACTTTTCGGTGGAGGACTAGAAGTTTTTAACTTACTCTTCGTTGCTCGTGTACGAGTGCATGGGCCCTCGTCACTGTCCGAATAGGTGGTTTCATCGTCGGCTAGTGATTTGTCTGCCTTGTCTTCTTCTTCTTCCTTCTCGGACACCTCCGATGAGAGTGCTTCAATTGTTTCTTCCAATCCAGACTTGATATTCGCGTTGTTCCTGATGACTGAATCCTTGAATTACTTGGACCATTCAGAGTTTGCGTGCATAATGACCGTAGACAGGTTGTTTGCCTTCAGTAGCGCGTTTAGAACATGGTTATAGCATCCAGGCTTTACCGCGTTAGCCACGTTTGCATGCGTGATGAAAATCAGGATTTTTGCACTTAAGTCACTTGTGAAGTTCATTTGGGTTGGGGATGCCATCGTTGGTAGTGTCCCTTCGCTTTTCTTCACTGTATTGGCGTACGTATTCAGTTTTTTTCTTCTTTTCTTCTTCCTCCATTTTCTTTATAATGTCTTTCCTCTTTGGTCAGTTAAGCACCATCGTTCTATGTCCACCCTTGCAGTACACACATTTGTCTTCTGTGCTTTTGCAAGTATCGTAGCGATGTCCTTCTGTGGAGCATTCACTGCACCACAGTTTTCCTTATTTGGGGTAGTTCGTCGTCGTGTGTGTCTCCAATTTGTAACACACAAAGCACATCTGGATGCTATGGAACCTTTCCTGTGCGATGTTGCATCGAGGGATCCTCATGTTAAAAACAAGGAGTCCTTCCGTTGTGGCTTTGTGTGCCATTTCTGTTGATAGGAAGGTCACTTTAAAAACATGCGTGCGGTCGCGGAATTTGATCACTTCTTTGACCTTAGCCTATGAGTGTTGAGTTTCGATTTAATTTTTTTATTTCTTCAACAGTGTTCACTAACCCAGCTTTCAACTTTGCGGCAGATAATTCTGTGGTTGGCTGCCACTTGTTTCGAAGTTTATAGATTTTAGAAGTTCGGTTTCCCTTTGAGACAGGAGCCAGTAGACATCCTTGATTTCCTCACAGATGGCGATGAAGCAGGAGGAAATTTCGATTAGCTTAACGAGGGCCCCTCTTAGTTCAGCGAATAGCGTCCCACAAAGCATGCTTTTTTTAGGTGCCTTCATTCCATGTATGGTCCGTAGGGAGACCCTCTTAGTGAGGGTCTCCATGGTCTTGTGTCCTTTTCCTCTTCTTTTTGTATAATTCTTCTCTCTCTGTAAGAAAAGTGTAATTACTGTGTTTTGAGTGGAAAATAAAGTGATGAGGTATTAAAGCAGGTAACGGTTTGGTCAGATGAGGTCGAAAATGGTTTGAAAATTGGATGAACGCTCCCGTCAATTTTCCAGTTGTTCCCCCGCTCAGGTGTCGCCAGGATGATAGGTGATGGATGGATGGGATGGATCTCGTGTGGGAACCTCAAGAGAGATGACTTATGGTGGACTTGATGGCAGTAGCGGCCGAATCAACGACCGCTAAAGTTTTGCCACCCTCTCTCGGGTACTAAATGAATCGCAGTTCAAATTCAAGTTAATGAAAGTGATGAAATGTGTGGTAGGTTTTTATAGGTGCCAAATTGTTTACTAGTTTGCTTTGGTGTCGAGGGCATCACTAGCATTTCTCTCTTTTTTACTTTCAGTTTTTTTACGTCTCATCCTTCTATAGTTTTGATGACCGCCCTTGACGGTCATGTTTTTCCTTTAGTTTAAATATTTTACTAACTCTTAAGTTGGTTCCTCCGTCGTGACTTTCAAGCCTTTCAAGTCATATTTTGCTAACTGGTAGGTTTTCTCTTCGTTAATTAATGTTTTTGTTTGTTATCTTAGCGTTGGCTATTTCGCCTCTTTTATTTAAGCTTTTTATATCTGTTGTTCTGTTAATATTTATTTTAATTTATTTAATTATTATTTTGGGAACTTGCCTCTTTTATTTATGTTCTTTATTGTTTTTATTATTTACTAAAGTTTTTTATGTTTGCTGTTTAATTATTCTCTTACTTATTTTAATTTAAAATTACATTTGGGCACTTCACCTCTTTTTTCTAAGCTATTAACTTTTGTTGTTAATTTCTATTTCATTTATAATTTAACTTGGCCACTTCGCCTCTTTTTATTAATGATCAACTTTTGTTGTTTGTTTATTTTATTTCATTTTTTGTGTCATAATAACTTGGGCACTTTGCCTCTATTTAATATCCTTATAGTCTCTTTTTGTTTATTTTTATCATCTATTTTTATTTAGTTATTTTGGAGTTTACATTCGTAGGTATTAGTTGGTCTTATTTCTTCCCTCGCACAGTTTCTTCCGCTGGAGAACAGTGCTGTTCTTTCTACTTTGTGACGTCCGCGTTGATGTATGTCGACATTATTGTTGATATTTGAGAGTATTTCTTCCTCCACCTTATCCCTTGTCTTTCTCCCTAGCCTCTGGATCACCATAATAATTGACTTGAGTCCCACTCTTTCGTGTAAAACTGTCTGCCTGATACGGTCGATCTTTCTTGTGCCGTCAATGAGCAGTGTGGCTTTATTCTGCACCCTCTGTAACGTCCTGAGAGAGGTACAGCTGGCCACTTTCGTGACCACTGCTGAGTAGTACCAGGATGGAGCATACCAAGGCGGTGTAAAGTTTCTTTTTGTTTGGCACATTGAGGCTTTGGAATCTGTAAAGTTTCTTGAGCGCTCTTTTGGCTAGGGAGACTCTATTGTTAATGTGAGTTTTAGATCCTGATTTTGTGAGTCGTAAGCCCATGAATTTTCCCTCGTTAGAGTATGGTTAGTGTTCGTCATCTACAAGGATGTCGTCTACTTCCCGGCGGTACATTGGAATTACCTGGAATTTCTTGCGGTTCGTCTTAATTTTCCACCTTTTTTCAAATCTGTTGATATTTTCGAGCTCGGCAGCTGTCGCCCTTGCTTGAACCTTAGGGTTTCTGATGGGACTTGGGACGATTTGAGTGATGTCATCTGCGAATTGAAGATACATCGTATCGCCCCTCACTGGAGCAGGGGGCTCTATTGTGTACACGAGGTACAACAACGGACTCAGGAAGCTGCCTTGTGGAACTCCCTCATCGAGTTCAAATTCGGGTCCTGTGTAGCCCTGGATCGAAATTTGAGCTTGACTTTTCATGATATAGTCATATAGG
Organism: Ceratothoa steindachneri; assembly: GCA_963969495.1. Classification (NCBI taxonomy): domain Eukaryota; kingdom Metazoa; phylum Arthropoda; class Malacostraca; order Isopoda; family Cymothoidae; genus Ceratothoa; species Ceratothoa steindachneri. The sequence continues at coordinate 137,548,505 of OZ018328.1, read as the reverse complement.
ACCATTTCCAGGATCGGGTTCAGCTGAAGGCTCAAGATCTTGTATTGTAGGCTCCTCAGCCAAACTTTATTGAAGGCCTTTTGAACAGCTGGCAGTACCACGTCTACGTATTTCCGCTCAGCTTTGCTGTTCGCGAGGTTTTCTTTTAGGAGAGCGAGGGCAGTTTCCGTTCCCCGTCTCCTACGGAGCCTATGCTGCTGAGGGTTATGGGCTCCTTGCTCGGCTAAGTGGTCTTGAAGCCGGTCAGCCAGGAGCTTCTCGTAGATCTTCACCACAAACTCAAGCAGTAATATTGGCCTGTAACTGACTAGTTGATCAGGAGGTTTACTTTCCTTAGGTATAAAGAGTATTTTAGCAATTTTTAAGCGATCTGGGAAGTGACCCGTATTCAGCGAAGCATTGAAGATGTTAATGATCCACTGAATAATCTGATGTGAGGCATTTACTAAGTTCCATTTAGTGATGTCTGTTCAGCCTGGCGCGCGCCATTTATTCAAAGTATTTTAGAGTGGCCATGACCTGCTCAGGTGTTATGAGTCGGCCTTGGTCCACCATTTTCCTGCCTTCGTCAATATGGTGATGTTGGTGCGTTCGATTTATGATCTGATTCAAGTTTTCTATCAGTTGGCCTTCGAATTACAGGTCGAACTCTTCATTGTCTTCTGGAGTGATGCCGAAGACATTTTTCCAGTATGTTCGAAATCTTTCTTACAGAACCGCTGGTTCCTCTATATAATCCCCGTTCTCTTTAATTCGAGCCTTCACTTTTCCTGTTTGTCCTTTTAGTTTTCTGATTTGTAGACAGAATTTAGCCGGGTTCAACTCGCTATCGAGTCTATCCATTAAATTGTTCCATATTTCCTCTTGTTGGAAGTTGATAGCGTCTTTAAGCTCGGCGCTTAGGCGCCGTAGTAGCGAGCTTGTCTCCCGGTTTGGACCTGCCCGTCTTATCTCTTCATACACTTCCCTGTGATCACGGGCGATTGCCCTCATTTCCTCTGTCCATCTAGGTTGAGGAGGAGTTCTGTACCATGTCTTGGGTACACACTTGCGGTCTGCTTCTATAATAGTCACAGTTATCCTCTCTAGCTCTTCATCTATCTCTTCCAAGGCTGCATCACTCAGGTCAGCTGGGGCGAATAGATCGTTGTCTCTTGTAACGTTTCCATTTGGCCGAAGCGTAGGTTTTCGGAAAATGGCTGGTAGCTGGATCGTCCCGAGTGAGATTGTGGTGTGCATCGCTATGTGATCACTGGGGACTGCTGGATCCGGCTCGCTATGGTATTTGAATGGGAAGCCTTCACTTGTTAAGATTATGTCAGGTTTGATGGCTGATGTGCAAGTGATTTAGGTCCGAAATTCCGGCCCTATTCTTTGGATGTTATTTCTTCCCATAATCAATTCCAAGTTTCGGCCTCTTTCGTTGTTTCTACAATAGCCTGCCGCTCGGCTTCTGGCATTGAGATCGCCCCCTAAGATTGCCATTCTACGATGCTCAAACAGCGTGTAGAAGTTATTTATGGGCACGTAGGCTCGTCGAGGGGGTTGATAAGCTGCGGCTATCACGAGGTCTCCTATTAATGAATGGAGTTCAACCGCCACAAAGGATTGGTCCAGCTCCGGTAGGACTTTGAACGAGATATTCCCCTTTGTTTATGAGTAGTGTTTTTCTTTTAGGCGTTCCTTTTCTTCCTGAATTCAGAATTTGAAACCTGCTCGCACGTATCATCTTGTAGTCCGCTTCAGTGGCGAAGAAATGCTTCTTCTACTATTTCTATGTCGATGTCAGCATCGAATTCCCAATTGTATATTTTTTATTTAATGCCTTAGAAGATTTTCCTGTGCTCCATATCCTTGGGGGAAGGGAAACGTCTGCACGCGTAGATAAATAGCTTGATTCTATCCGCGTCCAGTTTCTTGTTTTTACCTTTCTTCCCTTTGGCTTTCTTGGTTTGAGGAGCATCTTTTGAGTCCGATAAGTCTGACTGGAATGGATATTTGGTCCATTCCGTTTTTCGCAAGCATTTCATTCAGTTCTTTGGCGAATGTACCCAGTTGTGTTAGATTCATGACGTGCGAGTTGAGAATACAGGTCCAAATCTTGGTCAAATTCTCTTTTTGAATCTTGAGGTAGGTTTTCTTTGCGCCTACTTGTGTAAGTGCGGCATTTGCTGCTTGGGCATATGTGGTATTGGACCTCCACGTATCCTCTTGTTTCATTTCTTGCTGCTTCTTTTTGATCACCTCCTTCTTGACTGGTCAAGCCATGGCCATCGATTTATGTCCCTGTCGGTAGTTGATGCATTTTTCATATGTGTTTGTACATTGTTTCCAGCGGTGGCTCTTATGGATGCATTTGGAGCACCTCTCCATTTGTTCTTTGTAGTCCTTGGTCGCGTGTTGCTCTATCTTATAGCACCGGAAACAGAAAAGGACTGGCGTAAACTCTCTCTCTCGATTTGTTCTCCGCTAACTTTAGCTTTAAACATGAGGAGTCCATGTTCCTTGGCTTTCTGGGCCATTGTAGTCTCTGCGAAGACTACTTTGAAGACATGTGAGTAGTCACTATTCTCCATTCTATTTTTAATTTAATCACCTCGACTACTTTAGTTCAGGATTGTAGAATATATATTTTCTTATTTTTTTTCTTTGGCGTGCAGCCCGATCCATGAGTCGAGACGTAGACATACCACACAACTGTGGCCAGGATTTGTGGTGGTATGGCCGGCTGCAATCCAATTCCACCAAGGACCTCGAAAGCCTCTTCTTTAGTAATGGCCTCGATGTCTCTCTCTTTTTCTCAGATAGCGACGTATCCTGAGAAAATTTCCAGGAGTCTAACCATGGCTATGCTCAGTTTTCTGTACACTACCTCGAAAACCTTTTTCCTGCTGGGCTTGGGTTGTCCATCTATGGCACGCAGCGGGATTCTGGTAGTGTTTTCTTGGGCCAGCTCTTCGAGATAGTGACCCCTTGGGGCAGTGGTCTTCTTATTCTCTATTTGCTGGTCTAAGTTGTCTTGATTCTGAGTCTAAAGTTGTGCTCCCAATCTTCAAACGATATTTCTTCAGTGCTTGGTTGTAGGAGGAGACTCCCTCTTCGTCACAAATATGCGTCCATGAACGTAAACTGCCAAATGAGGAGGATGAGATGATGATGGGTGAACCCGGGGGCCCCTCACGAGGTGTGATTGTATGGCGGACTTTTTGTTGGTTAGCGCGGAATCAACCATCGCTAACCGGGAGTGCCGCCTCTCGCGGGTTTGGGTATCAGAACTGCAGCCAGCATACATAGAGACGAGTGTTTCTTCTCTCTATAGTCCTGGCTGGACCCCCGGGGTCGAGGAGTGGGGGTGGGCCCCCGCATCCTTCCCCCAAATCTGCAGTTCTGTCCTTGGTCCGGATGTCCCTGACGCGGAGTTCCACTGTGGGCTACTTCTCAAACCAGCTTTCCTTGGCGCCACCAATTATGTCTATCACAAAGAACGACATAGTTGGGTCGAGGCAAGACGAAAGGCAGTCCAGTTCATTTCTGCTTCGTTACTCCGTCGAAGGAGTTTGGGTAGGTTGGGAAGGCTGACATAAAGTCGCTTAGGGGCAGATTGTAAGAATCTTTTTTTAAAAAATCCCGGTAGTGAAGAAAATCTCCACGTTTTTTTAGCTGGCTTGTCCTTTTCTTTGCCTCCTTTATTGGGTGAGAAAAGACTAGCGTGTTAGCGTTGTTTATACAATGAAGTCATCTATCTGTCATGAATCGTATTCGACATTGTACATAATGAAGTTAGAGATGGCTAGATGGAGAGATGGAGAGAGAAAAGGTAGAAATATAGGAAAAATAAAATCTGTCTTGAACTGATTGGCCAATTTTTGTAGCGCTTATGTTTGAAACATAAAATGTGTCTTAAAAGCTGATTGGTCATTTTATTAAGGCTATGTGTGAGAGAATAAATTAAACATAAAATTTGTCATTAAAATATGCTTTATCCTGATTGGCTAAATTTTGTATCACTTAAGTTTACATAGAATAACTATATATAGAGCAGCATTTTGTGAGGGAAGCAGGACGGATCGCAGTTGTTATACGCTTACTTCAGTACACTACAGCAATCTCATCTGTACTCTTTTGAATTCAGACGAAATCCAAGAAAGAAATACCAGGATCTACTCATAAGAGACTTACACGACCCGACTCTACTCGACTTGAGACTCGACAATTGGACAACTTACTCTCCTCTCTTACACCCCTGTTTACTAGGGCGTGTCAGCTAGGGCGCTTAAGTCTCCATAGATACCCAGGTGGGCAGTAAGTAGCTTTATCTGAACCATGCGACTTAATCGACGCAGGCCGAAGCTTAGGATGGGCCGGGTTAGCCCCCGTGTGAGCGTCGGACCTGCTTGGGTGAAGCACCAACTGACAGGGTTAGGAGTTTACGTAGGTAGGCAGAATTGCCGACACGCTGCGGAATAAGCCAGGAGTGTCGAGAAATTATGGGTGCACAACCTATTCCGTAGGTTCATACACGCATAAATAGGCGTTTGAAAGCTGAGAGGCCGCGCATGAATGAAGAGTGAGGAGGCAGGCCTCGCTCCAGTTCAATGGGAGGCTAAAAAAAAAGGGGGCGTGAACGAGTGCGTGAGGTTGGCCTTAAAAGATTCGTAAAATGCCAGGATTAATTCAAGGTTATTTAAAGAGACGACTCCAAAATAAATAATTTAATTACAACGAAGAAAAAGATAATCACAAAAAAATATATACACGGATCAAGATTGAGGTATTATGCAATTGCAATGAGCAGATCGGACATGGACTAATGCAATAGAGAAATAAAAATGAGACTTGGTAATTAACAAATTATGGACAGTGGGAAATAACCTCCAAGGGGGATTTAAAGAATGGGAGGAAGGATATTTACATTGCGAACTAGCTTCTTGGAGAAGGCAGAGGTGGTAACGGAACCTAGACTCGGATTGCACGGGATGAGAAGATCTTGCAGCGCGGCGATGAGATCTCTCAATCGGAGTCGATTACCTAAAGGAAGAGCGAGGTGAGGTTGGAGCAAGATACACTTAGGCTTTGGGGGGTGCACTCGGACGGGGCGACGTACTTTCGTGAACGGGATGAGAGGAATATGTCGCACGAACTCTTCGAAGAAACAGCTTCACGAACTTGCCTATAGAGAATGGTCAAAAGTTCATGGCGGTAATCTAGCAAACGAGACCTTCAAACTTCAGGCGCTCGCCTCGAGACGAAAGGGGAACGTATCTTCGAGGGACGTGAGCATTACTTTCAGTCGAGTAACGGTGGACCCTGAATATATATACTCAGCTGGATAAGTCGCTAAAAGGCCTCCGGGAACAGCTGTTGTCTCAAAGGAAATCCTAGCGCCGAATGGATTAGCTCTGTTTCAGATAAGAATCTGAAAAGATGCTTGTCTGGCACCAATTCTGGCCTCGAGGCAGGGAGTTGACTGGAGGCTTAAAAAAGGGAGAAGTTCAAGGTGGTCCTCCGAGGTCGCCCTCCTACAAGGACAATAACTGGATTGTAATCGAACTCTTTAAACCTCATAAATCTTTTTTACTCTAAAACTCTTTTTCATAGAGATCAATGAAAAAACATAAGAAAAAGAAGACCACTTAGCAGAATGGAAAGCATCAAGCGGGTGCCTTTGCGCACCCTCAAAAGATCTCAGAAGCCGGACCGACGAAAAGTTTTTGAAGTCATCTACGGTGAACTTAGGATAGTTCTAATTAGACTCCTAGACTACTCAACGAACCTTGCAGTGATTAACCCAACGGAAAAGGATGTGGATAAGTTACTCAGTGAGAAAGCAACTAAAAGCCATGATCAATAGGCCTACAAGCAAAGGTCCCATCCCAGATAAAAGCAGAAAAGACTATATTCTGCAAGCAAATCGACCCATGGATTGGGGAACATACCGCTCAAGAAATTAAAGATGAATTAGAGGAAAGACAAGACTGGACAAAAATCAAAGATGTAATTAAATTCGTAGACAAGAGTACTAACAGAGAATATACACATGTTTTCAAAGTCATATTTCAGGAAACAACGATGGCCATAAATGCCAAAAAAATGGACTGCTGGCCTTTAACTTGAAGATCACACAGGAGCACATAAAATGGGAAGATTTTGTTGTTGGTGTGTTAACTTGCTTTAACTGCTTTGCGCTAGAAAAACACACATCGAAAAACAACCACTACAGAGATGAAAAATACTGCTCTGAATGCAGCTCTAACAACCATACTTAGAGAGAATGCAACAGTCAACAAAAGAAATGTTTGAATTGTGGGGGCAACCACAGAACTATGGCGATGGCATGCCCAATAAAAAAGAAGCTGATGGAAAAGAAAAGAAGAGAAAAGGCTATTGCTGAAGAACAAAAACAAAATAAAACTTATCCTAAGGTAGCAAAGGCCACTGCAGACCAAATACAAAGAACAAAGAACATCTAGGGTTTGAGTCAGTTATGGTACTCTCTCTCTAGTTTTGCAGGCTGGGTTAAGTGATCATCAGCTTCCTTATGGGATGAAGGAAAAATATATATTTATATTTGGATTCTTTATTCCTGTATATTATAGCCGGAATAAGCTTTTAAAATGGTGAACAAGGAATATAATTTTTCTTATTAAAACAACAATAATCTTCTCATTCTTCTGACTCCTTTTTACACGTTACGTTAAATTAGGTTATGTTTATAGAAAGGACAGAGAGGGACCGCTGTATGTGCTAATGGCGGTCAAGTAGTCAGAGAAGAGGGTTGCGGAAAACATTTAAGAAAAGATAGCGAGAGTTGATAGGTCGGTGGCTATACACCGATGCGTTGTGTTGTTGTGGCAGTGTTGGTTATGTGGTTTTTTGGACTGGACGAGGGTTGGAGGCAAGTCAGGAGGGGAAGGCTGTTTGCTCAGTTTAAAACGCGTTATTCATGATGCCTACTGGTTTATGCGAAGAACGGTACGGGTTGCTGGTGTTCGTGGGCTGCGGGATATCGCGGCACCATCGCGTACCTTCTTACGTGTAACGCCGTGTATAGTGGGTCTGTGGTGAGTTTATCGAGTTGTTTTGTGAGTCTGGTGTGAGCGTAGGTGTTGATAGGAGCTAGTTTGTTGTTGTTGTGTAGTGCGTACATTCTCGAGTACAGCGGCGAAGGCAAGCGCGCTTCAGAGCAGAGTTCTGAATGCGCTGAGCCTTTCGCGTCCACGTGTCGCTCGCAGCTACGAGTGCTTTGTATAAGTGTAATTTTAGTTTTTTGCTCAGAGTAACAAGGAGTGACAACGAAAGGAAGTACCCTAGGAGACCTTACGGTCCATTCAAAGAGGATACCTTTGGACTAGCAATCGAGCAGGCACATGGCTGCTCAATTGTTTTGCGTTCCTGAACGGCCACTTTTCAAGACTTTGTCTAGTCTTGACATGAACTGGTCAACAGATTCACTGTTGATAACTTCCACCGGAAGTGCGTTCCACTTACCGCAAATACTGTAGGTGAAAGAATTTCCACACAGATTGCGGTTGTAACGCTTCAGTTCAAGTTTGAAGCCGTGATTGCGCGTTCTGTTCTCACTCAGTGTGAAAATATCCCGGTAGTCAACATTGTCGAACCCTCGAAGTATTCTGAAAACTTCGATGAGCTGACCACGCAGTCTACGGGTTTGCAGCGAGAACAGATCTAATTTCCTTAGTCTATCTTAATAACTTTTATCTCGGATAGAGGAAATCAGTTTGGTTGCCCTAACTTGAACGCGTTCCAACCTTGCGATGTCCTTTCGAAACGAAGGACTCCAAAATTGTACGGCATACTCCAGGTGCGGCCGAACGAGGGAATTGTACAGACAAAGTACTATCTCCTTGTTATGGTATCTAAACTGGCGCTTTATGTAGCCTAACATCCTTTGGGCTTTCTTCTCTGCCTTGATGCACTGTTTCGAGAACTTGAGGTCACTAGTTATTGTTACACCCAAGTCCTTCTCAGTGTTGGTGGATTCAATAGCAGTGCCCTTAAGGATATAATGAGATTGGGGGTTTCTGTGGCCGATATGCATCACTTTGAATTTGTTCACGTTAAAAGGCATTTGCCACGTGTCCGACCACTCCCCAATCTTCCCAAGATCTTACTGCAGGCGGGCAGTATTTCCATCCTTTGCAACGTTCATACCAAGCTTGGTATCGTCGGCAAATTTAGAAATCTTGGCAACCATGTCATTGACGTAGACGATGAATAGTAGTAGGCCAAGGACAGAACCTTGAGGCACTCCGCTAGTAACGGGCACCCACTCAGAAGCCTGTCCATTCACCACCACCCGTTGCCGTCTGCCACTTAGCCAGTTCTCGATCCAGCCGGCTACTTTTTCGTCTATGCCCAGCGCTCGCACTTTCCGGAGAAGGCGGCGGTGTGGTACCTTATCAAATGCTTTCTCAAAGTCTAAGTACACCACATCCACCGCCTTGTCCCGATCGTGCTCACTGAACACGAAGTGGAAGAATTCCACAAGGTTCGTCAGGCATGACCGTTGCCTTCGGAAGCCGTGCTGGGAACTCCTCAGTAGCAGGTTTGACACTAAATGCGACGTCATTTTGTCCACCATCGTGATCTCCATGAGCTTACCGACTATCGAAGTCAGACTGATAGGTCGGTAGTTTGACGGTTGGCTTCGGTCTCCTTTCTTGAAGATAGGAGTCACCTCTGCTTCACGCCAGTCTCTAGGAACGCATTCGGTCCGGATTGACATGTTGAAGATTGCGCTCAGGTGACGAGACACTTGATCGCGCCCTTCTTTTAACACCTTAGGTAGAAACCCATCCGGGCCAGGTGACTTATTCATCATTAGGTCAGTGATCTTCTTTTTTATTTCTGCTTCGGGGAAGTCCAGAACCTCCAGCTTTTCTCCAGAGTAGGAATCCATTGGCTGGAGGATGGGACCACACTCTTCAGTAAACACTGAAGAGAAGTAGTCGTTGAGGAGGTTAGCATTTTCTGCATCTAAGTGCTTTAATGCCCCCTCCTCATTTCTCAAAGGGCCAATCGTTCGACGGATTGGTTTACGGCTGTTCACATATCCAAAAAACTCTTTGGGATTCTCTTTACAGAGTCTCGCCACTCGGAGTTCCTCAGACCGTTTAGCCGCCCTTATGCTGGACTTCACTCTATTGGCTAGCCTCCGGTATTCGTCAAAGTCACCGAGAGCTTCGATTGCCAGTACACAGTTCTCTTCTTCCTAAGCAGTTGGCCGATTTCTCGATTAAACCACTTTGGTTGAACAGAAGACCAACGGGACCATTTCAGAGGGATGAAACGCGATTGAAAACTCATGAATGTGGTTTTGAAACTGTTCCACGAGTTTTCAACAACATCGCACACTTCTAGCCTCGCGTCAGTCAGTCCAGCACAAAGACCTGCAAAGTCTGTTCTTTTCAAATCGAGTTTCCTCGATTTACTAGTTGCAGGCCCTGCCTTCGGGACTTTGACTACAAATCTAATTAGTCGGTGGTCACTGCCACCGAGCTCTTCACCAACAGAGAGGTCTTCAACGATGTCATCCTCAGAGCTGAAAACCAAGTTGAGGATATTGTTTCCTCTCGTTGGCTTTCTCACCCACTGAGTGAGGAACTCGTTGTTCGTGAACTCCAGGAGTAGTGCGTTCTCGCCACAGGGTTCTCTGGTTTCCCAGTCAACTTGTGTGTTGAAATCCCCCATGACGATACACACTCTGTCTTCGACAAGTTCTCCTAGTAGCTGGTACAGATCTCTGTCCTTTTCAATGAGTTGGGCAGGAGGTCTATAAAGCACCAGAATCCTGTATTTGGCAGGACCGATCTCTAGGTCAACACCAAGTAGTTCATGGTCGGATACGATGTTGCAATCCGTCGAGTTGAGAGTATTCTTGACATACAACATTACACCGCCACCCTCTCTGTCTGGCCTATCTTTCAGGAAGAGCTGGTAACCGGAAATCGTGAATTCACCTTCAAAATCTCGGCTTGAGGTTTTAATCCACGACTCCGTTATAGCCACCATCTTAGGTTCCTCTGTTGCTACGAGGCCACGGAGCTCAAGAAACTTATTCCTGATTGACCTCGCATTGAACAGAAGAACTTCGAGGGAGTCCCTTAGTGTAGGACTCCCTACGCTCTCCCGTTTCCCATATTCTCTGTTTTCGTGGTCACACCCTTTTTGACGCCCTCCGCGAAGGTCGTTCCAGGAGTGACACGGGCATGCTTGCGCACGTCCGCTTTCGCTCTGTTTCGAACGCTCCTTTGGGTGCGTTCCACGCCATCTTGAATTAGGTTAGCGAGAAAGGCCTTTCCTTTAAAGGAGAGATGTACCCCGTCCCTTTAGAAAAAGTCGTCTCTACCGATAAAGGTACGATAGGGGTCCACGAAGAAGACTCCTTCTGCCGTGCAGAGATCCGCCAACTTTCTGTTAACTGCGACGTTCCTTTCGTGAGCGGTTTGGGATGGAACTCTTCTCGGAAGCATCCCAACCACCACAGGTTTGCGGGTTTTCAGCCCTATGTCATCCACGTCTCCCATAACAACTGAATTCTCAGAAATCTGAGCTTTCTCTGCCTCTACTCTGATGTTGTGGTTACCCCGTCCTGACAGTCAGCTTACCTTCACGCTAGTGCGAAGGCGGGCCGCTAGCAGCGGCTGCAGATCCCGTGTTTGCGAGTCACCAATGAGGGTGATCTTCGGATACTTGGTCTCTGAAGATGGGGTCTGCCCTTGGGGAAGAGGCCTCTCTTTTTCTTTTTACTCTCCACATTCTTATCTTTCTTTTTCTTCTTGTTTATCTGTTTTTCTTTTATTTTTGGTTCTACTTTTGTTTCAACTTTATTCTTTTTCTTGTTTTTCTTTGTTTTTCCTTTCTTCTTTTTTACTTTTTCTCTCGCCTCAGCTAGCTTAGCCTCAGATGATGCCACCGGAATCTCCGCTTGGGTACCAGGGGATTCCGACACGTCAGTGGGCGGCGCCTCTTCTAGGCATTGAATCTGAGCTGCGTTAAGGGCTTCGAGTTTCTCCAACTTTCTTTCAAGGATTTTAGCTCTCTCCTCTGAGGCTCTATAGAGGTCTTTTAATTTCTCCACCTCTCGCGTCAATATGCAAGTAGTGCAGATACTTTCAGAGCTGCATTTTGAGTAGCAGACCTCCGGAAAGTCAACGCACTACTTTTCTAACCTGCATGTTGCACAGTTGTGCTTTAGGCGAACGGGTCCTTTTTTGCCTGTCATTTTGAGCGCTTTCTCTCTTTCTGAAAACTCGTGACCAATCAATGATAAAAAAGGGGATTGGTGAGTTCTCCCCGCGTGAGTCGCTCCCGCCTATCCATCGAAGAGGTTTCGGATCTTTCAGAAGGCACGCTCCATGTGCTGCTGTTCGTCCGACGGAGTCGTCAAACCTCGGCGTGTCGTGGCTCCCAACCAAGCAGCATTGACTGTCCCCGAAGGGGCCATCGATTTCTCACCAGGTGAACAACAACGAAGCACGCCCCTTACTAAACTTCTACTAGTTCCCTTCACAATGGCCAGGATCTCGGAGCAGCGTTCAATGGATATCCCGCCCCACCAAGAGACTCGACCCAAAGCTTTTTATTGGCCTGGCAACCAACCTGGGAACAAAGGGCCGTCACCTCGGACCGATGCTACCAGAGGCACCCGTCAACAGGCACTGGGAACGGTCAATAATTACGCACCAGGGAAGGGGTTAACGGGGGCACTACCCTCATCCCATTCATCGTGCCCCAACGCCTAGGACACATCTAGCCCTAGTCTCTCGCAACCAGTGAGCGTCAATTGGCGTTGTTTATAGAGGTTCCAAGGCCTCTCTTCTGACGCGTAAGGTAGCTGCCAGGTCCTTATATGTAGATAGAGGGAAAAAAGGGAGTGACATGATAGGAGTAGGCTTTTTTTGTTTTTTTCTTTTTGTATAAGTAGGAGAGATAGGATAAAAGTAAAAAAGAAGAAGGATAGAGTAGAAAAAGGAAGGAAGGACGCACTTAGTCTGGAACCTCGTTTTCGATCAAATCGACAAAGAAAGCCCTACCAGGGGTACCCAGAAGAGGTACCCCCGCCGACATAGCTCGAAAAGTCAAAGGTACACACAAGCTCTCTTCCCGCGCTCGGGGTTCGTCACCTCTCCCTCTACTTTCCCTGCACAGAGAAATAGAGAGAGAGAGTAGAACCTACCCAGCGATGCGTTTGTTCGTGAGGCTCTTACTTGTATTATGTTTTGGTGTATATTGAACCTGAGGGTCTTATCAAACGTTACTCCCAGGATTTTGGTGCGTTGAGTGTATTCGAGCCTTGTTGGGTTTAGGTGGTTCATGTCTGGTGTATGTGAGTAGATTTGTAGGTTGTGCATAAAGTCGTCTCTAGCACCGTAGAGTGTCATCTGTGTCTCCTGAGGATTCGTGGCAATCAGCCATTTATCCTCGTAATTTGTCTTCTCGTCTAGTATTATTTGTGCTTGGAGCGCGATTTCTTCTGGGGCTCGGCCGCTGACGAGAATGGTCTCGTCATCGGCGTAGGCCACTGTGTAAGTGTGACAGCAGTTTTCTGGTGGATGTGGGGTGTCATTTGTGAACATGATATGAAGTGTGGGTGCCAGTACGCTTCCTTGAGGAACACCTGAGCGTGGTGGGAAGGCTTGTGAGATGGTGTTGTTATATTTAATGTGGCAGCTTCTTTCAGTGAGGTAGTGCGAGAGGAGCCTTTTTGTGCAGAGAGGTAACTCCATATTGTTGGCGAGTTTCCAACGGAGTCCCTCGTGCCACACTTTGCCGAAGGCCTTCTCCACGTCCTTACTGACGGAGAGAGTCTTTTGATGTATCTGGCGTTTCTTTTGGATTCTGTCGTGAACGATTATCACAGCCACCCGAGTGGATCGGCCTCTCCTGAACCCGTATTGGAGGGCGGGCGGGGAGAACCAGTCCCTCTCTTCCAGGAACTTTCGTAGGCGGCAGTTGACCATACGTTCAAGTATTTTGCCTAGGTGCTCTAATAGAGCAATAGGCCTGTAATTGTTAGGGTGTTTAGGGTCTTTGTGCTGTTTATGTAGGAGTATGTTGTGAGAGACTTTGAATATTTTGGGGAAGTGGCCTGAGGCTAGTGAGGCGTTGAATAGGTGTGTGAATGTGGGGTATATGTCTGCGGGAAGGTTGTGTATGAGTGTGGCTGGTAGCCCGGAGGGGCTGGGTTTGCGTTTCGGTGTTGTTTTAATGTAGTGTTTTGTTTCCTCGACGGTGATTGGAGTGGTTAGTGTGGATGTGTAGTCGAACACCTCCATTCGTATCAGGGGAGCAGGCGTTAACTCGTGAGCGTGAGCCCGACACCACTCCTCGATTTCCTGGAAGTGCTCCTGCGCTTGTGGTTTTGGTGGGTTGTGTGTGTGTACCGTGTCCCAGTGGGACCTAAAAAGTCGAGGATGGCGTTAGTGTCTGTGAGTGTGTGGTTGTTTATTTGGAGGGTGATAGGTTTGCATGGGTCGGTGCCTAACATCCTTTTTACGTGCTGCCAGAAGAAAAAAGGGTCCGTGCAACGAGTGTCGTCCGGGATGTGAACGACCTCTCGCCACTGACGGTTCCTGTCTAGCTGCACGCACTGTAGGATGCGGGCACGTAGGTGATTTATGTTGTGTTGTCGTGGGTCTCTGGTGTAGTGATTATTGTACTGTGTGATGAGTCTCTGAGTGTGTATTGAGAATGTTAAGTGTTTTATGCAGGTATAGTTTTTTTGTGGTGAGTGTAGGTTGCGTGCAGTGGCTATGGTGTTTAGAAGTGAGCACCAGTGGTGGTCTATTAGTTCTGGATTGGTGTCCTCTAGATCGAGGTTATGTGGTGTATTTGTTGATATGTGACTCCTGAATTCTTCCCAGTTTGTGTTTTTGTAATCGTATAGAGGTGGTGTAGGTATGAGTATGGGAGATGTGGATATGATAAGGCATATCGGTATGTGGTCAGATAGTACGTGGGAACCGGATGATAGGTGAGTGTAAAAGCGTGTGGCATGATCATTGCGGAAGACAACGTCCGGGGACGTGGTGCCTCCGTGGGGACCGAAGAACGTGGGGAAGGCTGGGCCGATGTGCTCGCAGTGGTAATGCCGCAAGGCACCGGCCAAGTAACTTTCCGCATAGTTTGTGTTGTTGGAAAGGAGTGTCAGGTGAAAAGCGTTAAGGTCCCCCACGAAGAAGATAGGAAGGTTATAGTTTGATAAGGCATGTAGTGGGACTTCTAAGTTTAGCTGTATTCGTGGTGGTCTGTAGTGAGTGGCCACTATTATGGGGCCGGAGCTTGTCTCTATCTTGCAGGCTAGAAAGGAGGTGTCATGTGTATTGATGAGGGAGGGGTGTATGTTGCGCTTTACTAGGATTGCTGACTCTAGGTGCCACGCCTGTGGGGATAGGTAAGTGTGATAGCCTGCAATGCGAAGTCTATTGTAAGGAGGATGTAGGCTGGTGGAGTTCAGGAGTACTATGTCGGGTCTTTGTGTGTTGAGCACCCAGTTGGCGACCATATGGCGAATACCGTGCCAACTGCGTACGTTTAGTTGTATGAGGTTAAGTCGACCTATTGTCGTGGACGAAGTGCGCGGGAGGCTGACTTGCCTGGTACTGTCCCTTCTCCTTGGTAATTGCCCAGGAGGCGTGAGGAGCGAGTACCTTAACTCGTGTTGGCTGATGTTTGTGGGAGTTGACGGCGGTGTTGTTGGGTGGGGGAGCCGTGGTGGAGGGAGGGGTATGTTCTGTGGGCGGAGGTGTCGAGGTAGTGGCCTTGGAGAGGGTAGAGTCTTGGTGGGGGAGTTAGTGGCGGAGGTGGATGGCGTAGAGTTGGGTGATGAGGGGCTAGAGATAGTTGGAGAGGTACAGATTATGAGAGAAGGGGTGTTGGGGAAGAGAGGAGGAGTTGAAGGAGTAGGAGTGGAAGGAAGAGGAGTGGAAGGAGAGGAGTGAAAGGAAGAGGAGTGGAAGGGGGAGGAGTGGAAACAGCAGGAGTGTGTGTGGGGGGGGGGTGTTTGTCCCATGCTTGTGTGTGCGGGGGGGGGGGGCTTTGTGGTAGGGTTTTTTTTATTGGCACGGGGTGTAGTGGACTGAGGGGGGTGAGGGTTGGGGTGACAGTGCGAGCAGGGTTGGAGGCTGAGGAAGAGGGGACGGAGATGGGTGGAAGAGGGATAGTGGCAGTGGATGGAGGAGTAGAGGTTGCCGAAGGGGGAAGGATGGAGGTCGGACGGGGTTTTTGATAGAGAGGTTGAAGCCGCAAAGTAGGGATCTACTCTTTTGAGAATAACGGCACGCCTCACGAGTAGTTCATGAGGGACTACCACTTCGAGCCCAATCTCGCGGAGGGGTTCCTTAGCTTGATCTGACACAAGAGTCTCCACATCTTTGTTCTTCCAACAGACTGCTGCCCACCCATTCGGTGTCTCAATGAGACGGGTGAGCTCTATATTAATTTTGCAAAAGACCGTTTCAAATACCGATTGTCTGGTAGGTTTTTGTTTCCCCGCTATTAGACGGAGGGGGATCCGTTTGGTGTCCTGGGGAGCGGGGAGACCCATGTTCCCCTTCGGGAAGTGCTGCCCTTCTTCCTTATGGGCTTCACTTGCTTCTTGGGGAGGTGGAGAGTTACACTCCACAACTGTTAAAATTGACCGGTAATGGCGTTTTGGAAGTCCTTGCCCGAACCGTTTCCTCTTTTTCCAGGACCAGATGATTGGGACACTGCACAATACTCTACTTGACTTACTCTCTACTTTACTAAAAAGTACTCGCTCCCCCCAAAAAAATCGACCCATGGATTGGGGAACATACCGCTCAAGAAATTAAAGATGAATTAGAGGGAAGACAAGACTGGACAAAAATCAAAGATGTAATTAAATTCGTAGACAAGAGAACTAACAGAGAATATACATATGTTTTCAAAGTCATATTTCGGGTAACAACCATGGCCAGAAAGGTCAAAGAAAATGTACTGCTGGCTCTTAACTTGAAGATCATACATGAGCAAATATAAGGGGATGATTTTGTTAGTGTGTTAACGTGCTTTAACTGCTTTGCGCTACAAAAACACTCATCAAAAGACTGCCCCGACAGAGATGAAAATTCTCTGCTCTGAATGCAGCTCTAACAACGATACTTGGAAAGAATGCAACAGCTAAAAGAAGAAATGTTTGAATTGTGGTGGCACCCACAGTTGATAGAAAAGAAAAGAAGAGAAAAGGTTATTACTGAACAACAAAAACAAAATCAAACTTATGATAACTAAGCCAAGGCCACTGCATACCAAATACAAGAAACAAAGAACATAACCGAATTAAGACAATAAAAATCGCTTAATATCATAGCCTGCATACTACATGCTCATGAGCCTAATGTGTTGAATCAGGGATCTCACTCAAAAGAATTGAACAAAATGTTAAGCCACAATTGACTTGAACCAATGTGGTTTCCTGATAACCCCCCGTCAGCGGAAGTTCTAAATGTTCAATATAGGCCAACAACTACAGAAAAGTTTAAAACGGAATCAGAACACACAAACACTAGACAGAAACAAATAATATACCTGGGCACCGAAAGAGACCCAAGACTTAGAACCAAAGTGCATCAAACAAAAGACTGAGGCATGGAAGTCGAAACCACGACAACCAACGAAAAACGAAGGAACAGCAAATCATGCAAATAGACGAAGACGACGAAACAGAAGACGAAAACGAAAGTGCTCAACAACAAAGGAAAAATGATGGTAGCAAAGAGTTCAATCTGAAATTCTATGCTACGGAGGATAAACCTTTCCCAGTTAATGACAAAAGAAATAATTTAAAGCATTAAAAAGGGGTACTATAAATATGAATACGAAGGACCATATTCTGATAGAAAGGTTTCAAAAATAATAATGAGCGGCAACTTAAGTATTCCGGATTCAATTTGCTTTACGTTAACGAAAGAAGAATTTTAAAAAAAAAGAGGCGGGAGGACAAAATCCCCATGCGATAGGGAAGTTAAAAGATCAGAGCGCAAAATACAAACAATACTCAATAGTTTACAATATGAAACGTAAAAGAAAATTAAAATTCCTTAGCCATAACGTAGGCGGATGGGAGTCAAAGAAACACTTTCTATGTAATGCCTAAATGAAGGAAGATCCAGACGTAAATCTGCTTAACGAAATAAACAGATCCAGAATTTAATCCTATCAAAATTTTCAACTACAACGTAATTACAAAAACAACTAGAGACGAAAATTTCGATGGGGTGGCGATAGCCATTAAGAAGAATATAAAATATAGTAGTATACAACAACTAGATGAGGCCTACTTAGCGGTAAAAATTTACACAACAACAGGTCCCCTTACTATAATGACAGGATACCAACCGCCTAGAAGAAATATTTTACCGTTTCATAACTTTGAACAAAGAGACCGAGCGATATTAATGGGTGACCTAAATGCCCGATCAAGGATATCCGGATACACTAGTAACTACAACAATATTGGCAGAAATCTGGAAACTCTAATTGAAAGGGGCATTATGGAGAGAGTGTGACCGGATTTCCCAATCTATATTGGACGAAGAAGGGCAACTAAGCCATATATAGTACTGGTATCACCAGATGTGTATAACAATTTAATATAAAAAGGGCCACCTTCCACCAGCGACCATGAAATGGTCATCATGATCATATCTATGGATACAATACAAACAAAATGTCCCATTAGAAAAAGATACAAAGATACAAACTGGCTAAGATACGCTGAGGAATTGGCAAACTGTCAGCAACCAAACCTCAATGATGCGATAATGGAAGAGATAGGATTAACCACCGACAATCTAGTGAAAGCGCTCGTGGACGCCTACAGAAACTGCGTACCAAGAACATAGTATAGGACAATCCCCTCCTACAAACGTGCACCCCAAATAAATGAAATAGAGAGGGAATACAGGGGGCTTAGGGTAATGCTAAAGCAATTTGGCCCTACAAGAGAGGGCAGGGCAAGACTGCAAGAATTAAGAGCTCAACTAATAGCGGCAGTAGCTGCAGGTAGAGGAGCAAGATAGGACCAGTTTGTAGATTCAATCGATGCAGAACTTAACCCAAGAAAGTTCTGGGAACAAATAAAGCTGGCAAGAGGTAAAATAAGATCAAGAAAAAGCCTATCAGTTAAACGCAATGGAGAGTTAATAAGAGAACATCACATATTAGAAAATGTATTCAGAGAGCAATGGAGCGGAGTCTTCGATATCTCACCTAACGAGAACGAAGAATTCGATCCAGAACATGAAGAGTGGATGATTCAAGACCTAGAAGAAGACAGGAACGAAATCACTCCCAACCACACAACATCTTTAAAAACTATGGAGGAAGAAGTTGTCGAACCAGTGACACTGGATGGAATCAAAGCGACAATCCGAGCTACGAAGCAAAGGGCGCCTGGAAAATTGGGCATAACAAGAGAGAATCTCTTAAGAGCACCAAACGAATCCCTCAACAAATTCGTGGAATTGTGCAACGCCTCAATAAGCGCTGGATATTTTCCTGATTCGCTAAAATGCGGAAAAATTATATTCCTGCCCAAACCGGGGAAATCAGAAGACGAATCGGGCAATTAAAGACCCATCACGCTATTAGAAGTAATAGCAAAGATTATGGAAAGGCTAATAAACAGAAGATTGGTCCACCACTTAGAAGAATACAACCTGATACCAAAGTGCCAATTTGGATTTAGGAAAGGAAGAGGCACGGAGAAGGCGCTGGCCTTATTAGTAGAAACTTTGGCAAAGGCGAAGTATGAGCAAAATTATTCCGACCTCATACTGAGAGATGTCAGAAAGGCGTTTGATAAGGTGTGGAGATACGGACTAAAATTCAAAATAAAGAGACTAGGATTACCAGCAATGACCAAATGTCTGTGCAACTACATTACAGATCGTAAAGCTTATATAGAAATCGAAAAACATCAGGTTCCAGAATTTGAGCTTAGACAAGCAGTCTCTCAAGGGGGATGTCTGAGCCCCACACTATACACAATCTATACGAGAGACCTACCAGATCCAGTCTTTGATTCAATACTATACCTACAGTTTGCGGACGATATTACGATAGTAGCAAGCAGCCAATATAAACATTCACCAACAATAGCTAGAGTGTCTGCGGCTGAAATTAAAAACATAAACGATTATGAGAAAAAAATTGAAAATCTGCACAAACACTGACAAATTTACAATTATGCCAATGGGAAGAAGAAAAACTTCAAGAATAATAGTCGAAGACGAAGTTTATAGATACCACGCAGAAAGAAAGGTCCTAGGAATGAGAATTACAAGAAATGGTTACAGCACACACGTAAGTCAGAGAATAGGCTTTGCTAAGGCAAACCTAACTAAATTGTTTCAACTTAGGAACTTGTGTAGGAATAATAAAATTAAATTATACAATGTATTATGCAAATCTATACTGTTGTATCCCACTAAAGAGACTCCACAAAACGAACATCATAAGACTGCGGAAAGTCCAGAATAGTGGAGTATTGATAATTACAAATAAGAGAAGAAGCGAAAGACGACAGCAGGAGAAATAGATATTGAACCGGTTAGCATAGTATTACATAAAAGAGCAGTAAAGATATGGGGTAGATTAGAGGAAATAATTAACGAGAGGGAGGTGAGAACAATAGACATACCGTTAGAGTATAAAAGGAGAAGTAGGAGGAAACTTCCGAAGTGGAAAACTACTTGAAGAACCAGAACCATTATATAGATAGAGAGATATTATTGTACAGATAACGAAAGAAGAAATGATACAAAACTCAACTGCAAAGAGAACCAAATAATAAACAAGTTAAAACAAAAGAAAAATAGAGGCGTGAGAGCCTTTAATAATATTACCAATTAGGAAGATCTGAACGACACGAAAGAAGAAACTCCAGAGATGGCTGATTACCCAGCGACTACATAAACACTCACTATTTTCACCACTTTGCCTAACAAATTCTATCCACTCTACTACTACTACTTTATACGTTTATTTTCTAACTTTATCAAGGCGTAAGACGTAGGACGTGAGGCAAGCAGGATATAGGTAGATCCATATGGAAAAAGGAGTAGTAGTGGTGACTGGACGCAGGAAAGGTGGTAAAGGGGTAGGAAAGTTGACAGCTTTCTCCAGTCGTTCTAGCTGTTCGCCAGGCGGAGTTCCATTATCGCGGAAGAAGAAAAGAAACCCACAAGGAGAGGAGCAACGCTACTCAAAAGAGGCTCATGGGGTCAGTCACGCAGGAAAACAAAAGGGTTCCCCTTTGCACCCTAAGAGGGGGGACCAGACCGACGAAGACGACGGTCATACAGTAGATCTTCGGATGGCTAAATATCTCACTCCTGCGGCTAATAGAAACACCCTCTGGGTACGCAGCCATCTGTGATACCATGGAGGACGTGGAATAGCTCTTTTTGGAAGAAACGAAGAAAACCTCAACAAAATCGGATTGGAAGCCACAATTCCATGAGATATTAGTACAGGGGACTATTATACTGCAACGACTATACTCCTTCTTCACTGAAAACTCCTGCGATGAAATAAAAGCAGAAATAAGTGCCATTCACAAATGGGCAAAAATCAAAGGAGTTCAAAAATTCGGCAATGCAAAGAGCATTGTGAAAATAGTGTTCGCAGGCATTGAGATGGCAAGAAGAACCATGAGCGAAGGATTGAGAGGGTTCTACCTTAGGGTATCACCTGAGCAAATTGAGGCAGAATAGTTACCCCGATTAACTGCTGCTTCAAGTGCTACGCGGTCGAACAACACAACACGAGAAAAAGCTATTAAGGAGAAGAAGGAACAACAGAAAAAGGTAAAGGAGGCAGCGACACTTAGAGAAACCAAAACCACCGCGACTCTTCTAATGCCAAAAGAAGGATCAGAAATTATGGCAATGATCATGTTTGCCCATCTGGCAAACCTGGCTCACCCAGGCACGTTTGCGGACGATTTGAACCGTATTCTGCAAATGAACGGGGTGAAAAAGAAACTTTGGTTTCCACCGAACCCCGCGTCCGAGGATATATTAAAAATACAGTTTCACGACCAGCCAGACGAAAATAATAAGAAACAACAGAAAAAGAATCGTCAGAAGAAGAAGGCGCAGAATATGTAAACCCCAAGAATATGCCCAAAAAGAGAAGCAAAAAAGGAAAGAAGAAAAAGAAAACTGAAGAAATAGAAGATGAAAAGGAAATCACTACTACCGAAGAAGAGGACGAAGAACTTGCGAATTTCAAGAAGAGTCTAGAAAAGGAAAGACAAAGACGAGAGAAGGTTGAAGTAGAAACCACCGCAGCCGAATAAGAGGACGAGGAAGTTTCCCTCACGGAGCAGAGGCACATCCTGGAGGAAGGCTAATTCTTCAACGGCAAGGACGTGGACCTCAAGGTCCTTGGGACACACAACCGCAAACCCCAAGAGGACACCAGAAAAAAACTGCGCCATGGATGCCGAGAAGGGAAGTATAAGGGGATCTATGGGGAGGGGGCCTTTATGATACTTTTTTATTTATCTATATTATTCTTGCTTTCAATATTAGTCTTGATTTTCTCTTTATCGAATCTATTTTTTCGCACCCATACAGATCTTCGATGGACCATACTCACCGGTGGAGATCGCAAAACTGCTGGCGAGAGGCACGCTCTACATCTCGGATTCGTGCGTCCATGTGGTAAGTCAGAATTCTTTTTAAAAAAATTAAAACCAGTCAAAGGAAGTTAGCGGTGAAATTAAATTACAATTTAAACTAACAAAAAGCGAAAGAAAGTGTTAAGAAAGTGTTAAAAAGTAATAATAATATCAGTGACAAGCAAATAACCAAATAAACCAGTCAATTAAATAAAGTGAACAAATTAAAAATTAGGAAAGAAAGTGTTAAAAAGTGAAAACCATAATAATAATATTAACAAGTAAAATGAAAATAACTAAAATGACAGCGCATAATCAACAGTGGTTCAACAGCATTGTAAAAGTAGAATATAGTGAATAACTAAAATAAAGATAGAATAACAAATGCAAGAATAAATAAAATGTTAAATATGGATAACATAAGACAATAGGAAATTTATTCAGAAAAGTAAAAGGGAATAAAGTAATTATGTATAAAACAATGTAAAGGTAATGAAGTATGAAATATAGAATAGAAGACTATAATATAATTTAACAATACAAATCTGTTAACTAAAATGGTGTACCTAAAAATAATACATAATATATTATTACAAACACCAAACATGCACATAAAATTAAATCTGTAGATTGTATAAATAATGATTGTTCTCCACCGATCATAGAGTTCGTTCTTTCTACTCTTTGATGTAACTTTCTCTTCTCTGTTCTCCTTTTTGTGTATATTCACAACTATTAACCTAATTATGTTTACTTATATGTAAAATTTTTGTTTACCTATCTGTAAAATACTCATTTGTAATTCTTATATTAATAAATCTTGAATCTTGAGGGAGGCAGTTAGAGTGAGTTATTTCCTATACATTACTTGAAGACAAGTCTACGCTCCCGTCGAATAAAGAACGTTGAATCCAGTTAAAAATTTCCTTTCATCTTCAGGAAGCTACGATCACACTGACTACCCAGCCTACAAAATGCGAGAAAGAGACCCTTCTCATCGCCATAATAAGGCGGGTCATACTCTGGAATATTATTAAATTGGTGATGAGGGGTATTCAAATGATGAATATTGGTGAAAAGAACATACTGTTAGCAGAAAAGTTAAATTCTGATTGATCTAACCTACATCAATTTGAAGTTGAAAAATTGTTAGTTCTGGGTCATTTACTATATTTTACTATTATTTTAGTTACCCATAAAAGATCTAATTTACCGTTTTCTATCATCAATACATTTATGAAGTCTGGAAGATATTTGTCTAAAAAAAATGTAAAAATGTATTAGATAGACATGAGAAGTAGGAAACCTGTTAAAAATGACCCTTATTTAGTTTGGTCTAACTCCAAAATTGCAAGTAGCCAGTACTCATTACTCAGTGGAAGGCAATATTCCAGTAGTGTTGCTATTTCTGGTAACTATTGTAACTAGTAACTGTTTATAGAGCATTTATATTTGATTTGGATGCTAGTAAAGGCTGTGGATCATTTTAGAATAACATATAATTATTTGGTAGAGATTAGTTCTTAATCTAAGTGCCATCTTTTCATTTGCAGATATACCTACGATTAGTGTGACAATAGCGAAAATCAAGACAAGGTCCAAATCAAGTTCTCATCTGACTAATTTTGTTGGGACTGGGCAAGAGCTGATGGTGTCTGAGTTACCAACACTAAGAGATATTTTGAGGTACGGCATCTACCTGAGGGAGCAAAGTAAAGATGATCGGAGAAATTATGAAGTGGACCAGCTGGTAAAAGACATGTATCAGGGCTTTATTAATCAGTGGACCAAAGCTAATTCTCTCTTCAAACCACCTGTTGTAAATCAAAAGGTCACAATAATATCAAAGTTTAAGGAGGTGTGGAAGGAGGCAGTAAAAGTTTCCCTTGGTAAACGAAAGATTGAAGTAAAAGAAAGGTTCATTGCAAAACTAGATAAGTTATTTGATATATTGACATGCAAATGTCAAATTTCCAGTTGTGGGGAAGTAGGTTGTAATGGCTGTGAGACTGACGCTCACATTAACTGCTGTTGTAGTAAAGAGAAAAAAATACCTACTAGGGAACTGGCCTTTATTAGAGGACAAAAGGAGAAAGTTGGAAGTAAGGGTACCTTTTAAATTGGAGGTCCTGATATTTGAGAGCATAATAGACAATTATGAGCTTCAGAAAAAAAGAAAAAAGAAAAGATAGCACAAAGAAAGAGAAAAAGTAAGGAAGAAAGCGCTGTTTTAGCAGGAAAAGCAGCAAGAAAAGAAATCGAGCATTTTTTGACAGAAAGTGGAGATCTGGAGGCATAAAATTCTGATGGTGATAACAGTTTGGGTGATGAAGTAACCTTTGAAGCTGTCCAAGAGCCGTAATCTTCGACCATGAATAGAAATAATTATGAGACCTACTGCAGCTATAGCAACAGCAGCTTTAATAGATGTTGGATTCATTACTGAGGAAGATACAAGTAAAATAATTAATAAGAATAAAGTTAAGAGAGCACAGGAAAAGCTAATGACAGTTATTGAACATGGGTTTGAGGAAAACTTAAGGAGGGATTGGGGAATTTCTTGTGTTCTCTTTGATGGACGAATTGATGTGAAAAATTTTATGATGGGGGCAGTGGGAAGGTAAAAAATTGTTTTCAACAAAAACAAAAGAGGAGCATTACACTGTCATCAGTGAGCCTGGGAGCAATTACCTCTTATACTTTGTCCCAGAAAAGGCTACAAAAGAAGAATCACATGCAGAGAAGATCGCTAAGGCTATGTTTGGATGGTTGAGGGAAAGGGTTTTGGATAAAAGCTTAATGGCCTACTTGAAGAGACCACGAATGTAAACACAGGTGTAAATGCTGGAGTAATGCAAAAAATGGAGCTTCATTTGGGCAGAAAGCTTGTTTGGTTGGTCTGTAACCTGCACACTGGGAAACGTCCTCTCCGTCATCTAATTATCAACCTCGATGGCCCAACACTATCTAATAACAGATATTCCAGACCAATAGGAAAGCTCCTTGACTCTGTTACAGACTTGAATATTAACCCAAATTTCACTTAAATATCTTTAGGTCCTCCTCTTACCAAGATACCTCAGGAAGTGGTGCAAGATCTTTGCACTGATCAACACTACGGCTATAGAATTGTGTCGGCAATCACAGATCGAGTACTTCCTACAGGGCTTTCTCTATTGGAAATAGGACCAGTAAACCACAGTCCCTGGTTGACCACAGCTAACAGACTTCTTCGTTTTTTTTGTGTCAAAACATGAGCTCAAAGAAAAAAGCCTTTAAGAATCTTCGACTGATTGTTGAGTTCATCATTGGTGTATATTACCCATGCTGGTTTAACGTTAAGATTAAGCACTCTTGGACCGAGGGACCTAGGCACATTCTTTATCAACTTCACTGCCTTAAGTCTCAGAGGAATGAGGTGTTGGATATTGTTTTGACAACTGTTAAGAGATCAGCTTGGTATGCATACAGTGAAGCCATCATCCAAACTTTCCTATGCTCTGAAGATCAGGCGAAGAGAACTGAAGGGGTGAAAAGAATCCAGACCATCAAGGGAAAGGGGATTCAGATATTCAACCGCGAGACTCCTTTGTAAGGCTTAGAAGGACAACAGACATCAATTGTGATGCTGCCAGGATTGGAGATCTGATCAATTGGGCAGAGGATGTATCTGAGCCACCTCTTACTTTCTCTCTAAGTACTTCTGAATTGAAAACTTCATTGACTCTCCTATGAAAGTACCTTACTGGCCTTGTCCCACACAGAACATTGAGAGGGTTGTAAGAATGGTGACTGAGGCTTCTTCCAAGTATTTCTCCCATAAAAAGAGGGATAGAGGAATCAAGACACAAGATACAAGTAGACGTCTGATCTCCAAGAATGAGTCAAAGCAAGATTTGTGTGCTCTGGTGAAGATTAACTTTTGAATATGACCCAAAGTGACCCATGCAGCTATATGGTGGAGCTTTGCATACACTTTTCTCACTCAATAAACATGTAAATTTGAGGTTACTTTGTGTTTGTGTGTACTTGGATTAAATAAAAATAGGTTACATAAGCTCGTGACGAAAGGAAAAATTTACTTATATTTAAATGGAAATTAATGTAGGTAGGAGCAATTGTATAACAAAATAAAGTTCCATTTCAAAATCTACACCGGAAAATCTATCATTTAAGCACCCCTCATTAAAGGATTTAATGAAAATATATGGTTACCCCAAAGTATGACCCGCCCTACCGCTATAACACCTCTGCTAATGAAGACAAGTCCACTTCAGTGACAAATGTAATTTCAATTTGTTTGGATCCGAAGTAATGAAGTTCGTTCGTCGCAGAACAGTACTTTGAACAGTACTGTAAGTGGTTGTGATTGCATTTATCATGAAGACAAAGATTTTGTTGAACTATAAAAGTACAAATGTTTAGAGAAAATAGTAAAAGAGATGATGATATATGGAGAAAAATAGTAGGATAAAAGCATTGATGGAATACCATTATCTAGGAGACCAACTCTGGACACTGCACTTGCAGAGTAAAACTTGGTCTCTAGGGCTGTCTAATGGTATATTTATTTTCGTTTTAAATCAGCGAGTGATTAACGAACAAAATAAATTCTGCTCTTTTACCCAACATATCTATACATCATGTCTCAAACTACAAAGTACAACTAATAGCGTTAAACTCCGCTACCACTTAACCAAAGTTATATGAAATAAAACTATTTCAGAGAAAACAATAAACTCTGTGTTTTAATAAAGCTAACACTACAAAGCAAGCGTCAAATTCCATTAAAACTAAAAACAGACTTTTTGAAGTTCTAATAAAGCAAAAGATATTGAAATTATTAACTTTTTATTGGCTTAATGCAACAATATATTCAAAAATAGATTTCATACAAACTTATTCAATGCGAACATAACTAAGATTATGAAACTATCGTCAATGTAATGCTTAAGCTCTTGTTTGGTGATTTATTTTCGTAAGAATAATTTAAAAAATTAAATATTTAGGGATTATTTTCCACTTTCTTTAATATAAAAACTATATCTGAGAGCCAGTAAAACGCCTGATCCATATCCCCTTCACATAGGTAAGGTAGTCTCGTCCATTTGAGGGTTTTGAAACCTAAGCTTGGAAACACATCTTCAATGAGGTTGTTCACTTGCTGTTCTATGGTATCCCCCTTGATGTCCATATTTTCAGATGGTTCGTGGTCAGAAGTGCCTGAAAGTGAATGTTTGGTTTCATCAATAACTATCATTTAACTAGAATCAATGAAGAACGATTTCGAAATATAGAATTTACTTGTGAAATGGATGCAAAAAGAAGTGATTCAATTTCTAAGTAAATCAACCTGTAAAAAGAGAGAATTTTACACCAAGGCTCCAGAACACGCAACTAAAGCTTAGAAGAGTCACAGATGAGGAAAGATAAAAGGAAAAAGTAATTGAAATAAACGATGTGAAGATTGAAAGCAAGTTTTTAGTTCTTAAAGTTCTTATTTACAAAAGTAGATAAGAATTTAAAGCTAAACATCACAAAGGAAGCGCAATGTAGAACAGCGACATCAAATCCAAACCATAGCAATCCAACGAAAAGATATTTATTGAACAGGGGAAAAAATAAGGTGAGAGGGTGGGGGAGCTTCGAACTGACATCATGGAAAATGTAGCAAGCGCAAGCGCAATCAAAACAGGCGCTATGATAATACTACTGGAATAACAACCCCACAAACCAAGAATGCTTGGTCTCGAGAGATCAAACATATTTGATGAAAATATGAATCAAGTCTATCAAATGAGGAAATGGCACTCAGTAAAGCAATGGCATACCCGTTTCCACGTAAGGCGAAATTGGGAGGACAAGTGCAATCACTAATCGTCCTTCCGGGGCAAGTTTCCTGTAAATGTCTTTCAGTAAAGTGAGGGGTGTGTTACATCGGTCGAGAAGGTTTAGACATGAAACCAGATCGAAGTATCCATCATTCACTTCCACGGTCCACGAATCCACATTGAGGATCCTGCGAAGAAAGATTCCGAAAAATAATCCTTTAAAATTACACAACTCAATCATTTTTCTTGTTCAATTTTTCCAGGTTAAAAGTTCACAAACATAATAAAAACAATTTACTTGAATTAACCCAAAGTAATTTTATTTTTAATATGAAAAAAAAAGTCAACAGAGGAGATCTCTGGTGTGTCTATTCTTAGAGTGACGCAAAAAATATAAGAAAACTATAAATTGTTGGCGAAATTTCAATGCATATCAGAATTGATGGACATAATTGGATGCTGATTCTGAAAGAAAAGTAAGATGGATCGATGCAACGATTGCACATGCATTCATTATGATAATTAAACAGATGTAGCGTGCCTATAAGTGCAAGCGAGTGGTTTAAACGCTTCGCTTGGATGAGTTTTTTTAAAGACTCAGGATTGCTTAGTCGATAGGGCACTCGCCAAAAGTGGTATGGCAAATCAGGAAGCAGTTTACAACTCGCCTACGCTACTTTCATTCAATATTTTTCTTCACTTCTTTTCCTATACCCCTCTATCTACATACAGAACAGTCTGAAGAAGAAAAAGCAAGCACACACAAGGTCTGTTGACCAAAGTTGCGTTCTCTCACATATTCTGATTTATGACCTTACAACCTTTAAAACTTTAAATAATTCCCGGACTAACCTTGGGAGGACCTTGGCAATTATATCATTCGAAATGGAATGTGAAACAACATAAAGGTTTCAAATTTCGCTAGAATTGGTCAAATAGTTACAATGTTAATACAAAAACAAAAAAAGCAAAACGGGAACCAATGGCCCAACGACATAGTGAGATATTAAGTCACACGCGACTAAAAACCAGACCCGAGTAAAAATACACGCGTTTACCCTAAAAGCTGGAAACGAGAGGGTACCATCACTTCATAAAAAGTGGCATAGGCACTCAGGAGTATAAAGGCACCAATTCTACGGTAAAAAGGATTTAAATTAGTAATTTTTGAGAGGAAAGTCAATTAATGATATAATAATATTCGTTACTTTTAGTGAACTATCAGGTGTTATATTTAATAACTTTTTCTTCTGTACAAAACTGGACTATTACAAGGAATCAGGAAGAAGTCCATGTATTTAAATGAGTACATATATTTTGTTATCTCTAAGAGTTTTTCGTTTTACTCCATCTTCCCTTGGAAAAGTGTGTATGTATGTAGTTAGTAGCGATGGTGCAATTAAATAGTGGTAGCAAGGAAGTTGTACCCGAAAATAGAGCTTTATTCAGTTATATCAACACAGATTGGTGACAGAAAGCAAATAAATGCGTAAGATAAAATTAAATCAATTAAAATGACTGGTAGGATCAGTTTAAGAGGAGTGAAATAGATAACGGAATGATAAAAAATATGGATGAGGTGGGCTCCGTGTGGTTCCGAAGTTAAGGACAGATAGAGATAATCTAACGAAGGCCTGTCACAGGTAAAGTCAATCTTTAAACGACTCATTGACAGGATAATAATAACTGCCAGGCGAGTCAGCGAGAAAGAAGATCAACGCAGTAGGGGATCAAACAATCGTGAAATGAGCCTACTCTGAGCTTTGTGAGGTGAAATAGGCAATTTCTTGTCCTTACTATGGACTCAGCCGAATTACCGAGGGTCGAAAGAGGTAGAAAGTGAAGTGGCCTTGGTCGAGCTTCCTCGGGAGAGAAATTAAATGAGCAAGTCTAGCGATGTGATGCCTCAGATGCCTGCTGGACACTTCAAGGATGTGTCGGGAGCTTATTTTTCTTGCGCGTAGCAAAATTTTTGGGGATTCGGTGCCAACAATTTCAGATAGGGTTACAACCATTTTAGTTCTCTAAATGAATTAGCATGGCAAAGTGGGCGTGTATATTGTTCGCATATGTATGTTGTTAATTGCTCTCCGGGAGTAGATGACCTCTGCTCCCTCCGATCGCTCGGGGAATTAAGGGAGAAAACCTTTGATCCTATAGCCTTTGAAGTACGCCCCGAACGTTACCATAATTAAGTCTGAGACTACCCTGAGAGACCAGGTTAGGGAGGCTGTCGCATGATATGGAAATTGTATAGCACCTTCCCCTATGTTAGCGGTCTTTGCAACAGCTAAGAAGTGGAAATTCAACCGCAACTTAACTTCTTAGCATATAAATAGGAAAAGCAGCACGACAAAACTTTTCCGCTTTGTTATGCCTTATCTAATTTAAGCGCAAGATTTCTGGACATCAGATAAAGAAACCTTTAGTTAGTGGTTCTCATAACTGGTTTTAGATGCAACAGGCAACCTTTTGGTGTCAGGTTTGCCCTCAAGGATGACAAAATGCCCATCTAAGAATAGTCAAATCACAGGAATCGTTTTAGCAACAAATATTATTTATTCACGCAAGAATCAATAGCAACAACCATTACTAATGTTTCTCTTTACTGGTGTATAGAAAGTTGTTTGGAAGATTTGGAAACTAGTGAGAACTAAAGATTTGGTTGTAGTTGAGGATAAAAAGGAAACTTTGTAACCAATAAGGGTAGCTAAACTTAGAGGAGAAAAAACAAGGGAGTAAAGGCAGTTAGATGAAGGAAGACGATAGTTAAATGGAAAAAAGGACAATCGTAAAAGGGATATGGAAGAATAACAAAAACAATACAATATTAAACCTTGATCCTAAACACTGGGGTCAAGGGAGGGTGTTGTAAACCTACAGGAACAAATTAATGCAAAGAAAACGGACACTCAGGATGAAGGACTTTGACCCCCTTGTAGGATAAAGGAGACATGGCATGACCTTAGTGACCGAAGCACAGGAGGAAGAGGAAACAGTAAACTATTTGACTTAGATGTCCCTTTGGATTTTGCCTATTTTCTAATAATTAAAGAATGCTGGGAAAGTCTTCGTCAAAGTAGTGAAAATGAAGTTAATGGTTTAATGTTAAGATCTTTCTCTTTCCCTCTCTCTCTCTCCTTCACTTCAAAGTAATCACATCGGTGAGATCAGAACTCTCTCTTGATACATTAAACATGCACAGTAAAATCTGTCATCCATTTAACAGGGACTCTTAGAAATATTAGTGATACGCATAGTTTTTAATTTAAATTAAATTTTACAAGTGAAACATTTCGATGCATTTGGAGGAAAAAGGTAGAAGAGACAATGCGAAAAGTAGTACAAAGACAAGTACGCGATCATAAGTTCTTTCAGAAGAATCTGTTAATGCTAGCGTTTACTTGTGTTATGTATCTACCATGTAGGTACAACTAGCACTGCTAACGCAAATTTTGTAGCAGTTTCACCTCCGAAACCAACGACGGCATTGACTGTGCGGAGTTAATCCGGGGAAAGTTGAATCTGTACTCCTTACTCTGGAGGATTACAAGGAAAAAGATTGGATTTATTAATATATTTAACTAGAGTTATTAATGAGAATTAGTTGATTATTATTGCACTGAATATATCACTTGTTTTGCGTGCAGTGAAAACACTGTAATTATAGGATTTGGTAACTATCATTTTCACAGCATGTTAAAGTTTGGGATAACACGCGGAATGAATTAACTGTTCTTGGAATTTGGTGAAATGATACGAAAACGAGCGTGGAACTTGCCGGGCAATTGATGGAGTAGGCTTGGATGAGTGTCGCTCGTCGGCGAGGAAAGTTGAGCGACAGTGGCAACCGTTACCTTGGATACCAGGAGAGATGGAGACGTGTCTCGGGGCAGGCGTCAATAGTAGTTTTCTCGAAGCTTGAGATTTGAAATGAACCGCCGGGCGACTCTATAGGCTTGCCCTATTCAGCACAAATTGGGAGATTTGGGCATGTGTCCTGCTTGGATAGGAATGTGTTTTGTGGGAAAGTTGCTTCTGACGGAACCAGAAAGAGAGAGAACCCAAAGGCTCGGTTCTCTCCCAAAGGCTCAGTTCTCTCTCGCCTTCTTTTTTTCTCTCTCTCTCTCTCTCGCATTTCTTGTGCGTGTGCTCAATTCCTGTGGGAAAGCTGGCGTCCCACATAACATAACATCCGAATGTCTTAGATTACGTAACTCATTTTAATAAATGAAATGTGTTCTTTTTAATAATGTTCTTCACTTTGTTATCATAGTAAACTTTAAACATACTAAACTTTTAGAGCCGAGAAGGAAAATAGAAGAGGCGTATAAAATTTTGTATGAGTTTAAAGTTTCTCGCAAAGGAATCCCTAACAATTAACAACATTAACAAGCATAATGCAACAGATCTACTTCCGATTGAACAGTATGGCATTGGCTTCAACAGTTTCGAAGTGCATATATGAGCTTTGTAGATCAAGAGGGTAGTAGATCTTCATCTGCTTTAGAAGATACATAATTGAAGATGTTGGATGAATAAAACCCAAACAAATCTGTATAGAAATACCGCAGATACTGAGTGACAGAATTGCGTCAATATCGGATCATCTAAATCAAATTGGTAAAATAAGGAGACTCGATAATAAATTGCCAATGAACTCATTAAAAAACAATTATTATGAAAGCCACGCATCGAACTTTTTTCCTTTACCAATTTAGCTCAGATCGTCCGATAGTACCGCATTCACATTAGTCAGCATCTACAGAATTTCTATACAGATTGATTTGGGTTTTGTTCAATCACAAATCTTTAGTTGTTCATCTTCAAATGAAGATGGGGTCATCTCATCTTAAAAACTACAGCCCTCACCCTCAAACAAGAGCAAAGGGGGTAAACCCCCTTCTCTCGGTCTCTATCAGAAAAAAATGGCTGAAGGCAGGTAGCGAGGAGCCTGCGTATTTAGCTCAAGATCAAGAGAGAAAGGTAAGAAGAGCCTTGTAAAGGAAGGAGCGAAACGAGGTGAAATTGAAATAGCTAGAAGAAATAAAACTCAGATAGTCTCAAGCTAGCCTGAAACTGTCAGGGGCAGGGGAACAGGGATGGCGTGGTGGTCATCCAGGTACCGGGTTACTAGTCTATACGGGGCACCCCTTTGTGGGTGTGTCGGAATTCATATCATTTTGTATTCATGGAGGGGGGGTCTCTTGGTCGCAGGTGGGCCAGAGAAACTTTGGATCAGAGGTCCAGAGTTTATTCGGATGTGGTAATGTTTTGTAGCTAAATTTGAATTATAGTGCAGGTGAATGGGTGTACATATATTTGTTTTGCTCTATTATGGTTCAGTGAGGTTGAGGTAAAGTGTAGTAATAATTGGGTGTAGTGAGGGGTAGACATGAGTTGAGGGGTTCATTGGCTAGGACTTAGAGTGGAAAGATTGTGTAGATGGTGTGAGGGGCAACGTAGATTGTTGGCGTGTTTTTTGATGGAGATCATTTTGGTTGCAGCGTGGAGGTGGTGTATTGGGGTAGTTTTTAGACAACGAGTTGCGATGCAGAGAGACCTGCTTTGCACTATTTGAATCATGTGTGAGTATGTATTCAATATTTAAAAATGTATAATTTAAATAGGGGGTGGGGGTAAACTGTCTGCATAGAATGTTCTGTTTTCTGTGTCGTCCGAAGTTTGTGTTTGTGAGGGTGTTGAGCTTTGATATTGCCTTTGGGGTAATGTTTTTGTGTTGAGAGAACACCATGGGCGCGTCTAGATGATACCCAGCAATGTGGGGTTACGGTTGATTGTGAGAGGGTGGCCGTGGTTTAATATTGTGAGTGGTGGTTTGATCAGTGATATTCAGGGATAAGAAGGGTGGCTTTTCTTCTGATGGGGGGGGGGCATATTCTGTCTTGATGACTAGGCTAGGGATGCGTAATTTAAAAGGGGGAGGAAAGATCAACTGTTTGTATAAAATGTTCACTTTTCTTTCTTTGGTCCAAAGTTGATATTTAGGCGCACTGATAGGGCGCAGTGGAGATGGGTATCACATTCATGAAAAGATTAAAGAGGGGGGATAGGATAAGGCCTTGAGGGAGTCAGTCGTAAAGTTTCTCTCTTTTTGATTGGACCCTGTGTTGGAGGACTTGGACATTATTGGAGGGAAAATTTCTTACCATTTGTTTTCTTTGGTGTGGTAGCTGGAGTTAAGTACACTTTGTATGTGGATGTGGCGTCGAATAGCGTCGAAGGCTTTGCTAATGTCTTTAGCTGTTATGACTGTGCGTTGTGGAGAAAACTTGAGATTAAAGCTTTTCAAAATCTGTGTTTTTAGAGTTGTCAGTAGTGTGGTTGTGTTTTGTTCGGAAGCCATATTTGGTGCATGAAAGTGTGATGTGTTGAGTTCTGTTGGAGACTAGTTTTTGAGATAGTTGAGAGATGGTTGTGAGGTCTGGAGGAGTTAGGTTGGGAGTTTAGGGGTTTTGTTTGGTTTGGGGATATGAAGATGGGGGTGCTGTACGTAGGTTTCCAGATGGGGATATTGATGTTGTATGACTAGGAGTAGTTGAAAATGTCTGTGATTGCGGATATAGATATGCGATGTTTGATATGTGGTTTGGGTATTCAACTTGTTATTTTTAAGAGAGCTGATGGTGTCTTTTAGGGTGAAAGGTTGTTAAAATGTGAATAAATGTGCAGTATCGGGTCATTAGCATGTTGTATTGGTCGGTTGGGTTAGGTATTTTGCTGTCTCTGGTGAGGTAAGAGTCGTGTGATGAAGCTGGTTGTGTGTATTTAATGTTCGCGAGAGTTGGATGTTGTTTGATTGAAGGTATTATTAGCAGTTGTCCTGTTGTTTGGTGATAACGTGAGTGTTGATTGGTAAGTCGACGTCGTGAAATTGTTTGAGGTGTTTGACAATGGGTGTTCTGTTTTGGCTGAGTCTGTTTCTATATTTTATGATGCAGTCGATTTCAGGTGTGAAGTTTGGGTTGAAATGCAATCCGTGTCCTTTTAGGGTGTTTCTTCTATGCATGTTAGATTAAGTTGGTAAAGTGAGATAGAGCTTGGAAGAAGGAAGTTTCTATGTAGGATGTGAATTCGGTCTATTTGGCTCTTTGGTAATTTGTGTTTTTTTTTGTTTGAGCTGTGGATGGGTTGGTTTCGTTGGTAAATGGCGAGGATTGAAAGATGGTAAAAGTGGAGTGTGTGCAAGATTTTTCGCGTAGTTCTAGTGGGGAAGTAAGGTAATGAGAGAATTATATTTGGGGAATTGGAGTTTTTATTGCGATGTAAGGGTTTCCCTGTGGTTTTGTTTAGTTATTGAGTATATTCAGTGAATGTACTTGTTTAATGGTAGTGGTATTTCTTGGTGTGGGGAATGTGAATTTAGTTAGGCGTGGTGGTGGGCATTGAAATCGCTCCACAAGAAGAAACTCTGGAGCTGCAAGAGTGTTGCTAGGTAGGGGGAGAAACATGTGAGGCATTGTTGGGAGAAGGAGGGTGGGATTTAGATAGTGATGGCTAGCTCGGATTTTGTTGAGTTTGATGGCTATTGATTGTAATTTTGTTGTGTGGTAATTTTTAAAGACGATTTATGAGGCTGGTAGGGTTTTCGTGTCTAATAGTTGTGGAAAGGCTTTAGGAGAGATTGGAGGAATTAATTAGGATTTCAGGATTAACGTGATGTGAAGTATATATGTGCTTAGTGTTTTTCTTTAATTCTTTCTGCTCTTTGCAGATGCCGTTCGTATTGAATTGACAGATGTTGAGTGGGGTGTGTGATTTGTGTTGAGAGAGTTGGGTAATGTGCAGTTGTTTCAATTTCATCGGTGTCTGTAATTGTTTATGAACTATAAGTGGGTGCCTCAGTGAAGATGCCCTTAGTTGCACGAAGTGGATAGGACAGAAGATTGTGAGCGGTGGCCTTGTCTGTCATCGGTGGGCGCATGCAAGAAGGGGGGATTCTAAGTGAGGTTTGACAAATGCTTTATACAATAAAAAATAATATATTTCAATTATATAAAAAACTCCTCGTTGGGGGAGGGGGTGCTATAGCGCATTTGCTTTGAAACATTTAGGTTGATCGAAGTTAATAGACCAAAATCTTTTTATCAACGTAACCACTTTATTATCTTAAAATTATGTATATTGAACTTCATGTACCATTTTTAGCACATTCCATTAATCTGAGTAGCTAAGTAAATTATTGGATCATAGCGAAATTTTGCTCCATTTCCTAACTTTCCACCATCCGTAAGTTTTGAAATTTCGTCGATCAAATTAATGTTATGATCCTTAATATATTATAGATTGAAAACAACAACAGGCGAAGGTCTGATCGATATACAGTTTGAATTAAACCCATTTACTACGACTCTGCTTGTGATCGGATAACCAGTTATCTGTTTAAGTACAACTCTCCTTATAGCATGCGCTTTAACTTTATCATAAATCTCTATTATGCGAAACAGTATCAAAAGCATTTTGAAAAACGAGATAAACTATATCGACAGCTCTGCCGAACAGTATTAAACGCTTTCTAAAAAGCGAGATAAACTATATCGACAGCTTTTGCGCCGTAAACCATATTGAGTATCATTAAGTTTTGGGACTCCAAATGCTCGACAATTCTTTCTTCGATAATAGACTCTAAGAGCTGGCTAAAATCTAATGTTAAGGAAATCGGCCTAAAAATTCTGGGATGAATTTTTATATTTCTTTTGAAAATAGGAGTCATATTCGCTTCTTTAAACTCGTTTGGAACTATTTAAATTGAGATGGTTATGTTATAGAGCGTACCCAAAGAAATTAATTTAATTTAGTTGCAAAACACACACTACAGGAGAACTGAGTTGTTTATTGCTCGTGTAGCAATACTTTTTAACTTATCCTCATCGCAATTGTAATCGTCCTCAACGCTGCATTGGGCACTCATTTGTTTACTCTAGGGTACGCAGGTGGAAAAGGGCGTTCAGAGTTAAGAACAAAAATATAATAATAATAATAATGATAGGGAGATTTGCATAGCGCTTTTCAAGGCATTGTGCCTTGTGCAGGAACATGGCTTTGAAAAGCGCTATACAAGTAGCCATACATATATATATATATATATATATATATATATATATATATATATATATATATATATATATATATATATATATATATATATACGCAGACAAGCTTCACTATAGCGTGAATTTTTATTTCAAGATATAAAAACCACACTTTAGTAGAATTAGTTTATTACATTACAGGACAAGTTTCGGTATCTATTACCATCTTCAACACTATAATGAGAAGACTCGACACAAATGATTAATATCTAGGAGCGGATGGGAGAAGGATCACAAAGAAGGCAGGGGGAACAGAGTAACGAGGAGGAACAAGGAAAGTAAGTACCCTAGGAGACTTTGTCTAGTCTTGACTTGAACTGGTCAACAGATTCACTGTTGACAACTTCCACCGGAAGTGCGCTCCACTTAAGGTAAAAAAATTTCCACACAGATTGCGGTTGTAACGCTTCAGTTCAAGTTTGAGGCCGCGATTGCGCGTTCTGCTCTCACTCAGTGTGAAAACATCCCGGCAGTCAACATTGTCGAACCCTCGAAGCACCTTGAAAACTTAGACGAGCTGACCACGCAGTCCACGGGCTTCCAGCGAGAACAGATCCAATTCCCCTAGTCCATCCTCACAACTTTCATGTTGGATAGAGGGAATCAGTCTGGTTGCCCTAGCTTGTACGCGTTCCAACCCCGCGATGTCCTTTCGAAACGAAGGACTCCAAAATTGCATGGCACACCCCTGGTGCGGCCGAACGAGGGAGTTGCACATACAAAGTACTATCTCCCTGTTACGGTATCCAAACTCGCGCCTCATGCAGCCTAACATCCTTTGGGCTTTCTTCTCCGCCTCGACGCACTGTTTCGAGAACTCGAGGTCGCCAGCAATAGTCACACCCAAGTCCCTCTCAGTGTCACTCGATTCAAGAGCAGCGCCCCCAAGGATATACTGAGATTGGGGGCTTCTGTGGCCGACATGCATCAGTCTGCACTTCCCCAAGCTAAAAGGCACCTGCCACGTGTCCGACCACTCCCCAATCTTCCCAAGATCCTCCTACAGGCGGGCAGCATTTCCATCCTTTGCAACGCTCACACCAAGCTTGGTATCATCGGCAAATCTGGAAATCTTGGCAACCATGTCACCGTCCATGTCGTTGACGTAGACGACGAACAGCAGTGGTCCCAGGACAGAACCTTGAGGCACCCCGCCAGTAACGGGCACCCACCCAGAAGCCCGTCCATTCACCACCACCCACCGCCGTCTGCCACTCAGCCAGTTCTCGATCCAGCCGGCCACTTTTCCGTCTATGCCCAGCGCTCGCACCTTCCGGAGAAGGCGGCGGTGTGGTACCTTATCAAAGGCCTTCTGAAAGTCTAAGTACACCACATCCACCGCCTTGTCCCGATCGTGCTCACTGAACACGAAGTGGAAGAACTCCACGAAGCTCGTCAGGCACGACCGCTGCCCTCGGAAGCCGTGCCGGGAACTCCTCAGTAGCAGGTTCGACTCCAAATACGACGTCATTCTGTCCACCATCACGCTCTCCATGAGTCCACCGACCATCGAAGTCAGACTGATAGGTCGGTAGTTCGACGGCTGGCCTCGGTCTCCTTTCTTGAAGATAGGAGCCACCCCCGCCTCACGCCAGTCTCCAGGAACGCACCCGGTCCGGATTGACATGTTAAAGACTGCGCTCAGGTGCCGTGACACTCGATCGCGCACTTCCTTCAACAATCTAGGCAGAGGAAGACATAAGCTACGGAACGGGTAAATTTGAAACGACTTTCGAAGCAAGTTTTGAGCCGAGAGAATTCTCAATGACTTTGTTAAATTTAAATGACCTCTCAGATATATTGTAAATTGGAATTTGTTCAATCAATATTGATTCAATTATAAGTCTTTTGAAATAATTATCCGACCTATATTCTAATTTCGAATTATTAAAATCAATTTGGAGATCGCAATTATTCATGTGGTTGAACAAACTAGAAGATAAACTTCCTCATCTTATATCTCCCCTATGTGCAAATACATATGCGTTTAGTTAAATCCCAAGTTTCTCCTACATAGGAGTCATTGAAATTGTTAAATGGAATAAAGTACCCTCCAGAAAATCACCTTTTATAGTGTGCTTATATTTTAACCCTGTCTTAATATTGGTATTTGTGGCGAAGTGTTTTAGTTTGTAAAGTTTTGGGGCAAAAGGAAATATAATAAATGTTTCAGTGAAAGCGTTACTCGTGTTATTAGAACAATAATAAATCCGTCTGGCTTTGGAATGACATGATTCACTGCACCATAAAGGCAGTAGCGGTCCTGGGTTATATAGCGCCCTGGGCGGACCGCCTTCCTGGCGCAACCCTTCTCTCGTCCCCTCCCTTCGGCAGCGTACCCACGCTGCGTACATACGCAGGCCAAACACACGTTCAATAACGTAATGAAATGTCTTGGTCAAGGAGAGCCAATCAACTCACTATTCACAACACTAAAAACAATGAATATAAAAGTATTACAAACGTCATCCATATATAATATAATACACTTAAAAAGAATCAATCTGCTGATTGCAATTCAAACTTTGAATGATAAACACAGATTGAACTGTCCAACGGCAATCTAAAGTCTGACCTTTCTTGTTTTCCTTGATGCAGGGTCATCAATTACATCATCATATGAAAGCTGCTCAGCAATGACATGGTTAATGCTGATGAATGCAGAGCCAGTAAGGCGTTTTTGTCACAATTTTGACCTCGGGGAAGATTTGATGAGCTTCAACTTTAAGAAGCTCCTCTCTGCCTCAGCTACATTTATGGTCAGTAGGAGTGCAATTCGGAGAGCAGTCCACAAATTTGTGTATATTTCTGAGAACTCCCTTTCATGAATAAAATTCACCATCTCAAGCAGAGACATGACATTTGTTGGAAGGTCAGGCGGATTCTTTAGTTCCGGCACAAACTCTCTGTCGTCCAAGTCAGTGTTCCTCAAACTGCAATAAAACACTAAGAGCCTCACACCTTCTGCCAGCTCTTCATCTGAGAGACTTTGGAAATTTGAAAAAATCCATAACTTGTCTGGCACATTTCCCGATGTGGAAAATCTCTCTTAAAAGTGCCGATGTTACAACATCAACAACAGCATTGAAAGATTCCACCTCCAGTTTTTTTAGGGCGTCACTGAAAGTCTCATCAAATGATTTATAAAAGTGCCGCTTTGTGGGCCTCAGCCTTTTCTGTTCTGGAACAGCCTCTACTTTCATTTCGCCACACATGGCTTTGACTGACATTTGTGCAGTCAGAAAACCTTTTGCCCTGTAATTGCAGAGACCTCTCTCCGTCTTTTTGAGAAGACCAACTGCTATGTCAACGTGTATGGTGGGAGACTGCATTAGCCTGCTTACATGTTGGATTTGGCTCAAGGCTTCACACCACACCACCATGCAAATGCTGAAGCAGTATGATTTCATCTCATCTGAGAGGGACTGCGTCTCAACCTTCATGACAGGGTTTTGAGTGTGTTCTCTGATCTCAATAAGTGCATCTCTCACAACAGCTGCCTTGTATCTCAGGGGTTCAACGCTCTTCACTTTTATTTCATTTCACATCTTGTCGCAGTCCACATCTCCAAAGTGATGTTTACATGTTCTTTTCAAGATGGACCATCTCTCTGTGGAGGCCAAAACAAGATGTACAGTTTCTGAAAAATGCCAAAGTAATTTGTGGCCTTATTTATCTTTTAGTAGTTAGGCTACGAACAAATTCAATATATGAGCTCCACATGCCACAAACACAGCTCTGGGATTGATTTCGAGGGGCCTGGCCTGAACTTCCTTGTTTTTTTCCACGCATGTTGGTCCCATTATATTATGCCTGTCATCTGCAGTCTGCAAAAGGGCCTTTTAGCTCCTCAAGTCTCCTCAGAGCCAGGGATGCCAAATGCTTGTTTGTGGACTTTTCTGCCTCCAAATCCCCCATAAAATGTTTTTATATGGGGCTTGTCATTTAGCGAGACCACTCGAATCACTACTGACAGCGGTTCAGTGTGGATGGTATCTGGACTGGAATCGAGAATGATGAAAAAAACGTTGCCTGCTTGATGTTATTCACCATCACTGAAATTATCTTGCTGTTCATTCAATTTATGAATTTATTTTGTGTGTGGCGACCAAGGTAACTGATGTGGTTGGAGATTCCTTTTTGGACTTGGGTAAGATGTTCTTTCATTATGGAGTCAAACTGTGCTATTAATTCAACTTCTTTGAGAAAATTTCAATTTGAGGGCGAGAATAACGACTTTGTATGTCCTCTTAGTGCCAAATTCCTAACTGCTAGAGACTTCACAATAGCAGTGAAACGTTTCAACACCACTCTCCATCTTATCTTCTCAGCCTCCAGAAGTTCCATCTCTTGCCTGTCAAGTGTTTGTCCTTTTGTAATCCTTACTGCCAGTTCTTTTCAGGTTTTCATTCAATGAATATGTTCTGGAATATTGTCATGTGAGGTGAACAAAGAACTTGCATGTTTCCATCCGTTCAGTCCAGAGCTTGTAAAATTAATCTGCCTTTTGAGGCAAAAGCAGAAATTACATTGAAAATACAATATATTAATTACACAATTAAAACTTTCAGTAGCGAAATAAATGAGCAGCTGAGTTATACCATACAACGTTAGCTTATTTCACCACATCTATTCCATAATATGGTCGGCATAAAGAGATGACATGGCTCCATACATTAGCTTTTGCCCGTTTCTCATCTTCTTCTTTTCTTCTATTTCGAAATTGTGCACCTGATGGCTTTGACCATTTCTTTTCCATGGTTGGCACTTGACAATCAACTATCAACATTACTATCATTCTCTGACACCTCAACTAGCATTTAGGACTGAAAAAATTCATCTATGTTCGCAGATTTACTTGATTTTATTAACATTTACACACTGCAATAAAATGTATGCGAGACTCTTGACCTGTGATATATTCAATGGTATACAATATTATGAATGAAATGTGCGATTTGTGTTGTAATTGACTTTTAACCTTATAATTAACCTGATGTCTAGCCCCAGCGGTGAACTCAGCCCCCCGCCCCCTCTTTATTAGTTTGGGTTCATCAACTTCATGTGAGCAGTAAGGGCGCCGGTGTCCGGCCTGGAGAGGGCGCCCATTACCACACAAAACATGATCGGTCGCGCAAATGAGCGCTGAGCACAAATAAATAGGAAATATATATTTTTCTCACTCTCTTAGCGCCCCCTAGACAATGCTCCCCCCCCTGTGCAATTGCCAATGTGGCCCATATCAAAAACCGCCACTGCATAAGGTGTATAAGTTGTTGCCTTCAATCTTGCATGACTTCCCTAAATGAGGCCTAGCTAATAAAGGCGAAATCTCTTGGAATCATACTTTCATTTTACCGAGGATAATTAACACACACACAAACACACACACACACATATATATATATATATATATATATATATATATATATATATATATATATATATATATATATATATATTATATTTATATATTTATATATATAAAGGGTGTTATAATAACTTGGACTGATTTTAAATATGAATTAATTTTAAGCGTCTAATGATTTTTACCTTTTTCTTTCAGATTTAACAACTTCAGTCTTTGGCAATTTCAACCATTCAGTCTTTGGCAATTTCAACCATAGAAAGATTAACAATCGAGCAACGTGTTAAAGTTATCGAAGACTATTACGAAAATGGACGTTCAAACAGAAACGCATTTCGGGCACTTCGCGTTTTTTTTGGTCCACATAATCGACCAACCGAGAGTGCAATTGTGAAAATTGTTCGTAAATTCAAACAAACGGGGTTGGTGGCAGATATGAAAACGCCATTGCGTGCTCGTTTACGCAGTTCAGCTGAAAACATTGCTGCAGTGCGCCAGAATGTGGCCGAAGATCCAGACACCTCTATTCATCATCACGCGCAGGAATTGAACCTCTCCACAACACGTTACATCGAATTTTGACAAAAGATTTGTCTCTACACGCTTACAAAATTCATTTGACACAAGAACTGAAGACTGCTGACCATTTGAAGCGCCGTACATTCGTCAAATGAGGGCACGAGCAAAGACAAGCCGATGATCATTTTTCGCAAAAAATCATCTTTAGTAATGAAGCCCATTTTCATCTTGGTGGATTCGTTTATAAGCAGAATTGTCGCATTTGGGCTGATGAAAATCCCAGGAAGATTGTTGAAAAGCCACTGCATCCACAAAAGGTCACTGTTTGGTGTGCATTTTTTGCGAGCGGAATCATTGGGCCGTATTTCTTCGAAAATGATGCCGGGAATTCTGTTACGGTGACAGGCGAGCGATACCGTGACATGATAACCAACATTTTATGTCGAAGATATGTGGTTTCAACAGGACGGCACCGCATGCCACACAGCTAATGCAACAATGGCTTTATTGAATGAGAAGTTCCCAGGTCGCATCATCTCTCGAAACAGCGAGGTCAATTGGCCACCACGATCGTGTGACCTGACGCCTTTAGCTTCCTTCCTTTGGAGTCATCTCAAAAGTAAGGTCTAT
This sequence comes from Ceratothoa steindachneri, assembly GCA_963969495.1. Lineage (NCBI taxonomy): Eukaryota > Metazoa > Arthropoda > Malacostraca > Isopoda > Cymothoidae > Ceratothoa > Ceratothoa steindachneri. The sequence goes on along the minus strand of OZ018328.1, from coordinate 137,505,371 downwards.
GCCAACAAGCCAACAACAATTCAACAGCTAAAGGATGAGATAATAAGGCATATTGGTGAGATCGAGGAGCAACTATGTAGGGACGTCATCAAAAATTTTGACCATCGAATGAAGGTGTGCCGCCGAAGCCTTGGTGGGCATTTAGCGATATTATTTTTCACACATAATTGCTCATGACTCAAATAACATGATCCAATAGTGAAATCAATAAATTTTCACCAATAACACTGTTTTATTTACTGCTAACTTTGATCCGTCTTAATGGAACACCCATTATATACAGGAGGGGGGTGCAAAAGTCACCCGACAGTAAATAAAAATCGCATAAACACTTAATATTCAATTATATTTATTCATTCCAGTTATTAATTTTTAATAATTGAAAGCTGTGAGTCGAAATCACAGTTATTATAAAATAATCTTTTGTTTTATTTGTAGGTTTTTTAAGCCCATAATTATGAACAAACTGACTCCATTACGCCAAAAAGGTACGTGATCTGTTAGACACTTTGCCTGCAGGTTGGATTGGACGCAGAGCGTCTATTGAGTGGGCTCCACGTTCATATGACCTCACACCAATAATGGACTTTAGTATTTGGGGAATGATGAAAGATCAAGTTTTCAAAGGGAAACCAAGGACTCTAGCTGAATTGAAAGCTGGCATATCAACTGAATTCGAACTAATTAATGCAAATAAAGTACTTTATCGTACAATCTGTAATTCTGTATTGACTCGAATGGAAAAATGTGTCGCTCAAGAATATATATATATATATATATATATATTCATATATATATATATATATATATATATATATATATATATATATATATATATATATATATATATATATATATATATATATAAGTTTAGTTATTTAGTTTTGTTTGAAATGTGTATTTTTACACAAGGCGCAATGCTCTCTGATCTGGGACTTTTCTCTATTGGTGAGAAAAGAGTCAGTCCGCGGATTTATGCCCAAGTGGAAAGAGACGCGTCTTCAACGAGCGGACAGTGCTTCTGATACCTCCAACTTTGAAGAAATCGCTCTTCGTATTTGTCCTCCCGACTTTAAACCAATCTTCTCCCGTCGTTTCTTTGATAATACGATTCTATTTAAACATGAAAACCAATATTACTCTATTCCAAATTAATTAAATTAATCATCATCATCATCATCACTAACTATATTTAGAGAAGGGGATTTTTTTGAGTATTTGAATAATAATTTCATCTTAGTTTGGTTATGACTTATGTTTTTTATCAAAGTTATTTCTAATAATTCTTTTATAATATCAAAAAACAAAATAGTGAAGTTCAGAAATAAATATAAGTATCGAAAATTTAATTTTATATATCTTCTAAACTTTATATTTTAGCAACGTGATATTTTGAAAGGGGAAAATTTAGTTTAGAGTTCCTTTTTAAAATTATTATAATTGGCGAAGTTCAGAAAATTTATACAAATTTAACCATGGCTGCTTTTTTTTATTTAAATTTTAATCTTAGTAGCGAAATGCAAGCTCTCCCCGTAGGGAGGAGTGGCCAAGCTATGGCTGGTTTCATTATAACATTAAATTCACGCAAGGAAAAGAAAAAAGACGGCAAACTCTCTTCTCTTCATAGTTTTCTTTTCGCGCATCAACTAACTTCACCACTTTGGTCCACCAGAAATCCACATTCTCAGGTCGAGCTATGAACTTTTACAGCTTTTATGACATGAACTACAACGTTAGTAATATTAAATCTCTCCTTTATCATGGCTGCAATCTTTCATCTAACTGACCCCTAGGACCTTCGTTATTATCTACTCCCAGACATTGAATGGTCCTCTTAACTTTGATTTACGCCGTAATTTTCATAACTTACTGGAGGACATTTTATACCCACTAACTTTAAAATAGTATTCATTAATAATTTTCTCTTAAGATTATTTTGTTGTAAGGACAGACTCCATCCTGATTTTTTTTTTTTTAAGAGCTCATCTGGCGACTGCCTACTTGGGCATTAGTCGCCGTATTAAAACTGGCCTAGTTCTAGGCTACTTTAAAATAAAATTAGAGAGAAAAAACAAATACCCCAAAAAGGGGGAAAGGAAGCAAGCTGGTGCGTCAGGGAGAGGTCCCCCCGGAGCAGGAGCGTGAAACCAAAGGGAAAAAAACAAAACAAAACAAAAAAACAAACCTTGCTTCAAAAATTACGCACTCAAGCTACCCACATTTGGGGTAATCGCAAGGGTCAGCACCACCGAAGTGCAATGGTGAGCCTCGCCTTGGGGGAACCACCTTTGTGATCATGGTATCCCCTGTGCCAGGTAAGTATGACTCTATCCTGAGCTGTGCTGCTCGGTTGTATATAAATTTACTTGCCCCCAAGTGCCACCACAAGACCTATATTGGAAGCATCGTCCGCTCGTTGAAGACGCGAGTCTGTTTCCATTTGAGTATAAATCTGCGGATCGGCTCGATCTCACCAACATATCTCACCTATCATATTTCATTCACTATTGTGTAAAATAGACATTTCTAACCAAAGCTTTGGAATTTTAGGCTATTTCACAGAGATTCTAACTCCCTTCGAAGTCTTGAATCCCTTTTTTAAAAAATCAATTAAACCTCACTCCTAATAGTAATCATTCGGCCTTACCCTTCCTAGTCGCCTCATTTTAAAAGTGAACAACCAACCGATATCATCACGCAATATGTAATAACCACCTTTTAGTTTTCCGGCCTTGTCCTTGGCAGAAGTTAGTTGTGTCAATTGTCCTTTAGTAATATTTTTTACTATATATATATATATATATATATATATATATATATATATATATATATATATATATATATATATATATATATATAATATATATATATATATACAGGGGGTGGACAAAATAATGGAAACACCTAGCATTGTAATAGTATAGATGAAAGATTAATTAAACTATCTAAACCTTGTCTATGTTTATGTTTGTTAATTGATAATAGAAGTACATCATCTTGTGCTAATATTGTTGTTTTCCTTTTGTAGATATTACCCAAATAATTTAATAAAACTTATTAAAGTGAGTGATCTAGCTGATTTCTAAAGAGGTGAGATTGTCGGAGCTCGGATGTCAGGTGCTACCATCGCTAAAACGGCTAAATTGGTTGGCGTATCGAGAAGCACAGTCTCAAAGGTAATGACAGAGTAGTAAAATAAAGGAAAAACGTCCTCCTCATTGCAAACTCAGGAAGGAAACCAAAACTGTCCGATTGAGACTGTAGGACTCTTACACGGATTGTTACAAAAGAACATAAAACTACAGCTACCAAATTAGTGCAGAACTTAATGATCACGTCCGGAACCCAGTCTCAACAAAAACTGTTCAACGGGAGTTACATAAAGCCTGATTTCCTGGGATGGCTGCAATCCAAAAACCACTACTGTCAGAATCCAACGTTTGAAAGCGTTTAGAATAGTGTAAAAACCAACAGAATTGGACAGGAGAGCTGCAGAGAAGGGTCATATTCTCTGACGAGTCCTCCATTACCTTATTTTGCACCTCAGGCCGTATATACGTTTGGAGACAGACAAAAGATGCATTTGATCCAGACTGCTTGCTCCCAACTGCTAAATATGGAGGAGGCTTTGTGATGATCTGGGGGCCGTATCTTGGAAATCCGCCACCACAAGAGTCTCCCTTCATGGTAGAATCAACAGTCAGGACTATTTGAGTATTTTAGCTGATCAGATCCATCCTATGGCTCAAGAATTGTTCCGGATCGAAATGCCATCTTTCAGGATAATAATGCTCCTATTCCTACTGCTAAGGTTGTAGCTGAATGGCACGAGGAACATTCCAGTGAAGGAGAACACCCTATCTTGCCACCACAATCCCCAGATCTCAACATCATTGAACATTTATGGTGCAGTTTAGAAAAAAATGTTAGGAGTCGATTTCCCCCACCATCATCATTGGAAGAATTGGAGACTGCTTTAGCTGATGAATGGATGAAAATATCTCTGGAAACAATTCAAACTTTATACGAGTCGATCCCACGCAGAATTCAATCTGTAATTACTGCCAAAGGTGGTCCGATACCTTATTAAAATAAAGTTTTTAAAAAATATATGGTGTTTCCACTATTTTGTCCAACCCCTGTATATATATATATATATATATATATATATATATATATATATATATATATATATATATATATATATATATGATTAATGACGCATAAGAATGAGGAAAGATATTCACAAGCGCTTTCGTATTTTACAAGACCAAACAAAATTAAAGATGATTTAAGAAGAAGGAAGAGATAAAAAGTGGGATTAAATAATATAACCACTTTTACCAGTTAATAAAAGTACAAAACCAAAAGGGAGGAGGTTAGAACCTATGCCATCGAGCGCTCTTTGTTTTACAGTCCACTACTCGAAAGAATAAGCTGCAGTGCGCGTCCCTTGTGTATTGTGATATCGAACTGACCATTGATTAATTTTCTTCTTAGGTTGTCTCCATTTATTCTTATTCTTTTTTTCTCTTGAAAGAGGTTATAAATTAACGTTCCAATATATATATATATATATATATATATATAGTTAACTTTTATTTCATTTGAGCTTTCGGAGCAGTTGCACTTTATTTACAATGGTAAAATATTACAAAAGTTAATTGGTTATAGTAAAGTAGAGTAAATACTTCTTTTGGTTATAGGTATATAATTTCTTAAATAATAAACCACTTAATATAGGTAAAAGGTTTAAAAGAGATAAAATGTTTGGTAGTGATAATGTAAAGTATGTTTTGGTGGTTATCAGGGGAATTCGAGATTTCTTCTTATCTTCCTAATTTTTTAATAGTTTTTGTGTGATTTTTGTAACCGGGGGTCTTTTTTTTTTCTTCGAGTAGTTTCCATGATTTGCATGCGGATGCGTTCAATCTTTTCGTTTAATTATGGTATTCTTCATTATCTTTTCTCTTGTGAGGTGAGTCACGTTGCATTTCAATATGACACTTGGCGGCACTAATTTGCAGGTGCATGGTCAGGCGACAGGATAGAGATGTCATACTCTTTGTATTTTGACTGAGAATGAAGCTTATCGTTATATATATGGTTAATATTGGGTTTATACCCACCCTCCTTTTTGTGGGCGCTTTGTTATACTGAATGTAGGCAAATTTCTAATTATGATGTTATGGCGAAAAATACATTGGCCGCCATCTTGGGAGACACATTGTGAATTTTGAATTACATTATAGTGTATTATATATCATTTTGAAGTGATTTTTTTTCTGAATTAAAATATGATATGGACATTTCATATTAAGTAAGTTTATAGAAAATATGATTGATTTAAATACCATTCGGAGGTGAAGCTTATATGTGAAGGAACGCGGTAGAAAAACTAGAGGCCTAATGACATTTTAGCAATCGCTTTTTGAATTCGAATCTAATGTTAGGCTTTCGAATTAAGAATATAACGAGTTTTTTAAAAGTTGCGGGGGGGGGATGGGGGAAGTGACAACCTGCAACTAAATCAGGGGTATGAAGGCGAAGCCCCGATTTCGAAATTACCTTAAAAATGATATATAATACAATATGATGCAATTGCAATAGCACAACAAAGAAAACACATTTTTTTAATTTGCCCAAGAAAAGCATTGTCTATATTAAATAACAATTGTTTATATTATATATATATATATATATATATATATATATATATATATATATATATATATATATATATATATATATATATATATATATACACTGCTCCGTGGAAAATATCCAGATGCGAGTGCAATAGATATATTTCTAGTGACCTGCTTCATCTCATGTATTTATTATTATAAAAAGTCAATGTAGGTGAGTAGCTGGAAGTAGTACGTGCTAGGTGTGCAAGGTAGGCAGCAAACGATTTAGGAGGTGATTGATATTAGATACGATTGTTTAAAAAAAAATGGTCAGCAATTTCATCAAACAACGATGTCAAAGATTTATCGCACTATCAGGAAGCAAAAATTTAATCTGGCTAAAAACTCTATCTAAGAATTTTAAGTTGGATTCTGATACAGTCAGCCAGACATTGTGACAGAACTTAAAATAGGGCCTTAAAAAAGAATAGAAGCTATTTCTAAAGATATCATCAGTAGAATATTTTTCGCTGCATTTTAGCGGCAAACAAATTTTTTAGGAAATCGAGTCTTGAGCGCAAATAAAAATCAAAATTAAGCTTGGAATCAAGATAGATGCCAAGTAACTTCAGTAAGCAATAATATGAAATTCTAATACCTTTAACAACGATATCATTATGAGATTTACTCGAATTTAACTTCCTTGCCAACGATCACATCAGGCCATAATTCTCTAAACATTACATCTGACGACGGGGACGATCCCTTCCTATCCTGTGGAGAAGGAATAGCTGCATACAAAGTGTTGTAATCAGGATAAACAACCATTTCATACTCGATCTCGGACCACATGTGTAGCCACAAACAATAAAAAGGATGGGTCAGAAGAAACTGCTTGCGGAACACCAGACAAAACAACTAAACGTGCTAAAACAATCCTCAACTGACATTCGCTGTCTTCTCTTAGTTATCGTACTTTAAGGGTTTTTTTCCAAGTTTTGGGAGCCCATCTGGCGACTGCCTATTTGGGCATTCGTACTTTAAGAAAGTGGCCATCAATACAGAGGGATCTAAATTTATACAATAGTGCCTTCTGGCTAAATCTATCGAAGGCTGAACTTAAAATCAAGAGAGACGACTATTGATTTATGACCAGCAATATGAGTGACTTGCATGTAGTGTGTAGGAAAAAGGAGAGCATCAGACGTATTCAGAACTTTTTTAAACCATACTGATTAGGTGATAACAAGTTATTATCACCTAAACAACGACTGGGACGCCTGGCCAGTAAGAGTTCAAAGGTCTTAAGTAAAACAGGGGTCATAGAGATGGGTCTGCAATCATAAGTGTGAATATGCCTTGATGAGGTTTACACTAACTAAGTGTAATTTTCTGCATCTTTGCTACATAGTGCACGGTCAAACTCATTATTTCGAAGTATTTCACAAATCTACATACTGATAAAGACACACTTCTTTATCTTAATTTCACTTAATCTAGGAAGTTTTGTAGTCACTCACTTGAAAGATGTTTATGTTTTGTCCATGGTTTTTACAAAGTTTTTCATTAAGTTCATCTTTATGTACATATAAGGGTTGTATCAAATCTTTCTTGAATTAACTAGTGGTAGATTCTGAAAGTTTTTTCCAAACCTCTAATGACGGACTGAGTGGCCATTCTTTCTTAGCATAATGTGATTCTCTAGCACAATTATACAACTTACAAAAACAGCCAACTTGCAGATCCATCAAAAGCAAAACAACCTTCAAATCGCAATAGAGGTTCCACTGATGTTGGTCATAGGTTATGCACGTTAAAGGCTTTTTCATGTTGTCATAAGTGTCCTTTATATGGATTGCATAATCCATGAACGATTTCGAAGCCAACCCTTGATATTATTATAGGCCACAAGTTTACCGTTTATAAGGAAGAATATTTAATTTCTTTTTAACTTAACGCAGTGTGGAATACCTAACATCACCTGTTATGAGATTACACTGCTGTAGCCGGGAGCCTTAAGCTCTCCTTTATTATGAAGTAGGTCTAAATCCATGCAAAGACCTTTCAGTTCGACTTTACTTTTGAATTGTGGTTCATGTGGGTAAAATTGATAAAGAATTTGGCCTTTCACATTGATGGCTCATGACTAGAACATTTAGTTTCTTCCTCCTCCTCTGTCCTAAGTAAGAATGATTCTGATGAAATTGGTACTGGTAGTCCTTCTCCAGGAGTAGGGTTTGAAGATAATTTGAGGTAAATCGCCACATATTTTTTTAAATTTAAAACCAAAACTAAAGAAGACATCTTCTGCAGAAAGCTTGTAAGAAGAGATCTGTAAAGAAAGAGGATATACGAATGTCTGAAATATATAGCAGCAGATTCTTCTGCGTGCATTGTGGTCGGAAGGGTACGCAATCATCCAGAAGTCTAGATGCTAGTTGCAGTATTGTTTCTCATGTTATATATGACATTCTATAATGGGTTACAACTTCAGCAAGCCATATATTAAATGGTGTGGGAGGATTGCATTGAGCACTGGTGACAGGGGGCAGCCTTGGGGCAACCTCTTTTTATGGTAATAACAGTGTATGCAATTGCCCTATAGAGAGGTAGGCTTTCCTGTCTCTAATAAAACTGCTAAGAATTCTTACTAGCTTTTCGTCGCCCCCATACGAATAAATTTTATTTAACCTGTTATTTTCGGTATCCAAATTGATGGTCCTCGTCATTCCCTTTTTTCGAAATATTCAACATGGTTCCGCCACAATATATTTTCGAAAGCTTTTCCTAGGAAGTTGAGGAGGGCGATGGGCCTGCAACTGCCACGTCAACGGCGGCTTACCAGCTTTCGGTATGAAGATCATTTTCACCACCTCAAATTGCTTTGGGAAGTAATAAACTTTACAGATTGCATTAAAGATCCCTCCAGTACCCTGCCTGCGAGATTTATGTAGTTTTTTTCTGGTGAGCCCTGAATGTCCCGGCGCCCGCTGCTTGATAGAGTATACGGGATCCTTTAGCTCATTCAGTGTTGTGGGTGTTCCATGACCCACGCTTTCGTTCCTCCTCCCCTTTGCGTAGCGGTAAGGGTAATTAATGGCCAGGTTGCCATTTAGTCCTTTGATTAACTCCGTTGCAAATTTTAGATCATAGGTAGCGTTCTATTCTCTTGTCATCGTGAGTACATTGGGGTGGGAGACCACTACATCTTTTTCAATTATGAGCAAGTGCGTGTATTTATAAATTAAAAAAAAATAAATAGATGGATTCGGTGGATATTATTATTATTGGGTTTAGGAATAAGTTCTTGCGTTTTTTTAATGTTGTGTTGATTTAAGTTTTGTTGACGTGATTTGTGTACATATTAAGAAACAATAATAAATAATGAGAGCAAAATTTGCAAAGGTTAGGCTGCGTCTCTTAACAGCGTAGACTATTAGGCTTTTGCTTAGGCTACGTCTTAAAGTTGAGTAATAAGTCATTGCGGTTTATTTAAAAGTTGTGTTAATTTAATTTTTGCTCTGTATCCTCAAAAAGGAATGTCAAGTTGAAAGAAAGGTGCATTTTCGACACTTGTTGTTATTCATTTTCAATCGAGACGGAAACAATGCTAACGCAGCCAAAGCTCGTCGCGATATTTGTGCTGTGTACAGAGAAAATGCATTATCAGAAAGGACAGCTCAATGGTGGTTTTCACGTTTCAAAAACGGTCATTTCAATCCTAATGACGAAGAACGTACTGGTCGCCCCATTAAGTTGGATGAAGATCGATTGAACGACCTTCTTCATAAAAATCCTCGTCAATCGATTAGAGAATTGGCTATACAATTGGCGTGTGATCAGAAAACTGTAGTGAATCACCTTCATTCGATGGGGAAAGTTTAAAAACCTGGTGCATGGGTTCTGCACGCTTTGAGCGAAAGCACCAAACTTCAACGCTCCACAATTGCCGCATGTTTGCTTGCGTGTCACAAGGCTACTCGTGGATATAAGGACAGATTTCTTCATGGCATTATCACTGGCAATGAAAAGTGGTGTGTTTATGTCAACATGAACCATCAAAAACAATGGCTTAGCCCCAATAAAAAACCACTTCCGCGATTAAAGCAAGGACTTCATCCGCGAAATATGATGCTGTGTGTGGTGGTGGTATTGTGAAGGCATCATTCTTTTTGAGCAACTTGCGAACAACGAGATTGTCAATGCAGAACTCTACGTTCAACAAATGTATCTACTCGCCGAAGCTATTCTTGAAAGGCGACCTCATCGACGTTATGGAGTCCTTCTGCAACACAACAATGCTCGTCCTCACATTTTCAATATGACAAAAGACGCCATCCAAACGCTTAATTGGGAAATCCTGCCGCATCTTCCATATTCGCCAGACTTGGCTCTATCGGATTTCCATCTCTTCCGATCGCTCTCCAACAATTTGCGCGGTGTTTCGTTCAATACTGATGCGGAATTAAGAACCTGGTTAGACGAATTCTTCGAGTCAAAATCCAGAGATTTTTATTGCAGAGGCATCGAAAAACTAGTTGAACGTTGGGAAGAAGTCGTAAATAACAACGGAGAATATATTATTGATTAAATTGCATATTGATATCAATTAAAAATGACGTTTTTTTTCTAAAACTGTTAATGGTAATGAATAAATTTGATAAAACCGCAAGAACTTATTCCTCAACCCATTATTATTATAGTGTAACGCAAATAGACGATCACATGCGTGTAATGAAATAGGAACAGACGAAACGCCACCTTTTATGACGTCGTGGATCATGGAAGAGGCAAAACATCACCCTTTATGAGGTTCTACATAAGGGATAAAACAAAATGTTACCCTTTATGACCTCGTGGATCACGGAAGAGGGAAAAGGTCACCCTTCGTGATGCCGCGCTTCACGGAAGAAGCAGAACGTTACGCTTCGTGAAGTCGTGGAACAGGCAAAATGTCATCCTTCATGACCCCATGCATCATGGAAGAGGCAAAACGTCATCTTTCGTGACGCCGTGCATCATGGGCGATGCAAAACGTCACCCATCATAACTCCATGGATCATGGAAGAGGCAAAACGTCACCCTTCATACGTCACGCATCATGTAAGAGGCAAAACATCACGCTACATGACACAGTGGATCATGGAAAAGGCAAAACACCACCCTTTATGACGCCGCGCATCATGCAAGAGGCAAAACGTTAGCTTTCGCGACGCCGTACATCACGGAAGGCGAATAAGCCTGGAACTGTTTTCAACGTCCCTTTGCATACCAACATTTTGCATTATCACGGTCCAATGGAAGATGCTAATTGAAATGTGCTCTTATATTTATATTCGCGGTTTATCCTCAGATGGAGTGAATTATATGGATTAGAAAAAAGAAAAGTGTTACCGGATTTCAAGCTTTTCGGAAGGTCCTTTTGTCAGGGGAGTTGACGCAGCTGACCCATAACTTATGTTTGGGTAACGGTGCAAATGGGAGGCGTTTCTTGAGTTGTAAGGCATAAAGAAACAACAAAGTGGTTACTTTCTGAATGTGAAAATTGAAGAGGAGAAATTGAAATCGTAGGATAGCAATGCTTTTATGATATTAGTTCCATTACTAAAGGAAAAGTTGAGCAGTTATTTTGACAAACAAATGAACACAGTCGATACCTAAAAACTATTTTCGAACACCTAAATTTGAGTCATTTTGCAGGGTTTGTTTTTTGTTAAATTTGAACTTCCATTTAATATATTTACGATAACAATCGAATTCACTTTACTACCTGAATTAATGTAACAAATTTAGAGTGAGCCCATAAAAAAATCCCCTTTGCAACAGCAATGAATGCTCGAAATAACAAGATGGCAACCTTACTAAAGCCACAACGAGAGCTCATTATTCCACAAAACCCGACCAAACGACTATTACAAGATTTAAATGATTTAAATATCTAAACCGTAAATAAACATAGCCTTTTAAGCTTCCAAGATGGAGCACATTCTCAAACAAAGAGGCAGACCCCTTGGAATTCAAATATATATATATATATATATATATATATATATATATATATATATATATATATATATATATATATATATATATATATATATATATATATATATATATATATATATATATATATATATATATATATATATATATATATATATATATATATATATATATATATATATATATATACAGGGTGCCTACAGTATTCGTTCGCAATTTTAAACTACTAATTTTACGTATATGTTTTTAACCTTCGTTGTCGGTCTTTTGCTTCTTAAAAGCATTAATCATTTTTATTTATATTTTTCAGAATAATTGAATGGGGAAAATTTTGTACCCATCACTTTGTGAAAGAGGTATGGATTAATCCATGGAATATGCACGGAAGTACAAACTAGGAGATTTCAGACTTCCTCAACGTCAGCAGAAGGATGGTGGAAAATGACAGAAAAGAACGAGAAGATTCAGGATTCAAATACGAGGCGACAGCAGAGAGAAAACACAATGGTCGACGATATGACGCCCTCAGAATGCCGGAATTCGGCGCTGAAATCCACAAATGTGGGCCATTGCAGGAGAGAGAGGTGTAGATGTAAAACTCAGCTGGCTGGTTGTGCATAAGGAAGGGACAATTTCTGCACAAAGCAATGCAGGAAAAGTGGCTCAAGCACACCAAAGAGCTGATGAACAAGTTGAAACACCAGTTATAGCCATATATGTTGTGGTTCTTCTCTGACGAGATTAATTTCTGCCAGGACAAGAAGATGAACTCCCAGAACAGCAGGTGGCTTCCTGTCGCAATTCCCAGCGATAATCATGGTCTTCGGGGTCGTCAGCAGTGAAGGTAACGTCGTGCCACCCTAATTCTTGCCTGATGGGCTCAGGCTGATCGCCGACAGCTACATCCATGCTTTGAGCGAGGCGGTGAATTCTTGGATCTACAGGGTAGCTGTAGAGAGGCCTTACGTGTGGTAGCAAAACTATGAGCCCTGCTATACCAGCCAGGAAACCCAAGCCTAAGTGTCGGAGAATTTATTCGATCATACAGCATCTGACATTTGGCCTCCTAACTCGCCTGACTGCAACCTCCCTCGACTTTTTGTGTGGGGCGTGGTTGAACGAGAGATCAACAAATCTAGCTGCAGTATGAAGGACTAGCTGAGGGCCAAGATTACCAGGGCCTTCAGGTGCCTAAAACTGGAGATAGTTACGAAGGCCTGTGGCTGGTTCCTTGGTCACCCGCAGTCTGTCATCGAGGCCACAGGTGCGATCATGAAGACAAATTGACCTAGATTTGACGAAAATATCTAAAACAGTACTATTTTTTTTTTTAGACAGTCATCCTTTGAACGAATACCGCTCGCATGATGAGAACTTAAAGTTGCGTGTCATTGCTCCGCGACTGTTCCTATGGACCTACTCTTCAATGCCGCGAGAGCTTCAGGTCGCTTTCTCTCGTCTTCGAATTGGGTACACTCGAAGGATGCACCGTCATTTGATGGAGCGATCCCTTGCACCTTATTGCGACAAATGCGTTGTCCGACAGACTGTTCAGCACATTCTTGTTGGATGTCCCATTCTTGGTGATCTTCGCGCACGTTACTTGTTCCGGTATCGGAATGAGCGGGGTCGCTACCGTTTGGCCCTTGTACTCGGGACGGGTTCCTTCACACAGACTTATGGACTATTCGACTTTTTAGAGGAAGCTGGCCTCTTCCATTTTATTTGTCCTTCTTTGTGGTAGGTCTCATCTTCCTACGTCGAGGGAAGGCGGGCCTCCCACCGACGCCAGAACGTGTTTTTTTGTTTTTGTTTGTTTGTTTTCTCTTTGTTCTTTTTTCTCTTGTTTCTTTTTTGTCGTTTTTTTGTTTTGAAAATTTTAAAATAGCCTAATACTAGGCTAGAATCTTAATTACGGTAACTTATGCGCTTGAAGGCAGTCGCCAGATGGGCGCTTAAAAATTACTTCTCTAAAGAAGACTAACCGCTCTTCTTCAATTCTCACGCACTCTCCCACATGTGTATGCCTTGCAGTATAACATCCACATATCCACTTGCTACTTATTTCCCTACGAAACTTAAGCTTTTCACTAATGATATCATCAACATCAGCCTCTTTCCGATTGCTCAATTTTGTTTCAATGCTCCCTTAACTTCTATGCTAACGTGTTCTTCCGCGCTAACTGACCCTTAGCACGCCAGTACGCAATACGTACATACGCAGGTTAATGAGAGTTGCGCGTCTATCCGGCCCACAGTGCCCCAAATAGCGTTCTATTTAAGCTACCCGAGATGTGTACCATCCACACATTTTCGCCTGGCAAACCTCACCACTTTCTTTTGATCTCTTCGAGAGCGTTCTATCAGAGATGCTGTCGATACTTTCTCACTCGTCTCCCAACGCACATGCAGGTTGAACTAGGGTTTCGATACATATTTTCAACATCGTCGTACGTTCATCTACACGCCTTACATTCCACACAACCAGACTGTAAATAACATTAAGCCCCTTTAAAGCATACGTGGGCTGGCAACTCCCACGATACAATCCAAGATCATCAAACATATTCATGTGATTACCATATGAGGGATGGGGTTTTAAATCCCGCCCACATTATGCAGAAGGTGCAATCACATTTGGTGTCTTTTATGGCACGCAAATCATCCATCAATGGTGTTCGTACCCCTCACCACAAAAAGTACTAAAAAAATATAGTTTTAATGATTTGAAAATCAGATGATTTCTCCAAATCTAAGTTCTTCAATATTAATTAAGTTTATATATTACTATTTCTAGATGATGCATTGTGTGCACGCTTTCATGAAAAATCACACCTTAAAGTTAATAGAGATTCTTAGTGACGGCCTTTGAAGAACCATGTATTACTTACATATGCCACATTCAGTCACGCCTATGTTTATCTGTGTTAGATACTCGTTCATTTGAAAAGTTTCACACTCGGTCTTTTCGGCCTCTGTTCAAGATGAGTTTACGTATGCAAAGTTTAGTAGGTAAGAGAGGGATCTGGGTGAGGTTATGTCAAAGGTGAAGCAACTGACTGGTTGGTGGAGGAGTAGAAATTTCAGTGGGTGAGAAGTAATCCAATGAGTGATGAAGTAACATGCAAGGGAGTCAATGCATCGGGTACAAGTGAATCTCGTAAATCACATCGAGCTTTGTATCACAAATGGTTGTAATATACAATGGAAATGAAATTTATTAACATTTCAACTATATAAAATATAGTTAAATTTTTAATTTGAAATATGCATCTTGACTGTGTCCAGACTTTAGGGATACACTGTAGAGAGACAGACAACGATACGTTTAATATTCATTCACTTACAACTTAGAAGGAAAGGAAAATTACTTGATATATTTAGATAACGATAGATTTTAACAAATAGATTTTTACGATGAAACAATTCACTTTCAACAATCATTTCGTTAGCAAATATGTGGACACAATTTGCGAAGAGTGCACGTGTCTAAAAGTGATGATTGCCTTGATTATGTAAACCCATTATCTATGACGACTCTGCCAGATAACCCTTAGAGAAGCATCAATCTCCCCCTCCAAAAGCAATGAATTTCGCATTCCATACATAAATTGCAGCTCGTCCAAACCTTATTCGACACTACACTCCCAGGCATCCTTCATTTCCAGGGAAAATAATACAAGTCTCTCTCGACTGGACTCATAAATGAAATCATTGATACACGAGACTCATACGAAGGCAATGAGGCAAGGCTTCTTTATGGCCACTTTTCCTAATGTCCCTCCAACATCCACTGTCCGCTTCCTTCTTTATTTCCCTGCCTAGAGGAGCGCTAATGTATAAAATGATAAAATAGCTCGATTCGCCTTCCCTCACGCTCTACCTTCCATTGTATTCATTAGAATTCCCCTTTCCCAAGGGGTCAAGTCCAATTTTTTGGCCCCAATAATTTCCATTTGGGGGAAAGTAATTTATATGCGTTTAGATATACGTCGCCGCAGCTTTTCCTTTTGGTAACAAAAATATATATCTTTAAAAGCAAAATACTATTAAAATAAAACAAAACAAAACGTGTCTTAATTTGCTCAAGTCTGATATGCGTGTACAGGGTACATATGTGTCTGTGTGTGTTGTAAAAGAGACAGAGAAAACAGTGCTCTAGGATGAATAGACTAGAGGCGTATAATGATTAGTATTTGCAATAAATCACAACTTGGCTCAAGGTAATGGAAATTTTCCATCTAAGCTTCTTATAGATTTGGAACAAATAAAGGCAGATTGGCTCAAAAAGTCTGTAACATTGTTAACGATAATCTCTGGACATTAAGAGGGGAGTGCAGCTGGTGGACAGCGGTCGCCGAGATCATGGCAGAAGTGGCATTAATTCCTCTCGGATGAGGGAGGAAAATAAACAGTGGAGACAAATACGCTTGGATGAAGAAAGGGAGGTAGAGTGACATTTTTAGAGCTGTATGACTGCATATTGCATCTATATATATATATATATATATATATATATATATATATATATATATATATATATATATATATATATATATAGAGAGAGAGAGAGAGAGAGAGAGAGAGAGAGAGAGAGAGAGAGAGAGAGAGAGAGAGAGAGATGGAACGAACTGTTAGTAATTAATGCCCGAATGTTCTTGATAAATCTGTAGATTTTATTGGAAAGAAAGATGAATGAATTGGTGGTAGTCCAAACAAACTATAATCAGTAAACGAGGCTTTAGATATTTGTTTGGGAAGACGAATAAAATTTACTGAAGAGGCCATAACTGGAAAGGCGCATTCAACAAAAACGAGAAACAAGTCCGCATAAAAAGCTCAATGACTAATAAGTACAAACATAAAGTTGCCTCACGATAAACTACTAAATTCATTCGTCCAAAGTGGATGTACCATAGAATCAGGCTCTCTAGGCAGCATCAAATTTGTGCAAGTTTAGAATCCATCTAACTCTATTTGTTTGATAATATCTTCTCTTCACAAAAGGAATATTGAGAAAATGCCATATGTTGCATTTTATTTTTCTAACAAAATAGATACATGAAAAATTTAAATGCAAGATAGATTTGGCAACGAATTAAATACGAAGTAAGAGTAGCCTCTATCATAAAATGATTAACATAATGCCAGATGACAAAGGTCAACCAGCGTCCATCAATTAGCAAATAGAATAAATTAAATTTCTCCTCAAAAATATATAAAAAATCTAATTCATTTAACCACAGTTCCGTTTGAGGACACTCTCTGACTGTCCAAAATAATAAAAACTACTCAAATCATTACCTAAGCACCACTAACACTGAGATTAAGATACAATATATTTATATACTGACTGTGCCAGTAGAATATACGAGTATATCTATAAAAAACCTATGCCTTTCCCCCTGGATGATCTCAAGTCCTTTCTCCTTAAAGGCCGTCCTGGTCCATTAATTTATCTAACTTCCCCTTGTACATCCATGACTCTAAGAAAAGAACTTATTCAAGTCTATCTTACGGCGCTGCTTCTAAATTATCCGATTATTACCACTTATCGTATTCTCTAAAACTCAAAAAACTTAGAAACCTCTAATTTATTCATGCCAGTAGTCACTATAAATAACTGTATCAAGTCCCACTCAAACGAGAACATATTAAGTACATTTAGCCTATTTCTATAATTTTAGTTGCTCTCCTCTGAACTGCCTCTATCATATCAATTTTATGTCGATAATAAGGGGACAATGCTCAAATACAGTATTCCAGGTGAGGACTGCTAAAGGAATTAACAATTTTAAGATAACTAGCTTGCTATTAATAAAACCAAGTACCTTATTTGCCCTATTTCCGGCTATTAAACATTGTTTAGAAAACTTTAAAGAACTGTCAACAATTATTCCTAAGTCATTTTAGGCTCCCATTTCTTCCAGATTAGTATCGTTCGATTTCATAATTAAATTCTATATTAACATTTGTACCTTAAAATTGCAACCAACCTCTTAAATTGACAATAATTTGGTGTTATCTTCCAAAAAATATATTTTTCTTTTTACTCCAATCCCAAGGTCATTAATATACACTAAAAACAGTAATGGCATCAAAATTAAACCTTGTGAAACTTTACTGGTAACTTGAAAAACTCTGACTTTACTCCCATTTAGCACTACTCTCTGCTATCGAATTTAAGACTGCTCATGATATCCCATGCATCCTTACTTTGTGAACTATCAAAATCTTTGCTGAGGTCCAGATAGATCATATCTACATACACCTTTTCATTTACCTACCCTGTCACATAGTTCAAAAATGAAAGCAAATTTGTTAAACATGATCTACCTGATCTGAACCCCCTCAATTTCTAAGTGTTTTGATCTTGCTTTTGTATTTTGGCTTTGCTTTTGTTTGTTTTGTTGTTGTTTTTCAGTGGTTAATGAAACATTTTCAGTTCCCTCCTCAAGTACCTTCCATGCATTTCAGCAAGTGCACTGGCTTTATTAATACTTATCTCGTTTATAAGTTTCCTGATAGTTTCTTTCCCTCTTTGTTTAGATTACCTACGGTCTCTGCATTCCCCTAAACATATTCATATTTGAAAATTTGCTGGTTTCTTCTGTAAAGACACAAGTATTCATTTAGGACTTCTACCATTTACTCATGTTTCTTTGATATTCTCCTCATATTTTTAAACGTACGTATCAAATCGATATTTTCTTGATAAACTTTATAATAACGGAAGATTATTTTGCCCCCTATATTACTTTTCTAAGCTAATTCTATTTATGAGAGACTTTTACTTCTTTTAATACTTCTACATAATTCTTTCTGAGCGGCCTGAGAGCTATTAAGGTCATTTGGATTATTTCCTGTTTCAGCCTGGGAAATGTTTTCTTCATTTAAGATTTGACAGCGAGCAAACGAGAACAAAGAGGCAGGTAAGGACACGGTAATTCTTTTAGTCGCGTGAGCATGTTAAACGAATTGGGCATCGTAATCATGGACTGACACATTTGCCCACAAAGATATATGTCTTCTTTGATAAGCATGATGCATGGAAAACTTGGGACCGTCCATTTCAAATTGCAGGACTCTCTGCATTCACTCCTTTTTATAGTTTCACAACACCTCTCTTCTTTTTTGCGCTACTGCCTGATTAAGTGGAAACATCCTTTCCGATTTCAGTGACGTTAAGCAATATCGGGTATGGTAAGTCTCCGAATGGAGCCCCGATTCGGGCCAGGTCAATTTCACGGGAGTTACCATACGCTATATATCCCCACGGTTCGGATCTCGGTTAAAACTGTAGATTCCCAGTGGAAAATAAAAGGCCTTAAAAACGAGTGAAGATCAAGGGCAAAATCCCCACCGAAAAATCTACATGTAATGTTTGACAGCGTCACTGTACCGCGGCATCATATAAATTTCTAGATCTATATCATCTGTGATCTGACATATTGCGTGTTATTGTAGACACCAGCTAGGCTGCTCATGTCAAGGTGACGTGAATTATCGGAGTTGAACGGGACATGATAGCGGGTACCAGACGGATGGGGCATTCCATTTCTGAAATTGTACGGACATTCATCATTCCTAGATCTACGGCAACACTTCTATACCGCGATTAGTTCTTGAAAAGCACCAGCAACGACTGTTAACAGTGCAACGGCTGACCACGGGTGCTTAATAATCGTGACAAGCGGCGTCTGGCTAAAATTGTTCACGGTACCTGACAATGCAACACTGGATCATATCGCATCCACATTCGATGCATGAGACATCAGACGCATACCCATCAGGTCAGTGTAGCGTTCTTTACCTTTCATAGTGACCCTAACACCACAGCACCGGGTCCCTCACCGCAACTGGAATTGAGACGTTGCTAATTGGACACTAGAGGACTGACAAAATAGAGCGTAACCCGATAAGTCACGGCCCCAAGTTCCCCATTATTGGTTTGAGGAGAATTTTAGAGGGTTTCACGTTCACCCAACATGAATCTAATCGACCATATTGGATGTGGTGGCCAAGTTAATTTCCACCAAAGATCCGACATCTAAAAATATGATAAAACTGTGGACAGCTATCGAGAGGTCATGAGTCTCAATCTTTACAGAGGTCTTCGGTACCTCTAAATGTGAAGGAACTATAGACATTTATCGTAACGGAATAGGTCAAAATCTATCCAGAGGCCCTGTGGCTCCTACAAATGTGAAGGAACTGTGGACAGCTATCTCTCCAGAGTGGTAATTCATCGGATGGAGTTCTGATTCGAGTCATTTTCATGGTTGTTGTTTGCTGTAGAAACCGGTGATTTGAATTCCAAGTTAACGGTCCCTAATTGTTTTTCACTAAAAATGCTTGGTGTTCCTTTTGAACCTAAACTAATTTTTGAGCTGCACTTGCGCACTGTTGTGTCCTCAATTTATCAAAAACTTGATTTGTTGCTTTAGTGCCGCAAGATCTAGTCTACAAACTGAGTGGTTAGGAAATGTTTTCATTCCTTCCTTCTACCTCATTTTGAATATTGTCATTTTGTCTTTCTTTCTGCATCGGAGACCAATTTGAAGCTCCTTGACAGAGCTTTCAACCAGATTAGTTTTCTGATACCTGATGTACAGTTAAACCTTAGAAACCTTAGGCATCGTTGACTCGTTGGAGTCTTGACTCATTTCTTTAAAATTGTTTCTGATCCTGATTATCCACTTCCCTCTCTGATGCCAGCTCACTCACAGTCGGTTCGTGATACGCGCTACTCGTTAAAGCAGAAGGACCGTGCTTTTTCGGTCGCTCGAGTGAATACGACGCAGTTCTCTCGCTCTTTTTTTCGTACAGCCGTCGGCTGTAGAACACTCTGCCTAATGATGTCGTACGTTTGGATAATTGTGATGTATTCAAAAGGCGAGTGAATGCTTTTCTTCTCTTTGATTTTTATGTTTTGTACTTTTATCGATGTTGCGCCGCTCGTTGGGCCCTGTAAGGTTTTTAGGTCTTGCCGTTTTGGCTGTGCCTTCCAATGGGTCGCCTTTGATATAATTATTTTAATAATAATAACCTTTAAGCGACGATTGACAAATAAGAGGCATCAGAACGAATATAGATTGGTGTTGAAAACCGTAATTATATATATATATATATATATATATATACATACACTTCTCGTGATTTTTACCCATATATATATATATATATATATATATATATATATATATAAAATTTCGTGTCCCATACCCTCATTTTTGATGACATGTCTTTTTATTATC
The DNA here is from genome assembly GCA_963969495.1 of Ceratothoa steindachneri. Taxonomy (NCBI): domain Eukaryota; kingdom Metazoa; phylum Arthropoda; class Malacostraca; order Isopoda; family Cymothoidae; genus Ceratothoa; species Ceratothoa steindachneri. The sequence continues at coordinate 137,484,481 of OZ018328.1, read as the reverse complement.
ATTTTGTTATATTTCATATATCTTTTTTATTGTTTTTAATATGATTATTATTTTTACGGATGGAAAGCTATATTTAAATATGTAATTGCGTATTTATCGTAGAATTTCAGAATGATTTTTCGTGAAAATGCTTTCATTGTGACAGAATGGGTACACTAGGAACATATCAGGTTGGAACGAAAGTAATGTCCGATTTTCTAGAAAGAGATTATAGGTAGGATTTATTAAAGTTGTGCTTCTTGTTATCTTTTAGGGATGCTACAATGAGTAATTTATATCTTTTTCTTTCAGATTATAAAAATATTGTTCATGATCTTCTCTAATCACCACTATGTCTTCCCATCAAAGGATCACATTAGACATGTTTTATTCTATGAAATTCATGAAGGTGTCAATTCAAGTACAGAGGCAAAATCCATTATGAACACTTATGGAGAGAATTCAGTAAATAAAAGAACTAGCAGTAGGTGTTTTTCCCGTTTCTGAAGTAGGGATTTCAGTCTAAAAAACAAACTGAAGATAGGTCATCCAAAAGAACTTTATTCTGAAGAGTTGGGAGTTGTTGTCACCGAAAGTCATGCAAAAAGTTCTAGGGAACTCGCAGAACAAATTAACCTAACATATACGACTGCCCTACGTCACCTGAAAAGGATTGGAAAGGTCCCAGTGATTGGAAAATGGGTCTCACACAAACTGTCTGTGGTGAATCTGCAACAGCGTGTTGCTTGCTCTGTGTCGTTGCTTTCACGACCCTTTCAGGCACCATTTAAGGGCAGGCCTGTAACTGGTGATGGGAAGTGGATCATTTACCATAAATTTAAACTTCACCGTTCGTGAATCAGTCGAGGAACCAGAATTTCTTAACAATCGAACGGACTTCATTAAAAAATGATCATGTTGACAGTATGATGAGATATTGAAGAAATTCACCATTTACAAACTAGTAGCCAACAATCAAACAATTAATGCTGATTTCTAATGCAATCAACTTCGTCGTTTGAAAGCCCCTTTCGACCAAAGACGACTCTTATTAGTCAACAGAAAGGGTATCATCTTCAACCACGATAATACTAATCCTCACCTCGCTCGAATGACCAACATGCTATAATGAATATATATATATATATATATATATATATATATATATATATATATATATATATATATATATATATATATATATATATATATATATATATATATATATATATATATATATAAACATTTAGGCGCTATTTTTCAGCGGAAATACTCCCGTTTGCTCCCTCCATGACAGGGAAATAATGATATTCATAATCTTCGATCCGATATTTCGGCAATTCGCTCACATCTTTTATCAAACGCGTTGTTAAATGTTTTTTTTTTAAACTAGCATCTCATCATTGCAAAGAAATACACTTTCCGTTTATTTATTAGCGAAGGAAATTACAGTCCATAAGACTCCCATTTACTTGATTTATCAGAGAGTAAAACATTCGAGTGAAAAACTGCGCGTAATAAGGATCCGTGCGACTTTTAGAATTAGGAAATCTCAGGTTTAGACTTTGCTGCAGCTTGTAGATGGAGCCATTTTTAAAATGTCTCACCTAGAGGGAGTCTTGAGAAGTTGAGTAGAAGAAATATAAATGTCTATTTGAATTGAAGAAAAGAAGAGCGTGGTAGTTTATGATTAATTTTACGAATGTATGTAAGTGAAAATAATGCTTATAATCACCTCATGAAAAGGGGACGCAATTTTGATTTAAAATCAGGACATCAACAACGTGTATAAATGGTGAGTGAGGGTTAGGCAGTAGGTTGTATGGGATACTTACCGCCTAAGTATACGAGTTTATCTACATTGTTACCAATTGTAGATATTTTAATTTAAAGAAAATAAAATGGTTTGAAATATATATGTCTATAGAAAACCAACTGCACTTAAATATTATACCTATTCATTTTTATTTCTGAAGGAATTTTAGAGGCAGGTTTTAAATCGGCCCCAAATCTTTTATTCCATTAATATAATAAAAACCATCGATCACCGAATTTATTGCCTACTTCTTCATTTGTCTATCAAAACCTCTTGACATTTTGTCGGTGTCTATTAATACATCTGCCTCTAAATTTTGTTACTCTGCAATAAACTGTTCATGAACTTTGAGGAAAATTGTGGTATTAGTTAGGGGTATCAATACCTTCTGGAGCTAGTTTCAGGCCTCAACTTATTCGCATGAGTGAGATGTTATAAGCGCATAAGCTCGGATTAATTATGGATAATACCCGTTTGATATTTTAATTACAAGTTTGATTAATCTATCAGATATTCAAATAATATGATATGAATGGTGCTGTCTCGATCGAGGTGTATAAGTTTTTCCCTTCAAAATAATCTCTCGAGTCTAATGCACTTTCCCATCCTTCTCCGCCACGCCTCCATGCACTTAAGGGAGTATTCTCCCTAGATTCTCCGCAGCTCCGTCGTCCCGGCCTTAACGGCTTTTAAGTCCGGAAAACGTGTCCCTTTGTTGACCTCTTTGAGCTTGGGGAAAAATAAAAAAATCACATGGAGCCTGATCAGATGAGTGGGCAGGTTGCTCTATCACGGTGATGTTTTTTTCAACCAGAAACTGCTAGATGCTCGGGCGTTGTGAGCCGTCACATTGTCGTAGTCAAGCGCCATGAGTGTTTAGCGACAACTCTCGCCTCTCCTCGCACAAAAAAAACAAAGCAAACGCCGCAGGACCCCTTTTATAGACATGTTGGTTGATCGTCTGGTTTTGTGACAAGAACTCAATGTAGACGATGCTTATCACATCGAAAAATGCGATGAACATGAATTTGATTTTGGCCTTTGACTGTCTTGATTTCTTCTGGCTTGGCTACTACGGACTCCTCCACCGAAGGCCCTGGCACTTGGATTTTGGGCCATACTCGAAAATACAATACTTATCACCAGTGATGACTCTCCCCAACAAGTCAGGTTTGGTTTCAAGACGCTTGAGGATATCCTGACACGCCTGAATTCGCTGCTCCTTCTGTCATCGTTCAGCATATTCAGCAGTCCAAATCTTCGGTTATAATCTTCCAGAGACTGTCGCGGTTCATGGCCAGGTCACTTGCAATCAGTTGAAAAGTCAGCCTACGATCGCCACGCACCATCTGCCTCACGAGTTCAACCTTGGCCTGAGTTCTACTTGTCTTTCACGTCATCGAGTCCCTCTTTGAACCTTTTGTGCCACTTGAAAACTTGTGAGCGTGATATTGTCTTATCTTCGTAGACTTTCTGCAACAGAATGAGAGTTTCTGACGCAGTTTTTCCCAGGTAGACCAGAAACTCACTCAGCATAAACCTGTCATTGAAGGAGTCTCTGCATCTGGAGGTAAAGGCCACTCAGCATGCTTTGCAACATATTAGAACCTAGCAGTAGCTCAACGAAATTGACATATGATGAAAACGTTCGCACGGAGCTTAGAGCGCATGTAAGCATATCATTTCAATTTTAGGGTCGCCCCACACTCAGCCGACCACCAAGAAGCAGACGGCGTGGAAAATGGCAAACGTTCTCTGAATAGTAGCTAGGCTTACTTAGCTTAAGGTGCCGGAGATGAAGTCAACGGCCTATCAATCAATCTAAATTACTGGATCATGATAGAGAAATCAGTGATTTCCTAAAATGCCGAAGACCACGCCCGTTTCAAACACTACCAGAGTGGCTTCTCAGGCGGCAGAACCATGAAGTTCATAAATCATTTCCCACCCAAAACCATGCTGTGTATCAGGGGAACAGAGGGACACCCCAAGACAAAAAAATTAAGCGGTTCTCGGCTAGCGATGCGTAAACTCATCTACATTTAGGACATCTATCTCCAGCTCGTCGATCAAGTCGACAGGAACCTGCCCCTAGAATTGATTGAGTAGTCCCACCAGAGGTGGTGTCTACCATTCAAATCCCCGAGCAGGAGAAAGAGCCTCGGTATCTGTGCTACGACCGGGGTGATATAAGACGGAGGAATATGGTCTCTAGCATATTCAACCACTTAAGTAAATGTAACAACGAATAGATTTTAACAATCCGATGCTCATATACCAGGTGACAGCCAAAGATGTCCCTTTTTTATAATGCTGTAATTTGATAGCCATTCAACCTTAAAGGTAGGAATAAGTATCATTACTTAGAACAATATTTGAAATTTTATTAGCTAGCTTAGGTAGCATTGACTTATGGTGGATAGTCCATCCCAGCCTACGATAGCCTATCTATGCAGATATTAAACAGTTCTGTTTTAGGATCTCAAAAATGGTACGATTAATTTTTGAACAGCGCAGGTTTGTCGTGGAATTAATGATTCGACATGGCTCCATAATCAAATCAATTCATCATTTTTAACAAAATATTGTACACAATTAGACGAAAAAACAATCCGCAGAAATTACGCCAACTGAAATGAATACAGCACAATTCGTAAGTTCAATAAAGGAGATTCCGGTCGTAAGAAAAGTGTAAGGACCGAAACGAATATTGACAAGGTAAGTACTTTAATTGATGCTAATGAAACAAAGTCAGTGAGAAAATTGGCTGCTGAGAGACATTTGAATAAAGAAACTGTGCGAACTATTCTCAAAAATGACCTTAATTTAAAGGCATACAAAAGTCAATGTCATCAAGAAATCTCAATGCACGATAAACAACGAAGGTTATCATTTTGCCTCAGGGTTAAAGAAATGTGGGATGATAAACAATTAGTATTGAATAACATAATTTTCAGTGCTGAATGTCACGTTTACCTGAAAGGCATGCATAATAAACAGAATTATCGGAAGTGGTAACAAATAAGCCAAATAATTAGTTTTAAAAACCTTTGGACTCGCCAATGATAATAGTATGGTGTGGATCAAGTGGAAATAAGATTTATGGGTCCTATTTCTTTGAAGACCATGAAACAGGATAAGTTCAGTCAATTAACGCTGCCGGATATCTTGACATTCTCAAAAGCATTTTCGCCAATAGCACATATAATTACGAATGGTTTCAGCAAAATGACGCTACAGCCAATAATATGTACATGTGCCACCATGATATGGTTGAAGGCTCGATTTCCTCAACGACAAATGTCGCATAAGACAAATTTCCTCTGGTCTGCCAGGTCACCTGATTTGTCACATTTAGACTGCTTTCTATGGAGTTTTTTTAAAGAAAGACCATTTCAAGCTGCACCATCTAATATCGCCGAACTGAGTAATGAGTTACGAGAAATCATTGCATCCATCAATGTCAATATTTTGCACAATACCATAATAAAATTTGCTAATCGTATTGATTAGTGCGTAAAGTCCGATGGTGGTCATTTTGAATGTTAAAAAGCTAGCTAATAAAATTTAAAATATTGTTCTTTGTAATGATACTTATTTCTACCTTTACGCTTTAATGGCTAACAAATTACAGCATTATGCAAAAGGGGACATTTTTGGCTGTCATTAGGTAAAATCTGATAACTATTATAAAGGACACATTATAGCATTTACACTGAAGTTTCAAATGTCATTGGATAGTGGTATGTAAAATGAACGATGGGCAGTGCCACCGTACTGTAACGGCATGGTAATTATCCAGGCTTATATGAGTTGTGGTCAGGGATCGCTTGGATTAGTGGGGACATCGGCTAGGCTGTGCATGGCAAACCGACGTGAATAATTATGGAGTTCGAACAGGTCGTATTTATTTGGTACTGGACGAAAGGTACATTCTTTTTCTGAAACTGTGCAGAGATTCCACAACCCTCGAACTACAGGGTGGTCCAAACGTCTTTTCACGCTCTGTAGATATTGTTTTAATTTTTTATTACAAACATTGATTTAATTTTATATTTAAGATAGCCAAAGATCTTTTCCCCTCCTGTTAATTTTGTTTTAATTTTCTATTTCAGGTGACTGACACGAGCTCCTACAGTTTGGAAGAGAGACTGATTGCAAAGGTATGGACACATGATCGATTGCATTCTGACAAGAGCATGGAGGATGTGTGACATGACTTCACAGCAAGATTCTGAAAATCAGCCCTTCCGGAGAGGACGATACTGCGTTGGAAAACATAAACTATTTGTTCTTATTACTTTTTGGTATGGAGTGAGAAGATTTTAGGACCACCCTGTCCAGCGACATGTTTCTAATGAGAGAGAATACCTCGTAACAGGCATTATTGGCTACTCTGTACAGCACACTGGCCAAAACAGGTGCTTAATGATCGTGACCAGGAACACTGAATCAAATCGCACTCATATTTTATGTAGGCTCTATCAGTAACATATCCATCAGGGTAGTGAGGCGTTCATTAACTTTAGTAGTACTCGTAAATGGGGGCAGAAGACTCCCCCTTTGCACCTGCTATCGCCACGACACCGGAAATAGCTCCGCAATGGACTTGAGACGTCGCTAATTGGACCCCGGAGGAAGGCATCATGTAGAGCGGTGGCATGGGCGACAGTTCCAGTTGTTTCTAGCAGATGGTAAGTTTCGAGTGTGGCGCAAACCAAATGAGGTCATATACCCCAGTTTTAACAAGGCTGGTATAGGGTCCATAATGGCGCGGGATTTGTTCACGTGGCATGGGTTGGTTCTGCCTAAAACTTCGATGATCGGTGACAGCTATGTTACACTTCTTGGTGATAATTTGCATCCATTCATGGACTTCATATACGGCAGCAACGCTGGAATATTGCATCATGATAATGAACTGTGCCGTCGGGCCCAAGTTTCCCATAATTGGTTCGAGGAGCATTCTGGAGAGTTTAAACGAATGGTGTGGTCACCACGTTTACCCATCATGAACCCAATCGAGAATTTAGGGAACGTGATGACTAGTACTTTTCGAATCCACCTATCCCGTGACCATCTTCACTTTAGTGAATATTAATTAAAGAAATACGTAATTACAATATTTCTGGGGGAACTTTTAAATTAATTAAATTTATCCCAAACTTATTAGATCCCAAATTAGTATCAAAGAGCGTGATAAATTTGAAAATTATTAAGCATTTCTATTGTATTTAATTATAAAAATACTATTTATAAACTTCTATTACAGAATGATCCTTCTACTATTTGCGATTTATATTGCATGAAAGGCATAAATTGTTCCAAATATTACTTTAGGGATTCAGGTAAATGTTTGTTGTTGTTCGTCCTTTGTGGCGTCGAAAACCATCCATCCATCCATGGGTTGAAGTCAATCACGGTAAGTGTGCAGATGGCTAATTATCTCAATCCACGCCGTCAAGGTCATCTGATGGTGCAGGCAAGGAATGGTGGCAGCAGTTTGAGGTTTGCCTGCATTTTATTTCCTGACTCACTTGCGCTACTCTGCTGCAGCAGTCCTGCTGTCTTCTGTCTTCTGTCGTGAGCTGTTTGTTCCCATGTAACATGGCTGATGTTGAATGCTTTTAAGCAAACTTTTAAGATATCCTTGAATCTCCCTTTTAGACCGCCTTGGGCGTGTTTGTCTTGTTGGATTTTGCAGTAGAACAGTTACTTTGGCAGCTGATTGTCTAGCATATCAAGTACATGACCTGCTTAGTGAAGCTGTGAATTCATTAGGGTGTGTATGTTGAAGGCCTCTGTATGGGATTATGTCTTGCCACCTTATGCAGGAAATGATTTTTTAGGCAAGTTGTATGAAAGTGGTTTAATTTTCTTGCATGATGTTGGCATACCGTCTACGTTTCACAGCCATAGAGTTGGCTGTTGAACTATAGCTCGGTACACTTCAAAAGTTCGGTAGTCAAAGCGATGCCTCTCCCGTTCTAAACGTTTATACGAAGTCAGAAGAAAACAATGCTTGCTTTAGCGAGTCTGTCGGTCACACAATCGTCAATGACCACTTTTCTGGAGAATGTGCTACCAATAGATGTGAATTTGTTTAGAGCACTCAGTCGCTCCCTTATGCAGGTAATGTTGAGTTTAGCGTATGGCTTTATAGGGCAGACTCAGGCATCACTTCGATCTTATTTTTTTGATCGTGAGAGTAAAGTTGTTACAAGCCTCAGCAAACTTATGAACGAGGTGTTTCATGTCAGCTTTGGAGTCAGCACTGAGAGAGCAGTCTTCAGTAAACAGGAAGTTAGCGATGTTGCCTGTAGTAACCTTGCTTTTATTTTGGAGTTTTCTCAGGTTGAAGAGTGAGCCATCATAGTGGTACCTGATGCCGGTAGCTATGCCAGGATCATCTCAGAAGGGATCCTTCAGCATAACAGAGAACATCAGACTGAACAGGGAAGAATAAATGACAGATTTGTTTCACTCCATTTGAGACAGTAAATGCGTCCGATGTTTCACCGTTGTCCTGGACTTTGGCTTACATGCTATCACGGAGCTGTTTTACATTGGAAATATATTTCTGGGGGAAATCATAGATTGTCGTGATTCTTCAAATGCCATCTCTGCTGACAGTGTTGAAGGTTTTAGTGAGGTCTACAAAAGTTCGAGTACAAATCAATGTTTTGCTCTTGGCATTTCCCCTGAAGCTTCCCAGAACCCACACCAGATCAACTTTATACATGGAATGGAACTCAGTTAAAATTATCAGTCATACTAAAGATGCTATTTTACGCATTGATATCGAATTTTCTTTCATTAGCCAATTCTCTAATTTAAATTAAAGTCTTGCTTTGTATATTCTCGATGACTAAATTTTAAATTGCATTCAGATAACAATGCCTAAACTTTTAGGTATAAATAATTATATATTTTTTTCTTCTTGTTTCTCCGTTTTTTCCATCTTGTTTCTTTTCTGTCATTTGTCTCTTTTCCTCTCTCGCCATCTCTTTATGTCTTGATCTCCTATCTTTATCACTCATTTTGATCCTATGTTCATCCTTAATTATTTATGTAGATTTATCAAGTCCTCGGGAAGTCTTTATATTATTGGATCTACCTGGAATAAGTGAGTTTTTTTCTGTAGTTATCTCTCTTTGTTGACTCTTCGGCTCTTTCTATGTTTAATCTAAATGCCACTAATTCATTTTGTGATTGGTTAAATTTCTTGTTTTGGTGGTTCTATCTCTTCATTATCTTGCTTATATATTACAGTTTTGCGTTGTTTCCCGTCATACTTTGATAATAAACTAGGAATAGAGTTCGAAAGTATTCGGAATTTTCATTTCATTTTCCTTGTAGGCTTTGTTGCATTTATTGCTTATTCACCAGTTGTTTTGTGATTTTCACACTCACACACACACACATATATATATATATATATATATATATATATATATATATATATATATATATATATATATGATAGTGAAACCACTATATAAGAACATAGAGTTTATTCACGAGACTAGTTTTGGTATGAAGTTTACCAAGCCCTCTTCAGTCGTATATTAAGAATGGAATAGATACAAAACTCGCTACACAGCTTCAATATCGGGACAAAAGAGAGAAGAAAAAAAGGGGAGAAAAAAGTCATTAATCAGGGGAGGTGGTTCTAAGATCATTTGACTGTCAGAAAGAGTGAAATTGGGAACTTCTCATATTATTATCGATTCTACAATTTTATTTTACGGAAATCATTATTATTTGGGACTTTGAATGATTTATTTGGTGGTTGTAATATTTAATGTGATTAAAAAGATTGGATGCATTACTGCCTCGCCTGGCATCACCCTTATGTTCATAGATTAGTTTTTCTAATGTTCTTCCAGTATCTCCTATATAGAACGAGGGACATCAAAGCTAACAAGGCGGGAAAACTTCTCTGCTATTTTTTTCTAAATTTTTCAATGAAATCTGAAGGATGGATTATGTGTGAAGATGTCAATCCAACGGCGTTAGCGAGAAGGGTGACTAACTATTTCGAGATTTTGTATGCATGAGAGTCAATACACCATATAATAGGTCGTAGTGGCGTTCCTCTTTTGTGGGTTTTCGGCAATTCATAGATACGGGGAAGTGATGGGTTGGTAGGTTTAAAACGACGTAGAAGGTCTGGGTTGGATCGTTTATGTAATTTTGTGAGAGTTTTTTTGAAGATCTCACTTTTATTATTCAATGGGTTAAAAATAAATTCTCATAAATGTTTGTATTATTGAGTAAATCTTGTAAATTTTCTGTTTAAGAATTTTTGTCAAACATAAGGAATTTGGTTAATTTTATCTGATTTTGTTACAACAATATTTTTGTTAGAATTAAGTAATTTAAGGGCGGTCAGAAGGCGCCTGGGGATCTCTGAAAATTTCCCACAGTCACTATGGGAGAAAGCACCAGCTTCAAAACCACTTAAGAACTCAATGTTCGACTGGTCACTTCAACAAAATTTATTTATAAAAAGGAGATGATTAAGGGAGAATGAATGACTACTTTTAAATGGGAAAGATAGTTCGTGGCCGATGATAATTTCTTGATCGTGCGAGATGTCGTGAGAAAAAAGATTGAGAACATTCTTCGTAGGGTTTGAAGCCTTCTTCCATAGGCTATTTTGGAATAGCTATTACAATTTGTTGCGAAGGTGGTGGTGAATATTTAGTCGAACCCGGGTAAGGGCAATAGTAAGAACTTATTCCGCTAGGAAAGTCGTAGGGGTGGGACTCTTGAAGAGGATTGAGGAACAGCCGGTTAGGTAAGGACAATAGTAAAAATTCCTTTATCTGCTAGAAAAGTCTCCTGCTGTTCCTCAACCCTCTTCAAGGGTCCCAACCCTACGACTTTTCTAGCGAAATAAGTTCTTACTATTGCCCTTACCCGGGTTCGACTAAATATTCACCACCACCTTCGCAACAAATTGTAATAGTTATTCCAAAATAGCCTAATGACACTACATTAACCGTACCATATATATATATATATATATATATATATATATATATATATATATATATGTATAATACAGCCTTGGCCAAAATTAGGGGGCAGGTATGAAAAAGTGAATAATATGATTGAAACTCATTTATTTCATACTTAACCTAATGCAAATAAACATTTTTGCGTATATTCTATAAATAATTAATTTTTGACGTGTCTTCCTTTTGCTTTTCTAAGAGCTTTTATGCGTTTTTGCACACTTTAGACTAAATGGCACAGGTGGTTGGCTCCAACTTGTGCCACTCTTTACGAACTTTGGCTGTTAATTCACTTTTTGAGGAACATTTGTGCACCTTCACTCTTGTGTCCATGTGTGACCCCAAATGTTCAATGGGGTTAAAAGGTCTGGAGATTGAGGGGGCTATTCCATCAACGTCACCCTTTTTTTCAAACCAACCATTTGAGACTAAATGTGTGGCATGGAACATTGTCTCGTTGGAAGATTACCTCAACTGGTATGTGATCATTGAAAATCTTTCCTAAGGGAAGTTGATAAACCTGGTCTAACATGCTGGTGTAAGTGTTAGGAATTCATTCTGCCCTCACAGGTCAACAGCAATCCTGGACCTGAAGACAACATGCAACCCCAAACCATTATACTGCCACCTCCAAATATGATTGTTGGGACAACACATCTCGGATCATAAGCTTCCCTAACTCTTCGACGAACATAAACAGCTGCAGGGGTTCCAAAGTTCTGAGGAGAAATACAAATTTTACTGATCTTTTTTTTTTTTGTATCTAATAAAAATGTGTACAAGAGTAATAAATTGGTGGAAACTAATGTGGAGAACCTATCTAAAAGTTGCTTTCATGCTCTTGTGTCCAAGATAATCGCATCTTCTTGTTCAGTTGAGACAGCCACCACGGTTTCTTTCTAGCCTTACATCCTTTGATATCATATCTCTTTGTTTGTTGCTGCCCGAAACTCAGCAGCTACATCAGAAGAGGTTTATTTGCTATCGGCCAGAGATGTCCTTTTCAGCAACCTCTCTCCCCTCGGAGTTGTACACCTTTTGCGACCTTGGTCATCACGGATTTTTGAAAGAATTGGTCTCATTGTACCTTTTAATGGTTGTTTGGACACTGTTTCTCGAACATTTCAATTTTCTTTTAATTTTGACTAAGGATAATCCATCTATGGACAATGCAATAATTTGAGCTTTTGAGCTTCAGGAATCTGTTTCTTTGGATACATTTTTACCAAAAAATTACCACTTGTAAGTTAACATTAAGATAATTACTTAGAAAGTAGGAATAAACGTTAGTCCTACACATTGAATGGCAGAAGGTTGCCCCAATCACTTATGCACAATAGGCATAAACACATTAAAGCGGTTATAGAAGCAAAAGCAGGACACATCATATATCAATTATTGATAGAATATACGCAAAAATGTTTATTTGTATTATGTCAAGTATGAAATAAATGAGTTTCAATCATATTCTTCCCTTTTTCATACCTGCACCATAATTTGGGGCAAGGCTGTATATATATATATATATATATATATATATATATATATATATATATATATATATATATATATATATATATATATATATATATATATATACAGCCTTGCCCCAAATTATGGTGCAGGTATGAAAAAGGGAAGAATATGATTGAAACTCATTTATTTCATACTTGACATAATACAAATAAACATTTTTCCTCCTCGAACTGGAAGACTACATTTATAGAATGGCTAATCCACCAGTCCCAAAAGACTGGTTTGAAAGTTTTAAAGTTACCCCTTTATGTTAGCCTAAGATAACGCTGTTAATATATTAATAATAAAGGTTTTGTATGACAGTAAAGAGGCTAACATATAGGAGTAACTTTGAAACCATTTTTTTTTGACTGGTTGATTAGCTATCCTATAAATGTAGTCTTCCAGTTCGAGGACGAAAGGATGTCATGCTGTACCTGAAGTAGAGCAATTGTCTAATAATGCCACTACATTAACCGTACCAATTTGTCTTGGATTTTTTTCATATATATATATATATATATATATATATATATATATATATATATATATATATATATATATATATATATATATATATATATATATATATATATATATATATATATATATATATATATATATATATATATATATATATATATATATATATATATATATGAAAAGAAACTCACAACATGCACGTGAGTCAAAATTATGATACTCGTAAATAACATCCACAAGAAAAAATGAAAAACGATTCCGAGCGCTTTCGTCTATATTCTAAAAGACCTCTTCATGGAATAACGTAGGTCATGACAGACAATGTCTTAAATAGTAAGGAGGGGCTACCTGCATCAAAACTCTAACTAGGGGTTACAAATTCTTTAAACACTTTAATTAGTGATTTAATTAATATAATTAGATATGATAGGATCTAGGCTAAACAATCCAGAGCTAATATTAAAATTTGGGAAAGTATTAATAGAGATACACTCCAAAATATTTCTTGAAATGTAGTTTGTACATTTAATAATAGGTTTAGCACTATTCCAATTAATAGTATGATCCTGACTATAGATATGTAAAAATAATGCAGATTGTTGACAAAGATTACGAACATTAGTTTGGTGCTGTTTAACTCTAACATTCAATTCTGTACCTGTCTGTCCATAATAGCATTTTTCACATTTATTGCAACCTATAGAATATACAATGCCTGGTTTAAGGGGAAAGATTTTTTACGAGAAGGCAATGGATAGTGTTTTCATATTTAAAAATAACATTTATGTTCAAAGGTTTTAGTAAACGAGGTAATTTAATGAAAATTTGGTTAAAAGGTAAAACTAATACATTTTTGGCATGAAATTTAGAGATGTTACGATTAGGTTGATAAAATAAACGCTTACCAGAATTATAACAATTTTTAAGTACGTAGAAAGGGTAACACAAATTTAAACCTATATTATATATCGATACTATCAACCTCTTTTTCCAAATATTCAGGTGAAACAATTCTAAGGGCACGGAGAAACATGGAAGAAAAAAGACTTTTTTGATACTAATATGGTGATCGGAATAGAAATGGATGTATGAGTCAATGGATGTAGGTTTTCTATAAATTTCATATTTGAAACTGGTCTGTTCGGTGGATCAAAATATCTAAGAAAGGGATGGTGTTATCTTTTTCATTTTCTAAAGTAAATTTAATTGAGGGGACTAACGTGTTTTTTTTAACAAAAGTTTTGATATTAAGATCATTAGGCCACAAACAAAAAATGTCATCAACATAACGCATCCATAAAATAGGGGTTATGTTGGTCTGGGGAAGTATTTTGGATTCAAAAAACTCCATATATAGATTAGCCAGTACCGGGGACAAACAATTGCCCATAGCCATTCCAAACATTTGACGGTAATATTTCCCGTCAAAGGTGAATTTACAGTTGTTAATACAGAGGGAAATAAGTTTAATAATAGTGGAAGCCGATATAGGGAGAACAACATTAACAAGGCACTCTTCGAGGAAATTTAGGAGATCGGGTACGGGAACTTTTGTAAAGAGGGAACATACATCGAAACTAACCAAGCTAAAATTACCAGGGTAAGGAAGATCATTAAGTTTCCTAATGAGATCGAGATTAATAACGATAATGGAATGGAGGATATCACATTGACGTGATGTATATCAGTGGAAGATAATGAGAAACCACAATATTTGAATCAAGAAAATGGTACTTTGCCGAAACTAGTCCGATAGTTATAAATAAAATCTTGATTCAAATATTGTGGTTTACCATTATCTTCCATATATATATATATATATATATATATATATATATATATATATATATATATATATATGCACACCTCGCTGCATATTTCTCGAACACATACTGGTGGGTGGCCAGAGTCATCTGTTCGGTGCTTTAGGTAATGTCTCTTTTCAACTCTTTCACATTGTGCGGATTGTTCTTGTAAACCCGTCCCTTCAGTGTACCTCTGAGATAAAAATCCAGTGGTGTGAGGTCAGGAGACCTAGCAGGCCAGATTCTGCGATCAGTAAAGAAGTCTTTCGAAAATTCTGTTGATTCACGGGCCATGTCTGCAGTTGGCCCGTCCTGTTGAAAACAGCAGCATTCAGGCTCATTGAGCTGCTCTATGAATGGTTCCAGAATGTGAGTGCGGTACCGTTCTGCGTTGATGGTACCGTCGAAGAAAACGGACCATTGATACGCGTACTATTTAAAGCACACTATATCCGGACCTTCTGATCGTGGGGAAGAAATTCTTTGAGTTCACGAGGTGCTTCAGGGTTCCATGGACGAGTATTCTTGCTGTTCATGTATCCGGAAAGATGGAAGCAAGTGTCATCGATGAAGAAGGTTACATCAAGGACGTCCTCACCTTCCTCACGGAGAAGATATGAAACTAATTGAGTAATCAAGCGGGATTGGTAATCATGGTACATAAAAGCATGCATTTAATATATACATGCCTTTATGTACCATGTAAACTTCCTGTATCTATTCCTCATATTCTTTAAAATATCTTAATAAAAAAAATCGTTCTCTTATTTTGCTCGGTAATATATATATATATATATATATATATATATATATATATATATATATATATATATATATATATATATATATATATATATATATGTATATATATATATATATACATATATATATATATATATATATATATATATATATATATATATATATATATATATATAAAATATGTATCACATTTAAGAGCCTTTATCTTGAAAGGCCCCAAGATGCTCTCGATATAAATGAGTTGGCAAAAGAGGTTTATCAAAGGCCTTCAAGCATATTAGGCCCGTTGGAAGACCAAAAAGGAAGCGGTCATTCTGAAGGAAAGAAGGAGCGTCCCGTTTTGATGTTAAATTAAACGTCATAACGATCAGGTCTTCTTGGACATACAGGAAGTCCCCTTATCCCCTCCCTGGAGGATGAACGAGAAAATGGATAGCAAAAGAGTTCATTTCGGTATTATCATATTTGAATCTTTTTCATCATATTTATGGATTATTTATCGACATTATTTTTTATGTACATATGCAGGATAGTATTACTATTGCTCATATTTATGCAATTTTGACCATTTCACCCCAAAGAAATTTTAAAGGAATGAGAATTAGCTTATTCTAATGATTGTTTGTTAAAAATCCTCCCTAATCTTAGAGTTTTTTATTTGTTTACGTCGTCTGGGGGCAATGTGCTCCTATTCACAAACCACACTTCTCGGTGGTTAACCGCATAACAAACTTTAGCGTAAAGGTGCTGGTCGGCGAACAACCCCGTGTTCCCTCGCTTCACTCTATCCAAACATGCATATGAGAGAACCCATCTTGAAGGGCTTTCAGGGACGCCTCACCCCACCACTCACATTCAAAATAGGTCTCCTAGGCCAATCATGACTCGCCCAGTCGTGATGGAGAAATCCTAAATTGGGGCAGTTACTTTAAACACTCTGAGCCCGTTTTTCTTTTTGCCTCGGAATAAATCATCCCCTCTCTCTTCCTCCTTAAGTTTCCTATATTTGTAAATAAAGATCTGTATTATTTCAAACTTTTTGCGAGAATAGTGTTTCTATCTCTAATTCAAACGTCAAAACACAATTTAACCTTATTTATACGTCAACTAACTCTCTCACTCTCTTCGAACCCCTTGATTTTTTTCTCAATTTATATTGACTCAAACAACAAACTGCAGCGCTAAAAATCGTTATGGAGAGGCTCTGAAGAGGTAAGTAAAATCACTTGTTCAATTCAAAAGTTAATTAACCGATTATCTTACCCTTTTTTCCTGTTCAACATTTTCACAATCTAATATATATTTCCGAAAATCTGTTTGTATGTATGTATATATATGACCGCTATAGAAGGTCACTTCTATAGGCCAACAAAGGTCACCATTGGGGTAACTGAACACGGGGAGTAACAGAGGTTATTCAGATTTGGCAAAAGTGGCGCCACTTGGTTGTTAGGTTAGGTTTGAATTTTTACCCTTTCAAGTTTTATTCAAGTTTTAATTACGGCTATGAGTTGCAATTAAAACATCAACATTGCCCGTGAAAAAAATAAGGTTTGCCAGACCAATTATGCGACTGCATTGTTTAAAAAATGCGATAATACCTATTATCAGCATGCCCGAGACTAGAATAATTTAGATATTTAGCTAAAACTCGCGCCCATCTGCTTGAGGAGCGCTTTAAATACTCTGGCTGCCACCCGCGTAATCACGTTTGCGTGCCCATTCTCCTGCCCACCTGCCCACCTGCCCACCAACCAGCTTGCTCGCCCTGCCGCACTACTGTAATGTGAAAATCATTCTCTTTTAGTCTTTCATGATACACCATTCCATTACTCAAAATTAAAATAAACCTTACATTCTTATATCTACAAACTTTTAATTACGTAATTTAACTCAAACAAAGAATTTAATTTGTTCAAGCTTATTTTTTATGAAGAGATGAATTTATTTTCGAAATTTACTTTGTTGTCGATGAAGGAAGTTTATGTGGCTTTAAAGTACTTTGATCGCCAGCAATTATGGAATTAAAGTTCCTTATGGAAATTGGAATTTGGAATGGAAACAGGTCTCTTAGAATGAAAATTATTACATATGCATGAAAACTAACATCAAACTATGTGGAGACTTGTGAGAGGAAGTGTGACAAATACCCTATTCTAATTATTATTGGAATACGCACACCATTATTGAAACGACCAGTTTGGAAGAAACAAAGTGTGCATACATCCATCTGAAATTGATAAAAAAAAATGAATGGGAAAAGATGCTGAATGTTTGGATAGAATTTCGAGTAAAACAATTTCGCCTGTCACTCTCTATTCTAAAACATTTTGTGGCACTAATGTTGAAGTGACTTATGAAAAGGTAAAGTCTATCGGGGCAAGCTGGGACAGGAATCAATTGGGTGTAATAAAAAGCCGAAGAACAAAATATTCAATAACGAGATAACAAAAAGAAAAAAGACGACTTTAAAACATTAAATCAATAAATAAGGGAAGAAAGGTGATCTGAAGTGGCCATCGTCCCTAATATCATCGAATTGGAACATAATCACAAATATGAAGTTTGCCAGCGGGCAAAAAAGGAAAGAAATAGGCGCTTATTATTCATTATCAGCAAAACCACTATATTAATCACTATTACTACTGTTCCACTAAAATAATTCTCCATGAAAAAGAAATATAGAAAAACATGGAGAGAGAGAGAGAGAGAGAGAGAGAGAGAGAGAGAGAGAGAGAGAGAGAGAGAGAGAGAGAGAGAGAGAGAGAGAGAGAGAGAGAGAGAGAGAGAATTACAGACTTATTAATATGAATGCATTCCACTCCCTTACTAACTTTCAAATATCCCCAAATTCAAAATTGCTTAATAAACGATGAAGCGTTCAACGGAAAAATTGAAAGAATTCAATTTGAATTCAACCTTCTTATATATGGATTAATATGATGGAAACCACCTTCAATAATGCAAAGTACTTCGTTGTTTATCATATTGCATCGGAATATTACTATATGAAAAATAGATGTGAAGTAATTGCTCGTTTCCAACCCAAGTAAAAGAGTCGCAAGACAGCATAAAAAGTTACCAAATATTACCCCTGGAGTTGCTTCGTTGGGGAGACAAAGGACCAGATGTTGTGTATTGCACATGGAAGATCAAATAAAAACTCGCATCTTTATGTTACAAATAAAAACCGATAAAAAAGCATTAAAAGGTAAAGTAAAGTCTTTAATTTGTTTAAAATTGGCTTCATTTTATTTTCTTCATTTGTAGTAAATACAGTCAATTTCTTGAATGCTGCCAAATTGTAGGGCAGTTGATTTCGATGTGACTATTAATCATGAAAAAGGTTTCCCACCGCTGCTGTGGAATCCTCACACTTATTTCAAGTTTTCAAAAATTATTCAATATTAGTATTTTTACAAACGCTCCCAATTATAATTACTAGCCATGAGCCCATGCATTTAAGAGATCAAGTAACTTTACAAGTTAATTACGTCTTAGCCAATTGTAACCGGTAATTCCGTCATGCAAAGTAGAACTGCTTTATGTCTTAACCTAATTTTTATTAAATTATATCTAAATAGATTACGATTTTCCATTTTTCCTTCACTATACCGGCGTATTTTATGAATAATTATCACCTCTGAGTTATTTTCTCTACAAACAGTTTGGTTACACCACTGTACCTCAGTAGTTGTTGCAGAGTTGGCAGTGGTTGTTGGCGTTATTCGTGAAACTTCTTAGTGTCGGTTTTTTAATTTACTTTGTATTCAGTGCTTGAATTTACTTATAATCTTAATGGGAAAACTCATTAAAGCAAAAATTCCCAGTATAGTGTCAAATATTTGTAGTTTGGATTTATTACTTCTTTTAATAATGAATAACAACCAATGTGAGAAAGTATTTTCCAAAGAGGTCATGAAGCCATCTAGGCTCTCCGATTATTTAAAGACGATAAATCCTGATGAAAGGAAATTTGTCATATTTTAAAACTATACTTGACAAATTTCACAACAGATAATCTATCACTCCCTTATGACAAACTAATCACAGAAATGCGACGATGGACTTGTTTGCCAGGAAGAAATGGCAGAGGATATTATTTTTTTTCAGCGCTAATCTGGCGACTGCCTACTAGAGCATAAGACGCCGTAATAATCCATAACCTAATGCTAGGCTAGATTAAAAAAGCGCAGACGAACACCCCCCCTAAAAAAACAAACAAAGAAAACAAAAAAGAAGCACGCTCCGGCATCGGGGACAGGCTCACATTCTCCAGGCGTAAGATTATGTGACCAACACTAGGATAGTGAAATAAAATGAAGGAGGTCAGCCTCTTCCAAAAAGTCAGATAGTCCACAGGTCTTTGTGTACGAACTCGTCCAAAATACGATTAGCAAGCTGTAACGACCCCGCTCATCTCAGTACCAGGACAGTTAACATGCGCGAAGTTCACCCAGACTGGGACATTCAAAAATAATGTGCCGAACGGTCTGGGGGAAAACGCAGTCATCACAGTAAGGTGTAGGGGAACATTCTATCAAATCTCGGCCCTCTCCTAGGTCTTACCCTAATATCTTCCATCTAGTCGGTATGGGGAAGAGGATAAACAGTGCCGTGTTCGCCTAGTCTTCGCGGACTCTCTGGCGCCTTCATTCTCCGCAATTCCCAAATGTTAAGGAACCCAGCAGAAGATAATCTTGACATCGACCCAGCTCGCGGACCTTGGCGTAACAGATACCGCGAACCAGTGAATGTGGAGATTCCAATGCTTCAAGAGCACTTGGCGCTTTGTTAATCGCTAAAGATCACATTCCGGTCTCTGAACGGGGCACGACGTGGCATCTCCCGTACCAAGCTGTGTATTGCAACCAGCTCGGTCGTGAAGAAAGACGCAGCGCTTGGTAGAGCCTCACTGGCTTAAAGCAGAGGGGATACGTTGTGGATGCTATCCGTGCACACTGTTACAGATCCAGTTTGACTCGAAGTGTGCTTTAAAAAGATTGAACGCAATACTCCACGCACCATGGAAGCTTTGAGATTAGATGAGTGGTGACAGATAGTCAAGTGTGGTACCCGCCGGGCTGGTGCCCTGCCGACGACGTTGAAGAGACCTTATATAACATACTTAATAATCAACAAGTTGGTTTACATTTAGAGAAATCTACTCTCTCAAGCAATGAATCACTACTTTTAGAATATGTTCGTTTGATTAAAGATAAAAAATTGTGCAAAAATACTGTTTGCAAAGGAACTTAAAAAAAGACATTAAAGGTGAATCCATGTTTACTATTTTTGAGCAGCTTTTGAAAGAAAAAGTATTCATATGAACCATGTAACTGCTTGTGCAATGGATGGTGCTTCAGCATTAACAAGTTGGTATAGAGGCTTTCTTGTATTTTTAAAGAAAGCTGTATCCAATATTTTCTCGATAAATTACGTAATTCATCGTCAACATCTAGTTGCTAGGAACTTGAGTGATCGGCTTCATAAATCCCTTGTTGTTATCACAACAGTAAATAAAAGTAAAATTCCTTCCCCTTAATTCTCGAATCTTTCAACAACTCCAATAACAATGATGGAGAATTTGAGCGTCTCCTTTTACATACTGAAGTGAAATGGTTATCCAAAGGAAACTGTTTAAAGAGATTTTATTCTCTTTCCAACACTATCATACAATTTTCCAGGAAAATAAAAGTGATTATTTGATAGACGAACCCATAGCTTGCAAATGTTAAATTTTCCACTTAAGAGATTTATTCAATATATTCATTGATCTGAATTTGCAATTGAAATATTGATGTGATTCTTATCAATGCAAAATTTGTTTGTTATTTGCACATTTATGGACAAGCTTTTACTCTTAGGCATAATATTGGTCGTCGGGAGCTATCTCAATTTCCAAATCTTGATCGACTAGAAAATGATAATGAGGCTGAAAACTCCACATTAGATGCTCACCTCTTGATTTATTGCGACCATTTGAACTCTTTGAACGAAGACATAAACGGTAGATATCAAGAACTCATGAATATGCAAATACGTGAATGGCTGATAAATTCATTTATTGATGCTTGTACAAATGAAACCAGTTCAACAATGGAAGGAGTTAAATGGTATAAAAACAACTTCGAATTAAAGCCCCTCTTTAAACAATCATAGCATGAATTTTGCCTAAAAAGGAAATTTCTCAAAGGTATCCAAAACTATGGGAAGCTATTAAACATTTTTCACTGCTTTTCCAAATTCCTATATAGCTGAACGTGGTTTTAATGCAGCTACTTAACTTATAAAAAAAAACAAAGAAACCACCTGCAAATTAAAAAAACAAACAAGGAAATCTGAGTTACTTCTAAGCAGCATGAAACCTAGAGTGAAAGCATTAGCCAATAAACACCAAAGTCAACCATCGCATTAAAAACATTTTGAGGTAAGCTACTAAATAAATGTTTATCATTAGTCTTTATAATAGAAATTAAAGCTACATTCACATTATTTTTTACTAATACCTAAGTGTTATCTTGCTGTGAAAGATAAATTTAGTATAGTATTCAGAATTCAATTTGACAGGTGGGGCGATGAGAAAAAAGATCGAATCCAGAGGGGGCGCGAGTCTAAAAAAAGGTTGAGAAACACTAATATAAGGTATTAGTCGATATTTGAGTTAGATAATCGAGTATTAACTGGAAATAAACGGCTGGAATCGTAAGAAAATATATAAGTCTACGATACCACAAACCTCTGCTCAGATATAATTACTGTGATGTGGAATAAACTATCCATGCAAGTCATTGGAAGCACCTCAATTGATATGCCGAATAATAGAATTCATAAATAGTACTTTAACATAAAACAGCATTTAAAAAACAATACTGCCTATATTAGTGTTAAATTTATATCTTTTTATTTCTTTACCTCGCCCCTCTTCCTTCTCTCCCTCTCTTGGAAGACCTCAAGTGGACCTTAAAGTCTTCTGCGGTCCGTAATTCTGCATTTTCCAATTTACTCACCTCGTCTTGACTGAGGTATTTAACCCCTGATAGTCTCTAAACTTAGTTCCTTCCTTGCGGTTTTCCATTTTTTACAAACTCTCACTTTTCAGTTGAACTGCACGTACATACTTTCTTCCAGAATTCCCAAACTATCCTTATTTTTCCCCTTTTCCACCGTAAATAGTAAATCATTTTTGACAATATCAAGTGGTTCTTTTGCAGATTTTCTATTTGAATCACGTTCATTTTACTTCAGTGATTCTTTCAGCATTTAAGATAGATAGATTTGCAAGTATTTGCTTTCTAAAATTTTCTCATGATCTCTTTTTTAATGGTAGGTCAGAAGTGGATGATGGCATTGTACACGAGAAGGTGTCTCATGATCTCTTTTTTAATGATAGTCTAAAAGTGGATGAGGGCATTGTGCAAGAGGGGCTGTCTACCTGCGCATTTTGAGAACGACAATTCTCTTTAAAAGAACTGGAATTTGACAGGCTAAAGCAAATAGCCATACCCCTCTAAGGTTGGCATCGTTTGAAAGAAGTATCAGAGGCATTGAAAGATGATACTCATAGGTTTTAGCTTCTCCACAGGAGGGAAGGCTTCTGCGCCTTCGCCTTTTTTATCAGTTCCTTCGTCGAGGCGTCCACACAGACATAATGAAGAGGCTTCCACTCACAACCATTAAAAGCTATTTAGTACTAAATTATGGTAAATTATCAATTCGAGAGTAAGTTGGTAAACCATTGAGGTATAAAAGGGTAGAGTAGTTTTGCGTTTGATGTACATAAATGATGAGGGGCTCTGTTACACTACCAAAGATAATTTAGTCGAGTAATTTGTAGGAGTAACCACTGGAAATCACTCCATTCTTTTAGGTCCACAAAATAAATACCTTCTAGATTTGGAGCACATTTTATCATCGTTTTGAACGAATTAATATCGTCGAGCAATAAATAATATAGTGCTAACTTTTCCCGTTTTATTCCTTTACTCATTCTCTCGATTTTGTCAGTGTTTTAACTTTAAATAGTGCAGAACTTTAAATAAGGCCATGAGGCCTTAGCTGCCTTCTATAAAGAAGAAGATGGTGCTTGTTTCTGTACTGATGTTAATAGCTTCAGGAATCAGCTAGGAAACGAGCATTTATCTGATGAATGGATACTATTCATCGATGCAAGTACTGCTAGCCTCAAAGCTGTGTTGCTACACAATTGCTGTCGCACTTGTTGTTGGGATGATAGAGACATACGAGTATGACTCAATGAAATTAATTTTGGAAGGTGTTCATTACTCGCATCATAAGTGGAATATCTGTGGTGATCGAAAGGTAATTTCTTTACTTCCTGGACTGCAGCTAGGATATACAAAGAATATGTGATTCTCATGCCTATGGAACAGCCGTGACGACAGGAATCATTATATTGTCAAAGAGTGGCCCGAAAGAGAAGAACAGATAGTTGGCCGATACAATGTGAAGCACATGCCTTTGGTACATCCACAGAAGATCTACCTTCCACCACTTCATATCAAACTTGGCCTTATCACGAATTTTGTTAAAGGAATGGCCCATGATTCTGATGGATTCCAGTATCTCAAAGAGAAATTTGGTGCAAAGAAAACCAATGCTAAACTTAAAGCTGGCATTTTTGTAGGGCCGGAGATCAGAGAATTGATACGTGACAGGGAGTTCAGAAATAAACTAACTCTACTTGAGTTGGCAGCATGGGATTCATTTGTCCATGTAGTGCAGAACTTCCTTGGTAATCATATGGCTAAAAGCTATGAAGAACTAGTGGACAACATGCTAAAGGCCTATCAACGAATGGAGTGTCGGATGTCTCTTAAGATGCATTTCTTGCATTCGCATCTATTTTTCTTTTCATCTAATATGGGTGATATTAGTGACGAACATGGGGAAAGGTTCCACCGAGATATCGCAATGATGGGAAGTAAGTACCAAGGCAGCTTCACGAAAATAGGATGAGTGACTACTGCGGGTTCCTACAACGGGAAGATCCCATATCCACTTACAAGCGCAAGAACAAGAGTCTCAAACACTTTTGAAGAAATTTATAGTTAGGTAAGTACTATCTCTTTTATATGTAATATATATCTTGTCTGGGTCTGCAAAAGGACGTACATAATGCCAAATAGGGTGTCCCGATTCAAAACCTTTACCCAGAAACGTCTCATTTTTCTCAAACTCGTAATAATTATATCATTAATAAGATCCAAGGTGACAAAGTGAGCCATATAGGCTAGTTGCATAACTCGAGATCCTTAAGTGCTAGTAAAAGTCTGAGCACAGATTTGGAATCAGCGCACTAAAGTTAGTTAGTTACAACAACATTTACAGACTGAATCATCCAACTCTTTCGTGATCTTCTGCACCATCCTCAGATTGACATCCAAGCACTCTGAAATCTTCGCATTGGAGCTCGGGGCAGATCCTCCAATGGACAATGGGGATGGACGTTGGGGCCTGAAAGACCCGCACTACTCTAAATGTCAGCTACAGCACGGTTGCCCATACTCCATTTGACGCCCACTTTGGGGCTCGCATATAAACAAGTTCTATATCCTTTAGCCAAAGAAATTTGCCTCACTCTTTCGGTAGAAACTCTCTCCGGCCACTAACAGCCTTTTAATTTTAATTTTAATGTCTTTATTTTAACAGTCATTTCCATATATATACCAAGCTTTCCCTATTCACTGTCTTATTAATTTTTACATGTGTATACGTAGTTTTTTTACTCTTTTAAATTGTTATTAGCGTTTTTACACTTTCTCTTTTCTTATACTTTCTCTAAGATAATAATGAGCCATAGCTTGAGTATATACACGTCTCGAAATACGGAAAGTTTATTCACCGTATTGAGCACTGTCTCTCTTTATTCGATATGCAAAGTATTTTTATTATTCCTATTAATTAAATTTAAAAGGGTAATTTTTAATTAGTTGAGCTCACGCTCGCAATGCAGAGGATTTAAAGTCTCTCGCTCTTGTGACGAAGGTAATATTTTGACTTTGTAAGATTATTTTAGACAAAAAAGTGAATCTGGGATGAATGCCTTCCTCAACAAGAAAATGGGAAATGCATAAAACAAAATGGCAGCAAATCACACATGACTTGGCAAAAATAGACATAATTACATCCTTCGATGCTGTAATCGCTCGCATGCTCTTCAACAAACCATTCAGCACCCTGACTAGGGCCAAACTACATAATGTGTCTTGGCAACTTCCTCATAGGACAATATACGCAAAATTAATACATAAAAGCATCAAGAACAGACCACGTAAAGAGCAGAATTCATTACTATGTATCTTCCACCTCTTTCTGCCAATACCCATGCAACATTCGGGTTCTATAATTATACATACATCGCCATACTCAAACACTGCATTGCAAAGAAACTTGATCTCTTCAATCTCACAGTCTTCAGCCACTCTATATACTTCACCCAGCCTGATAGTAACTTTCATTATCCAGTTAGGTTATCAATCATCACACTCCTTTTACACAGAAACACAAAATTAATTAAATGAATACACTCCGAACACTCACGAGGCACTTCATTCGGACAAGCCAATTAGATTCTATCACCTACACTCAGTACATATACCACACACTAATCTATGCCAATATGACCTGGGCATTCGATCTTGCAAGCATAAATCTAAATACATTTTAAAGGGATGCATAATAAAGTATACCGACTCGCCTCTGGTTAGGTTCACTACATCCAAATAAATTACACTTCTGAACGAAAGTAGTGCCTCTAACACAATATCTCTCTCGACCATGCACGGCGAATACTACTCTCCACTAAACATGTGCAGGACTTGACTACTATATATATATATATATATATATATATATATATATATATATATATATATATATATATATATATATATATATATATATATACACTACACTAGAGTATACAAAGGTATCCTGCCACTGCAAATCTAGGCTTCCATCGCACAACACAATAGGCTAGCTAATAATTGGGTCCAACCCGTCTTCTAAACGTAGGCCCAGTCAGAGGAAACATTTATCCAACGTCACATACCGTTCACCCAGGCAAGGCTCCGAGGCAATCACCAACCAAAGGTAAACAGCCTGATCGCAACATATATCCAAATAAACTGCTTCTATGTAAAACCAAAAGCAGTTTAACATACACAACATATCCAACAATGGCAAACAATAGACAAAACCTAAAGATATCCGAAGTATTGGAGCTCTGAGAGAGCCACACCCGGCTTGTAGACCTCTTCGAGGAAGCTCGCTAAGGAGCAGGATCATACGACAGGCTCTACAACAAGTGCAACTAGTTGCAGATCATGGTAACCGTGGAAACAAATAAAAATCAAAATACCATCACTAAATTGTGTTCTATCATACAGTAATGCAAGGCGAAACGGTGGGTGTCTCGCAAGGATCTATCGCACATGTAAATGCTGAGAATCTGTTGTTTAGTTAACTTTTAATTATAAATATAAAAAGAGAACGAATCAGCTCTAAGAAAAATATTTTAATCAAAAGAGTGGTGCGATATTAATGATGTAAATGGGGGTATTCCTTTAAGGTCCTTTGTATTCAACACTTCCTATACGGACAACCGGAAGAATTTACACAACCAACACATATAGACACACATATGCGCGCGCACACATTTCTTTCAATTTTCTGCCACAGGAGATTATGAGTTTCCTGCTTTGGCTATTGATTTCTTGAGATGTGTCCGCCCGGCCTAAGATGAAGCATTGTCTTTAAATTTAATGGAAGCTGCAGTTTCCATAGAGATTTTTATTAGGACTTTTTCATGTTTCTATCCGAGTTAAAGAATTCGAAATATATTCGATGAGTGAAGGATTACTAGCGTTTAGTTACGAAAGGTATTGCAAAGATATAATGGTTGATTTTATAAAGAACTCTTATAAAAGGTGGTAATTGGTTGCATTTAAATGAAAAATTAAATCCTCTTTTAGAGCTATTATGGAAAATAAGTTTAGGTCGGGGAGGATGTGGGACGTAATGTAACGTATTTAAAAGAAAATGGAATCTAATAGGGTAGAGTGGGGTTTTATTGAAGGGGATGGGATATAGGGGTGGGGTAAGATAGACAAAAGAGAAATGAAAAGACAGCATTAATAAAATTGGAATGAAGAATATAAGAACTAGTAGAAAAAGCCCTATTACTCCTAAATGGCATACATATTTTCAAAGCGTTTCGTAGATGCTTCGAGATAAATTATCAGGTGTTTAGATTTTTCTGATGAGTTTTGTTGAAGATTAAAATAAGTTTTTTCAGGGGTGGGGGTCGCTATCACCCGAGAAAAGAAGGTGCCTGTTGTTCCTTTGCCCACACTGTACTATCTCCCACCTTCAATCCATTGACTATTGTGGCTCCATGAGTTTAGTGGGTCAAGTAAACGGCATTCAGAATTAAGGAAGATTCCTTTTAGCCATTTCCTTCACTATAGAAGAGCAATTTGGTTTCCTTGGGGGAAGAGAACCAATATATGATTCTCGCTTCGTGATTCGTCCAATTTCGTTACTGAGGCCAATTAGTGTTTAATTGTTATCTAAGGAGAGGGAAGTGGCATAGAATCATCTTACACTGGCAGTCCGCCTTCCCGGCCCCCTTCATTAACGGGCCAATTAGCGAGACGCCCGCTGAACGCTCACTAATGAGCGCCAGAAGGAAAAAATCTTCCCTGAAAATGGCGCCTGTGATTGGTTGGCCTTTTACCAGGTCTGCAAGACTTATAGGAATCATGAGTTGGAGAAAGATTATATATATATATATATATATATATATATATATATATATATATATATATATATATATATGGATTCATATATATGAATCCATTAAACCACATTGAAAGAGAAAACGGAATAATTTTTCCTTGCATTAATATTTTTATTACCTTTTTTCGTAAAAATCCGTGCAGGTAAGCGATTCAAACCAGGCACACTGAGGCAGCGAGCACCGCTTTGATCACAGTTAAAAGTATGCCGTTAAGTACACTACGGCATACTTTTAACTGTGATCAAAGCGGTGCTCGCTGCCTCAGTGTGCCTGGTTCGAATCGCTTCCCTGCACGGATTTTTTCGAAAAAAGGTAATAAAAATATTAATGCAAGGAAAAATTATTCCGTTTTCTCTTTCAATGTGGTTTAATGGATTCATTTTCATCATTCTCTCGTGCTATTTTGAGATATATATATATATATATATATATATATATATATATATATATATATATATATATATATATATATATATATATATGTATATGTATATATATATATATATATATATATATATATATATATATATATTTATATATATATATATATATATATATATATATATATATATATATATATATATATATATATATATATATATATATATATATATATATATATACATGAAAGAGAAATTGGACCGCGAATGAGCAATGAGACAAGAAACAGGAGTTTTTTAGAGGTAAGAGAAAGGGACATTAGAAGAAGATTAGAATCAAAGAGAGCAGAGGGCGGCACAATGAAGGCAATCCTTTACCGAGAAGACAGAGATGAGGCCAGGGGAAAAAAGTTTGAAATTCCTGGCCGCCCTCTGCTCTCTTTGATTCTAGTCTTCTTCTAATGTCCCTTTCTCTTACCTCTAAAAAACTCCTGTTTCTTGTCTCATTGCTCATTCGCGTCAAATTTCTCTTTCATGTACTATATTGTAATATAGTCTGCAATGCAAAGGTTTCTGCACCTTTGTTTCTGTCTTCAAAATTGTTTTGAAAGGCAGAAAATAAATATGGTGAAAGCCCTGTGGTGGTTGTTATCACCCGCAGAACTTGCATTTGCTCCTTCTTCTATATATATATATATATATATATATATATGAGAAACTCACAAAGTAGCGCGTGAGTAGAGCAATAAATGCAAAAATCCCGGATGAAAATGAAAGCCGGAATATAATTACTTTCGAACTTGTTTAGTTAACACTCAAGGAATTACGAATTATTTAACGAATTACTGAACCCTGTACTTAAAAGGCTTATTTGTAACGAAATTGTGCATTTAAAATCTTAGCTCTTTTATTTACTAAAATAGTTAGATTTATTTTGTTTATTTCAATGTATTTATAATTGCATGTGTATGTATGTATGTACTCATAGCTTTCTGACCTAAGTGTCTCCATTCTTTTCTCACAGTTGGAACTTCCGTAAGTAGACCTTATCTACATGCCTTTATCTTTTGTATCCGATATTTAATCCCGTCTTTGATAATATTTCTCTATTATGTGTCATTCCGCTCTACATGGGCGCGGCACCACTCTGTTGTCTCTTATATATATCACCTCTGTTAAGTAATTCGTTATTCCTTGAGAATGAACTGAACAAGTTCGAAAATATTTGGAATTTGCCTTTCATTTTCTGTGGGACTTTTGCATATATATATATATATATATATATATATATATATATATATATATATATATATATGGTGCTCTGTATGTTATAATTAGGTAGAGTGGCTTGATATTGTTTCTAAAATTTATCTGACTGACCTACCTATACTTTTGGACACTTCTTACATTTATGGCAAAAAACAATGCCAAGTTTAGGACGAGAATTATTTACCCAGAAAGACTATATTGTTTTTGTATTTAATGACATGATTGATATATAAATGCCAGAGGAGGAGACGTGGGAGGTTGCCATCCTGCCTTGGCCATGGCGAATCCCGACCCGATAATGAGATAGATATATAAGTCAGCATGGCAATCGCTGTTGAGCCCGAGGGCACAAAGGGAAGGGGGGTAGGAGTTCTTAAGCTTTTAACACCAAACATCGGACGGGTAGGAACCTTCCTCACCACGGGGTAGGGGTATCTGTTCCGCGCCACAGGTATGTAGATATAGATAACCGACGGCATGATTCCTTGCAACAGAGTGTGTATGTGTGAGCTGTGCTTTGAAGACGAGAGTGGAAACAAAGCAGTGTTGTAATTGGTATCCACAGCGTGTATACCAATTGGTAGACAAACCTCTACGTTCGCTGAAGTTTGTGTGCGATCATGTCGGAATCAAATCGGGTACCACGACGTTAGAAGATTAACGGCATAACCAATCGGTTAATGAAGAGCTCTCGTGAGATGTAAAAATGTTTGGTTGAAAGGGATAAAATGGATATTTTTAGAGTTTAAAGTATCCTATAAGCTGTCGATGATTGAACGTATTTTTAAACTAGTCTTTTACAATTATATAACCAATCGGGAGGATAATTTATTTAAATTATAGTAGATATACTTGAATTTTCTAGTACCATTTGTGGTCTCTTATCCTCTTTCCAACCTGAAGATATAGCTAAGCATTCCTTCCGCTCTCCAATCTGATTTTAAGGTGATTTGTTTTCCCATTTTCTTATTAGATGTAGCAAGCTGTCCTATGCCTTCATTTTCTTTCCATCTGCGAATGTGACTTGTTATGTTTCTATTTACAGCGATTGCAATTTTTCCTTGATCGAGGCAAATAATCACCAGCAAAGCGAAGGTGACTTGAATATCTCATTAATATTTCTTCCATCCCCTTCCCCATCAAGCTTTGAAATCTCTTCAAGTACTATTGTACAAAGGTTTGGTGAGATAGGATCGCCCTATTTCATTCCTTGGTTAGATTTTACTTTATTACTAACTGAGTGGAGCCTAAATGATGATGTTGGATCAATATAGTTGAAAGAGTAATGTTTATTTAAATTTTGTTAACACCTTATTTCTGCAGCGTCTCAGAACGCAATCGGTGTTTATCAAGTCTAAAAGTCAAAAGCCAGATTCTCTTTATTTCCTAACCTCGGTTTTTTATTCTTCGAAGATAAACAACCCCAAACACTTCTGCCCTATTAATTTCTCTCTCTTTCATAGTCCCAATCGACCTTGCGAATCGTAGCTTAAAAGTTTGTTTATTCGGAAGATTTTTTAGTCTTCCGCGTTGCCAAGTGGCCTAAGAGACGATTTAATTGAGATCAAAGCGGATGCTCGCTGCCTCAGTGTGCACGGTTCGAATCCCAATCCAGTATGGAATTTTTGCGAATTAGGAAATAATATTTTGGAAGAAAAATTTCACATTTTCTGTTTCTTGCGGTTTGTTGGATATATATATATATATATATATATATATATATATATATATATATATATATATATATATATATATATATATATATATATATATTCGTCCAAGAAAAATATAATTTTCCAAGTTTTCTTTTAGCAAAACAGTAGCCTAGAATGTATGTCCTTTCCTATAGAAAGTTCCTCTCTATTCACGTTAGATTTCCATTGACTTTTGCTTCAAATCATGTTCTTCACTTTCATATGATATAATCATTTACTTCCACAGGGCAGCCTATTACTATAAATATTACAGATTAATTGGCTGAACAGGAAACTATATCGAACCCATTGTTTATATGAACAATTGCGAACTTTGAATACTATCAAGCTTTTATGTCCATGACTGGATGACTAAGTTTTAAACAAGTTCTCCTCAACTCATTTGAGCCAATCTTGATGGAAGAATGGCTCAAGTTTCCACCAGTTGAATCAGTTTTTTGCTACTAATGTAGGAGGCAAGGTACCCCAAGCTACAAAAGTGCTACACTCTATCGATGTTTCGATTATATTGTCAACCTTTTTGATATCTTATATGATTAACCGTCGAAACATTTGCGACCATTTCCAAAGCTTCGAATTCAAATAAAAGTCACAAATGAAATAGATAGATAATCGTGATACATTATTAAAATGAATTGATTGATGGAACTTGCGCTACATTTTAGCAATAGGAAGATATTATATATAATAAATTTTCAAAGTTTTCAGACTTGCAGATCCTATATCTGGAAGAAAAATCTTCATCCTTTCAGAGACAGAACTTTTAGCGTTTAGCGCACTAATATAGAGTGTGATCCAGCAAGACAATTAATTTGTTGAAAAGGGGAATAACTGTCCGCAATAAAAACCAGTAATAGAAATAAAGAATAAAAGTCGTTATAGCGTCTGCCAATAAACTACGGAAAGACTTTTAAATCACCCTTTCTTTTCATGAAGAAAAGAGGGAGAGAGGTGGGATAAGTAGTAAAGGGTCTGTGTGTGTAAGAAATGCTAAAAGGGAAATTGAAGTAAGTGTGTGGCAGTGTACCCGCTGAGCGGGTCATCTCCTTTCAAGTTTATGATTCGTTATTCTTTTCGGGATCGTTTTACTTAGTCTCGCTTGATATCTAGTTGTTGTTCTTTTTTTGTTGTATCATTTTAGATCTTTTATATTTAATTTATTATTTTGTGTATTGTTCTCCTTTAATTATCTTATTCATTACTTTGGGGCACATTGAATTATGATGCCCCTCTCAAGTTATTATGAGTAAAGGCCATTAATCAATTTAGTTCCCATTTGTTTTAGAGGCAGAAATGGTTTAAACTCGTTTGGCACCATGGTTTGTCTGAAGGAAAACATTAACTGCCTAGTAACGTAGAAAGCATTACTAGTATGATGTGTATTGGTTCTACTGCCACAAGAAATACATGTGCATATTTACAACACCAAAAAATAATGTTCCTATAATAATATAGCTAGAGATTAAGAGGGAATAGAGGACTACTTACGTATATCCTTTCGAAATCAGTCTTTTGCGCATAATAGCCGAAGTTTCAGTAACATAAATCTTCCAAGCTGATTCTGCAAGAATTTGTGTGACATGCCCTTCGCCTGCTCCTAAATCTAGGATGGTTTTATTCGCCCACCACTCTTCAGGTTCCTGGGCACTGAGAACAGGATTAATATCGGCAATCGGAACAGTATCTTCTGGATAGATGGAGAGGATACATTCATGATCGCTAGACTCAGTGGCACCATCGGTCGCTATTTTGGGACAAGAGCGTGACTGGAAGGGTGTTTCAGTATATTTATTTTCCTCGCTTGCTCTCTGTCGAGTAACTAGCGAGGTAATTTCATCGCTACCACCTCTGTGGCTAATGTCTTCCCGTAAATCCGAGGTTGAGTCACTGATGCTTCTTTGTGTCAAGAGTTTTCTTGCTTGATCTCTTGACCAAACGAACATCCGCCCACGATTGAGGAGGCTGCAAAAGGAGAAACAGATTTTTAAATTTCATCGTAGTTTAACGCTTGGAAGTAAAATCCCCTTAACTTAAAACTTTCTTCCACTCACTTTAACTTCACAACTATACCATTTTATTTTAGGAAGCTTTCCTAAATATCTTTCTGGTTTAAATGCCTCATGATAATATTTGCTTCTTTAAAAAAACTCAGAGCAAAATAGTTTGTCCCACAAGGTTATTGCGCCATATTTTACAGGAATTTTGGTCTATCGGGACAAAGAGTATGAAGAGAGGATAGACAAAAGCTAGAGAGTGAAATGTTCATTTGAATCGTGTAATTTCCCGTGCCCTTTGTCGAACATCGCATCGCAGTTATATATAATGCAACGCAAAAAAAAATGGTAGTTTAATTTTTCCTTTACATTTAAAATCTTGGCGTGTAGCAAATCCCTAGTTCATACTAAATAACGAAACGGCAACTAAAAGTGCCTAAACTATGTAAGTTCGCTACGGGGCAAACATTATGAGGCACTATGCACGACCATCTCAATTCCGCTTTCCGCTCCTCTTTTAATATTTTTCTCGCTCTCTTTGTCTCGGCAGACCTCAACAGATTAACTATCCTTATAAAACTTTACGTTCTGGTAGTAGCCTAACTAATTCACCTTCCAATGCTCGTCTCATCAGGGGGTTAAGGTTCATTCTTTCAGTACTTGTGCACTTTGTACGAATTTGTTCCTGAATCTTCCTAAGGTAATAATAATTTTTTTCTAGATTTTGTTTAATATTCCTGTTCCTGTTTTTTTTTTCTCCCTGCTTAGGCCATTTATCCTTTGTATTCTTCTCCCCGGCTCAGTAGATACAACGAAGGTTCAAAGGAGCCATTAACCCATTCAATGAAAGAAGACGCCTTCAATATTTAAGAAAAATACAAAACTATCTCTTTTAAAACTATAATTTGGAAACTTGTAAAAGAATTTGAAAACTTCCTTATGTAAAAAGGTGACATCAAGTTATGTTAATTTTGAATTTTTATCCTGTTATTGACGGACTTTTACATATATATGTATCTTAGTGGAATAAGTGTTTAGGACCAAACTCAACTTTTGCACAAAGTGGAGAAGAATTTCGCAATGTACATATATAATCGTGTAAATAATAAACAGGTTCAACAACTGGTACTTCACATTTACAACAATTTAGAGACAGAATATTACATCTGAATTAAAATTTGCTCTAAAAGAACAAGAAAGGAGCGTTCAATGAAAATGACATGAATATTAGAAAGATGAATCAACTAAAGAGAAGAACATCTCGAGAATTGGAAAGGGTTATATATAACACACTAATGTTAGTGAATTATACTTGAAATTATACCGATACAAAACTACTATTACTTTCCACCCTACCTTATCTCTTTTCTGCGAGGTGGTCAGCTCCTAGGGAGACCATCACGTCACAGGTCTTTGAGGTCGGAAACGGTGTGGGTGTTGCATACATACCTGAGGTTTGATCAATTAAGGAGAATGTGTTTGGTTTTTTGTCAGTGTGTTGGTTGCATTTGGTGGATGTTGGTGATGGGGTAATGTTTAATATGTGTTTGTACTTTTGAGTAATGTGGAAATGCCTGATCTTAGTTGGAACAGGATGAGTCTGTGTCCGGTGTTATGATTTCTCTGATTGGTTTATTAGGTATTCGGGAGGTGTGAGTTGAGGGGAGGGTCATTTACGATACTGCATGGTTGCGGCTGGGTACGAGGTTTGTATCACTTAGTTTTGTTTGCAGAAGATGAAGTTTGTTAGCCATTTTTGTCGTTGTTGGCGACGGTGGTGTCCTGGATATTTTGTACGAGTTGTTTTGGTAGTGTATCAAAGGTTTTGTTTAATTCCATGGCAGTGAGGATTGCGCGTGAATGAGGGAGGGGGGTGCTTATTAAAGCCCTTGAGTATGTGTTTTGTAAGGTTAGTGAGGAGAGTTATGGTTGAGTTGTCATTTTGGGAACCGTCTTGTTTTTACGATGGTGAGATATTTGGAATATTTGTATTTCAATTGTTTTGAATAGTGTGCACAGCAGTGAGATGGGGTAGTATGAGTTGTGTTGTGTTGGGGGTCTATTGTGGATTAGAGAGA